>OY293303.1:19857736-20435849 GCA_958502075.1 Orchestes rusci
AGAAAAACGACTTTAAACATTTACGTACGTTTGATTAGAAATTTTGATTTTCAAAATTAACAAAGCAAGCCTTGAAAAATACATTGTTAAAGGGTAATTTGTTAAATAAAATAAATATTTACGACAACACACCTTATTTAATTTGGATTCGTTGGAACTTCCAAAGAAGAATTAGTTTATGTATTGAAATGGAAGGGCAACATTTCGAAAACTTTTTATGAAAGTATTACTTCCAAATTAAATAAGGTGTGTTGTCGTAAATAGTTATTTTATTTAACAAATTACCCTTTAACAATGTATTTTTCAAGGCTTGCTTTGTTAATTTTGAAAATCAAAATTTTAATCAAACGTACGTAAATGTTTAAAGTCGTTTTTCTCGGAAACCGTTAATTCTACGATGATGCAACACGAGCATCTTTTTAAAAAATATTTTGATGCTCTTCACTAATTTGACATCCAAATTTATAAAAAGATTAAAACAAAAAAGTTCTAAGTAATTTTCCTAAGGTGAAGGACAGCTTCAGCCTTTTGTCATTGACGACTAGCGTCAAATTATTAGGGTGAATACAAAGAAACACTAGTGACATGCATGCAAAATTTGGCGAAAATCATTACACTAGAAAAAAAGTTATTAAAAAAAATAAGAAAAAAAAAAAATTTTTAACACCCTGTATCTTCCTTAATTTTGAGTTTTTGAAAAAATTGTATGGAAGTTTGTTGCATTAATTTTTCATGTAGAATCGCCCACCAAAATCCTGACGCGTAATTTCGGGACACCCTGTATATATATACATATATATACAGTGTGACCCATTTGTTTTGGGAACACCCTGATAAAAAGTTTATTTCTTAACCGATTTGGTTCGTTTTTTTTGGATTGTAGAGCTCGAAAAATTGTATATTCTTGGCAAAAAGTGACCTTCGCCATTTTGACTTCAAGGCCTACTATGATAGTTTTTAAGAGCAAAATTTCAGGAAACCATATTAGCGATTTTTTTAGAAAAAATCTGTGTGCGCCACTGGATTCAGCATCCTTTAAAACGGGTCTATAAAAATTTTCAACCGAAAATATCAAGTTGAAAAAAATTAAAAATTCGCACTTTAACAATCTTTGATTCTATCAAAACAAATAAAAATGACATAAAACTAACATTTTTTAACTTCTACCAAACCACCATCCACTTCAATGCATTTATCATTTCTTTTGATAGAATCAAAGATTGTTAAAGTGCGAATTTTTAATTTTTTTCAACTTGATATTTTTAGTTGAAAATTTGTATAGACCCGTTTTAAAGGATGCTGAATCCAGTGGCGCACACAGACTTTTTCTAAAAAAATCGCTAATATGGTTTCCTGAAATTTTGCTCTTAAAAACTAACATAGTAGGCCTTGAAGTCAAAATGGCGAAGGTCACTTTTTGCCAAGAATATACAATTTTTTGAGCTCTACAATCCAAAAAAAAACGAATCAAATCGGTTAAGAAATAAACTTTTTATCAGGGTGTTCCCAAAACAAATGGGTCACACTGTATATAAAAAAGGGTAGCACGACTGGCTAGTTAAGAGATAACTAGTGGTTAGTGGGGATGCAGTCTAGCATCTTGCATCATCTACTAGACTGCATCCCCACTAACGTCAAGTTCTCTTTATATACAGGGTGTCCCAGCAAGGGTGGCCACCGGCCATATCTCGGAAACTACTGGACCTAAAAGTTCAGGAAAAAAAATATGACCACTAAAGTGGCCACGAAAAAATGCTGGAAAATATTTTTAACTTCGAAATTTTGCCGCTAGGGGGCGCAATCAAAGCCTAAATATTAAAATTCGAAATTTCTCCGGAAATTCTCAGATTGAGGTATATCTTTATCAACATGGTTAGAAAACCTAGACAATTTCACGTCTTTTTGGTGCAGGGCTCATTGGCGTACCGATCTTCGTGTGAGTAGGGGAAGGTAGTGAAAGTTCAATTGTTCAAGTGGCTGTAAAATATAAACGACTTGTCAAATTTTGTTGCGTATAGGCTTGTTTGGAAGATAAATGTGAGTACTTTCGTATATCGTATCCAGTGATGCGTGATTGTCTCCAGAAAAGTTGCGAGAAGGGGTAACTTGAATTAAAAACATTGTTTTTCATTTTACCGCAAAAATTTAAATGGTATGGTATAATTCTGATAATGATAACTAGTCCAATTTATGTAAAATTTATTGTTTTAAGGTTTTTACGGTTTTTTTTTTTTTTTTTTTTTTCAAGGTTTTTTCTTGTAAATTTAATCTTCATTTCGATTCTGTTATCAGAATTATACCGTACCATTCAAATTTTTGCGGTGACACGAAAATAACAGTTTTTAATTCAAATTACGCCTTCTAGCAACTTTTCTGGAGACAATCAGACGTGCGGAGTTTGTCAGTCTTCCATCGAGCGCCTCCCCAGGTGGCGGATAGGGGAACGCCTCTCAGATATGAGTGGTACCGGGGAAATCAAATACCCGGGGCGGACCAAAACTGGCACAGGACACGTCGGATCTCCAGGTCAGGAGCGGTACTCCACAGCGTCTGATCTCCAGGTTAGGAGCGGCTGAGAATTTCAGTCTTCCAACTCGTCTGGCCAGCGCGGAAGACTTAAGGCTAAATTATCCCCCTATAGCGAATTTCAAACAGTAGTAAGGACCTCTCAAAATACTTCCCTTAAAACATAATTAGCTTGTTTAGTTTACCAGGGACGGACTAGATTGTACATTTTAACGCTCAAATTTTTAACACCCTGTATGATAAGGAGTTAAAAAAAATAAATTTGGATATCTTGAACATTAAGCTAAAGAAAAGGTACTCTTGTTCATTGTCGATAAAATGAACCATTTTCGAGAAAAAACAATTTTTATTAAACAAAACCTCGAAAAAAGCCATGACGAAGTGGTGCTCTTGACGAAATTGTGAACAGGGTGTCCGGGAAAATATGGGAGATCTCTCGGATTCTGATAGAAAATAAAAAAATAAGATGACAAGTTCCCATAAATTCTTTTCCTAGCGTTAGGTTCACAATTTCGTCAAGAGCACCACTTCGTCATGGCTTTTTTCGAGGTTTTGTTTAATAAAAATTGTTTTTTCTCGAAAATGGTCCATTTTATCGACAATGAACAAGAGTACCTTTTCTTTAGCGTAATGTTCAATGTATCCAAATTTATTTTTTTTAACTCCTTATCATACAGGGTGTTAAAAATTTGAGCGTTAAAATGTACAATCTAGTCCGTCCCTGGTAAATTAAACAAGCTAATTATGTTTTAAGGGAAGTATTTTGAGAGGTCCTTACTACTGTTTATCATATTATATTTTCATCAAATTATATTGGGTCGTTTAAAAGTTATTCAAGAAAAACCGATTTCCAGTGGGGTCTTTTAGGGGGACGTATCTCCGTAGGGAGGGCCGCTAGGAAAAAAAATTATGGGAACTTGTCATCTTATTTTTTAATGTTCTATCTGAATCCGAGAGATCTCCCACATTTTCCCGGACACCCTGTATAGCTCTATAAACCACAGAGAAATGCTCTGAATCGTGGTGTTGACCGCATAATTTTTCAGCGATTCGTTAAAAAATTATCACAGTTTAAACATGGGTGATAATTTCGAGTGAACTGTTTTTTTGTTGTTGACCAGTTTACACACAGTGTCAGCCACTCGGTCCGCCATGAAGTTGGGTACATGATAATATGGGAATATTTTTCTTATTTACATTTTTCAAAAACTTTTTCTAGGGATAATTTATGCATGTCCAATAACAAAAAAATCAGTTTTGCTATGTCGTGAGATCATCGGTTTAGCGCAAATATTAAAAAAGTTCATTTTGATGTCAAACAATGGTTTAATTTGACAAGATATCGGAAAATTTTATAGGAAAAAAACACTCCACATGCCGGTTTTGTACAAAATGATAATCTTAATCCTAAATTCAACTCTATTAAACTAAACTACAAACGTTTGATGTTAAATATATCAGATTTCACATGAAATAAAAAGGTTTTCGTATATTTCGTAAGTTGGTATAGGTATTAACATGAACCGCCAGAAAAAAATATTTTTTCGTATACCGGGTGCACGAGAAAAATGTGGCAGACATAACTTCTAACTTCATAATCAGAGAGACATTATTTTACTGATCTCAAAAATATACAATATGTAGGCATTTCTTCCAGCCGTTTTCCAAATATTTGAGTTTAAAAGTTGTTTTTTTGGTATTGCCAAATTTAGTATCTATGACTACAATGATTGTTATTATCTTTTAGTTTTTATCCTTCCAATAATCTAAAACAACGAATAAAACAAGTGAATACATCATATAATTAATAAATTGATATCATAAAATGCATTTAAGGAAATGTGTTGTGAATAATGACGGGTATATTCAATGATTGCATTTTATGATATCAATTTATTATTAATTCCATGTATCCACTTTTATATTCGTTGTTTTAAATTATTGGAAGGATGAAAATTAATAAACATTGTTCAAACAATCATTGTAGTCATAGATACTAAATTTGGCAATACAAAAAAACCAACTTTAAAACTCAAATATTTTGAAAACGGCTGGAAGGAATGCCTACATGTTGTATATTTTTGAGATCAAAAAAATAATGTCTATTTGATTATAAAATAATATATAGAGTGTTCCATTTAAAAAAATGCAAGTTGTGTCTGTCACACTTTTCTCGTGCACCCGGTGTACAGAAAATTATTTTTTTCTGGCGGTTCATGTTAATACCTACCAGCTTTGTATTCAAAGTCCCTATCTATCTTGCATAATAAGCGAGTTAGTCTGCAGACGAAATATACGGAAACACCCTGTACATGGGAATATTGGAAACGGTAAGAGATACGACGTCGCTTAAATGAAAGAAAAGTTGCGTATTTGTATGTTCAAAAATATTCCACCTTTGTTTCATTTTGAATCGATATCGTGATGTGAATACAGGGTGAAATAGGAAAATGTCCATTTTTGAAAAACCATAATATTTCACTTATCATGAAAGCTAATTTTAAGGATATGGGTAAGAGAATTCAAAGATTTTGAAAACGGCATCAAAAAAATTGTAGGCCCACTATGCTACGTCCGGCTGAGGTCAACTTTTGTTTTTCTTATGGGCGCCATATTGATTTTTTCCATTTGCAAATTCCGCATCAAAAATGCTTTTCAAAAATATGGCTCCCATAAGAAAAACAGACTTGACTTTGGCTGGACACAACATAGCAGGCCTACAATTTTGACGCCGTTTTTAGAATTGTCGTATCCTCTCACCCATATCCTGAAAATTTAAAAGCATTAGCTTTCATAATAAGCAAAATATTGTGGTTTTTTAAAAATGTACATTTTCCATTTCCAGCCTGTATTTACATCACGTAATAGATTCAAAATGAAAGAAAGGTAGAATATTTTTGGGCATACAAATACGCTCCTTTTCTTTCATTTAAGCAAAGTCGTATCTCTCACCGTTTCCAATATCCCCTCATACTACCATGTACAACATTTTATTCTGGACACGCTGTATAAATTGAAACATAACGTTTGGTCGTTTACCTAACTGTACCCGTACCCATGTTCATTTTCTCAAATTTTCTGGGGATCAGAGAAATAATTGATTAATAACCTTGCTTTGGCATCTGTAACTACATATTTTTCCAAAGAAGCCTAGAGTTGATTCTTGAACATAATTATTTTATAAAAAAGTATCTACTGTACTGGGATAGGGTTATAGAGACACTACCAGATGGTATTTTCCGATTTACCATATTCCTTGATCATCATTTCATAAGAAATTCGATTGATTCAACAACAAACCTATGTCGTTTGGTTGAATAAGAGAGAGGGTAAAATATTTTATTCTTTTGATCTGATTATAGCATGTGGAGTCCTTGGTATACTCTAAACAACTTTTCCTGCCGACACGACGTTCAAACTGAATTTTACTGACGCCAAAGAGACGAGAAAGTGGGACTTTCTAAGGCTAGGCCGACAAAGTAGTGAAAAATGGCTAGGCGGTAAATTTTTTTCAACTATTTCTAATAGTGGGGCTTTATAAGATTATTTTCTGTACAGTGACTATTATACACGACAGTGACGACAAAAGAGCTCAGGTTAGCTCCAACATGGCGGCTGTACCCAGGATATTTCCGGTCCCGGTGGCTCAGTGATTTGATGTCCACTTAGCGTGCAGAAGGTCCTGGGTTCAAATCCCAGCTCGGGCAAGCTACTTTCTATAAAGTCACTGTACTTTTTTTCACTATTTTTAAGTGTAAGGCATTGAAATCAATTTTTTGATCGACAAGTTATAAAATCTAATTCAAAAACACTCATAAAACACGAACGACGCACACATGACAAATGTAAACAATGAATGCTAGCTGCAATGTGGCGGATCCGTCGCTAGCCTATAGAAAATAAGACCTCCATTGTCGTCACTGTCTTGTATATAGTCACTGTAATTTTCTGAATGCATGTGATTGAAGCATAATAGGTATAATAATATTCAATGGAATGTGATACCATCTTAGTCAGATATTTCTTATGGATTCTGAGTAAATTAAATCCTATACATTCAGGATACAAAGTGAAGTTCACACTTTCACGTCGCTGTTTGTTCCACAGTGACTAATACAAGATACAAGACAAATGCAACATGGCGGCTGAAACCTGAAATTTGAATAGTTCCGGCCCCGGTGGCTCAGTGGTTGGATCTCAGCCTGGCGTGCGAAAAGACCTGGGTCCAAATCCTAGCTCGGGCATGCTTTTTTTATCAAGTCCTGTAGTTTTTCACTGTTTTTATGTGTCAGCAGAAAAATGATGTGTAGACCACGGCGATAAAGTGATTTTTCCAGGCTTCGAGAAGTGTCCGGCCTCGCTAAAGCTCGCCCGTACAGTTCTTCTTTCAGCCTGGAAAAATGTCACTTTACCGCCTTGGACTACAATATACTATTTTTCATACATACACTGTATTAATTAAAAAAAAGATTTTTGTATTTTGATCAACCCTGTAGAACGGAGAACAATCTACTAACTCAAAAGTTTCATGCAATGCAATGTTCTTCTAAAACGAGCTAAAAATAAAACAGTTTCACGAATCCCAGGCCCGTAGTGATAAACAAAGTCATGACAGCTACAGAATGTCAAAATGACAACTGGGTGCCATTTTGAAACAAAAAATCAAATGGAAAGGGAGGTCGAGTGAAACCTCATTATGAAGGTCTTTTCATCCCCAATACACCCTGAATGTTTGAAGTCACTGTCTCTTGGAAAATATTCAATATCAAGCCAGTATTTTTACTCAAAATGGCACCCAATTGCCGTTTTGACCTTCTTAGCTGTCACTAGTGTGTGATTCTTTTCTGCCCCGATTCACCTTCTAACCTTTAAACCGTTCGATATACAGGGCGTTACTTGATGGTATGTCATTATTTTAAGGGGGAATTACTGGATAGATTTTAAGTCGAAAAGGTCATATAAACTTGGGTCTTAAAATGCTTGGTTTTTAAGATACAGGGTGTTAAAGATCTATTTTATTTTCTGTTTTTAATACATTTTCCAAAGACGGTTTGAGATATTAAACTGAATTTTGCCACAGGATATTATGGTATAGGAACACACTTTTTTTATTTTAATTTTTTTATTTTTATTTCATTTTATTTTATTTTTTATTTTTTTTTTAAACCCAAGTTTATATGACCTTTTCGACTCAAAATTTATCCAGGAACTCCCCCTTAAAATCATGACATATCATTAACTAACTCCCTGTATGTAAATGGAATTGAATTTGATCAGACCATGTAAGCACGTTCTGCATTTCTCAATACAGTAGTGACAGCTGAGATTATTGAGAATGTAAAAACGGTAATTGATCGCCATTTTGAAAAAAAAACTTGCCTTATATTGATATTGTTCAAAGAGATAGCGACTTCAAACTTTCAGGGTGTAATAAGTATGAAAAGTCCTTCAAAATTAGGTGTCACTTGACTCCCCTTTCCATTTGATTTTTTGTTTGAAACTGGCGCCCATCTGTCATTTTTATATTTTCAGCTGTCACGAGTATGTCAAATAATGCAGAGCGTCCTCACATATGGTGTCTCCAAATTGTCTGATATATCAAACGGTTTATAAGTTGAGAGGGGGGTGGGACATTTGAGAATTGCACTGTACAGGGTATTCATGAATTGAATGCCAATACTTAAGGGTGATAATCCTTGGATGATTTTGAGACAAAAAGTTCATAAGGACATAGGCCCGCACGAGCCTAGATTGATACATGGTATTGAAATTGAAAAAAAAATCTTATTTTCATCATTACTTTGATGCTATCCCAGATATCTTTTTGAAATTTGGTACACGTCTTCTTTGCATTAATATGCATGGGAATGTTAGAAAGGGCGCCACTTATTTAAAAATATTGGAAGACACGTAACAGCAGGGTGTCAATGCAATTAAGTAGATTTTATTTTTTTGAGCAAAAACCATGTGCCAGACGAAAAAAAGAGAACAAATTGGCTCAGAAATAAAAAGAGATTTCCAAAATAATTTTTATTTCAAAAGAAAGTAGTGGCGTAGAAGATTTTTCTCCAAAAATATTGAGTGCAGGCAGAGCCCGTACGGACGCCACTGTTAAAAATAATAAAATTGTCTCAACATCACAAAATGCATATTGATGCAAGAAGACAATTTCATAAAGTATCTGGATTAGTGTCAAAGTGATTATAAAAGAATCATTTATTTTTTTAAATTTCAACACCCTGTATCTTGAAAACTACGCTCTTGCGGACCTATGTCTATGTGAACTTTTTATCTTAAAATCATTCAAGGATTATCATCCTTGAGTATCGACATTCAATCAATATACAGGGTATAATGGATAAAAGAGGCGCAGTTTTCTTAAAAACAAATGTTTCAAATTCATCAGTTCTTATTTCCCGCAAACGTCTACTATCGATGGTGTAATATCTTGTTCTACGCAATATAATTTTTCAAAAGTACCTTATCAAAGAGTCTTATTGAGACATTGTCAATTAGAACCGAATAAACATAAAAAAGCCAATCTCTACAACAAATTAGCCAAAGTATGCCATAATTAACATGTTTTCATATATTCTGATACTCTCAACATAAGACGTCATAGGTATGTGAATTTTTTTTTGTAAAATTGTAATATGTCATCTTAAAAATATACCCGGTTAAAAAAAAATCATTGGCCCATGACCACACGACAGAAGACAAAAGTGAAAAAACTTCACCAATGCGAGATTGATTTGTGTTGAGGATCGAAGCTTTGATCCTTTTACCCATGATTGTCGTATGTCATGTCATGTGTCATGTCGTCTTGAGTTTGTTCTTGTTGATGGTTGTATTTTCTGATACATGTTTTTTTTATATTGGTAAAGTGATTTATAATGAACAATACTTTCTCGTGTCTTCAAAAATGTTTTTGTGAAAGTGTGTGTGCTCAAGACTTTGAAGACACAGTATTTTTTGTAAAATATATGATGGTATCAACACTGCAAACTAACACTTGTGTTCCGCTCCTTAAAAACATGTTCGGAATCTGGCCATGACTCACTCGATTCGAGCCGACTTTAGCCGAAGGAGCGTTACATACCCGAGCGTCTCAGTCTTATTCAATGCCCACAAAATAAAGTGCTTAGCGCGCCTAAAGAAGTTTTTAATATTTTCAATAAATCAATTCACGTCGAATCAGTTTTTTTTTGCAACCGGCTGTACCTACAAGATGAAATTGGAAGGTAGATACATGAAGATTCGGATCATTCAGTCCAATTCTATAGAGAAAAAAGACATTCTTGTTTTAGTTATAGTTTTTGATTATTTCATAAAAATCGATGATATTATCTTGGTCATGAGTTATGGCTACCCATGTAACCTTTATTTCTGATGCAACTGAATCTGACCTAATTTGAAGTCAATTTAGGTACAAATTTAAGTTTGCGAATGTGTCTATACTTCAAAGTTGCGAGGCGGCACCGACGTCTGCTGCACGCTTTGACATCGTCGCTGCCTGTATTGGTGATAAAGTGTGATTACTAAGCATATACCTATAATATACCGCGGCCAGCTTGTCGATTTTCCCGGGAACAGACACCGCTATGGAGGAAAAAAAACCGCAATTTGTTTCAAAATAATTAAACTTATTCAAAAAATAAATTACAAAACAATGAAAAAACTAATTTTAATTTTTGTCCGTCATAGCGCCATCCTTTTCTCTCACTTGATAATTGATATTCATCTCTCTTGATCAGGTAAAAATTAGTCATATTAGATACATGAAATCGGTGTGTCCGTCCAAATTGGTGTATATTTGGTACAGCTTAAGTCGTGATACAAATCCGCCATTCTTGAATCAGGAGTCGGCCATTTTTCAAAAAACGTCGATTTTTCAAAATGTTTGCTATTTTTTTTAAGATTCACTAAGTTTAATTGAGCGATTTGGTTTTAGGAAAAACCAAAGATTGATCTTGCACGGTATAAGCAGGCCATATTTGGAAAATGATTTTACATGATTTATGTTATTATTTTTGCAAATTATTGAGGGGCTTTTCTCTTTTTTATCCGACCTCGTAGGACTTACTGTTTCGAAGATAAAAATGGTGGTATCACTTAGAACGGACACCCTGTATAATATCTAACAGCTTTCTTTTGCCCCCAAACATACGGGTCGAAATATTGAGTTTTTTTTTAGATATGACCAGATCGGACCTATACCATATCATTGGGAATACTACTGGTCATCAGAGATCGAGTTATGCAACATCGCCAGGGTATCCAGATTCCAAAACACAATAGCTATCGAAACATTTCTTTTTCAGTTTTAAAGTGTGGATTTTTTTTTAAGTCGTAGAACCTGGAAAATAATTGATAGACGTATTTTTTCTCACTCAACTGTTGTGTTCTTCGGATGAAAAGACTTTCGTAACATATTTTTTCACTTTTAACGAATAAATCCTGCCGAATACTTCCAAATAAGACATTTGATGATTTGTGAATTGAGTCGTAATGCTGCATGATTTGTATCTGCTCTGGCTGAAACATTTCAATTCATGTCATACAGAAATACCTGATGTACTTTCTGTCGGAACTGCAGATTGATAACGCACTCCGAATACTTTCTGGCACAGGGCCTCTTGTTGTTAATGTAGGAGTCCATGTGTTATCCACATAGTTGCCAAGGTCTTCAGATGTCAGCCAAATCACTAGGTTACCAAAATCTCAATTGATAAAAGCATTTTCAATACAACTTCATGATATGCCATGTCTGGTATGCGTATTAAGCTGATGCTACTTACCTTTTGAAAATGCCCCAGCAGGTGGAGGAAGCTCTGAAGCCATTTCATTATTGGTAGGGTGCCATGGAAAATCACAAATCATTGAGGTTTTTTATATCGGCGTTTTCATTTTACTACAAAATTAAATTTTTGTACTGTGGATGTGGAAGATTGCTTCCGTCTCAGAAAGATAAGGTTTTTTGGTATTTTGGCGAGCTCTGTCTAGACATTGATAAATTTTCTAAACTGTTTATTCCCCAATTGAATAGAATGCACTAGTATTGTCACATCCAGTGAGCCAATGTATTGGGAGAAGATTCCTGGTAACCTGGGCCTTTTTGTGATATTTTGCATCATATGCGAATAAATCCTCATAGCCAGTATATTTCGAAATCATAACCACGTCTTTTCTTCGCTGATTAGCATCCATTATTATTTCGTAGCGTCGTACGGTCGTTTTCCCTTTATGAGATATTTTTCACTGAACTGTCTGGACAATTTTTGTTTCCCCCTCTTCCAGCTTTTCCAAAGAAGAGAAATCAGAATCACCATTACTTCTTGTTTTGAAGGAGCTATTATTAGGTGATCTAGAGCTGGCCTCTGATTTGCTGTGTTTCCAAGCCACCTTTGTTGAGATTCTGACCTACCCAGCTATCGAATAATAATTATTGTTCTAAAGAATGTTCACAGAAAATACATTTCTCTACGTCCATCTGGTATCGTCAAATAGAAATGTAAGTACAACAATAATAAATATCAAGATACTGTGGACAGAGCACACGGTGGTGAATCGGACGGATCGACGGATTTTGCAACGAATCTCAAACTTTGGTTACGGACATCGCCACAACTATAAAACCTAAGATAATGAGATTTTCACCAAAAACTTGTACATGCAAATCTTCCCAGACAAAAATGTTGCACGCTTACTGAAAAATGTCATGCACTAGAACGTGATTCGGCAATTTTGTTGTTTTTTTGAGTGGGAAACAATACGCCTATTACATTTTTTCAACTCAAGCGTCTTGATGAAAATCCACATTGTGGTTTTGGAGAAAGGGAGTGCTATGTATGTTTCAGAAAGTTGAGATTCTGAATTACGGCGATTCTGGAGTTTTTCGATATAAAACAAAATATGTACACCCTGGCGATTTCGTAAAATTTGATTTCTGATGACCAGTAGTATTCCCAATAATAATAATATGGGGTATGGGCCTGATCTGGTTATACCTAAAAAAAAATCGAGAAATGCGTCTCTGGACCATGATTTCACTCCACTAACAGGAAATATGGAATATTGGAGCGAAATCAAAGTTTATGACGAGTGCCGTCTTCTATGGATTATAATCAATAAAAACCGTTTATCATAGTCGCAATCTAGAAACGTCCGTATCAGCATAACGACAATTAGAGTGAAGTGACATATTCATCCGATAAATACGAGCAGAAGACTTCTGAAATAGAGGAACAGTTAAAAAGGACAAACCGGTAAGTAAGTGAATAATCAATCAAGATGGTTTATGATTTATGTGAAGAGTTGAACAGTTAACGAGAGCATTTCCTGAGGACTTTTGACAGATCAGATCGTTAACAGCTCGGTTATGAGAAAGGAAGGTGACAAATGAGATTTGAGCCTAGAAGCTAATGGTGGTCTTTGATTAAGGATAATACAAAGTCTACGCATTTGCGGAGCTGCTTAGCCTAAATGATTTATTCAGTAAAACACAGAATATTTTGAATTTTTTGAAATCAATAACAGTAGAAGATCTGGATGGTTTTTATTCAAAACATGGCATGTGACTGTTACCTAAACAAGTCAAAAAGACAATCTACATGCAGAAAATTGAATTAAAGCGGATTAGAACTTGTCCAAGGACTAGAATCAAACATATCAAGAGAAGGTGTAAATTTGCATGCTTTAAGTACATTGGATACACAGGAATCCTCAATGATCCGCTTATCATGCCTAATTTTTTTTTTTTTGTAGTAACCCAATTAGACATTGAACGTTTTTTTGTGAATATATCCATCAGTTTCAACAAGCGCTCTCAGATGATTCCAGTGCCAGTTATAACTGGAATTGTCTTTTCTAGTTTAAACTGGAGATTCTCTGATCAGGTTAGTTTTCGTTATTTCAAAATTTGACTCAACTGAATATTGACTGTAGCTGTCGAGTTTTCTTTTGTAGGAGCGTGATGATGAACCCGTAAAAACTTGAATATGTAAGTTTTTGAGTTAAACCTAAATGCTTTGTGAAAAATAATTTCAATCAATTGAAGGCATTAACTGAGAATATTCGTCAAAATATCTGAATCCAGAAATCATTGGGATGATTCTTAAAACTATCTTTATCTAGGAAAACCGCGGTTCTTCTCTGAATTGTTTACGGTGATACATACGGTGTTTCGAAATTAACCTAAAATACTTTGAAAAAAAAGGAATATAAAGATCTTCCATATATTTGCTGTACACCTCAAAAGACGATTGATAATAATGTGAAGAGGTTAATCTAGCAGAATTAACTACATCTATTTTAAATTTTATACATATTAAAAAAAGTACATTTGTGACTAAGCTGATGAGTAGGTATAAATTGATTTTTTGGATTTATTCGGTAATTTCAACTTGGAAATCTATTTTTTCGATAATGGATAATTTTCGGAACTATAGGTACTTTGCCTTGAAGTTCTAACGCATTTTTGATTATTTCTGTAACCAATTCTACACTGAAACCTTCTTTTCCGCTGGAATTTATGTACTCTGCTCTAATTTTAATTCACAGCAAAACTTCACAATGTACTTTGAAACTTGGAAAATATCCGGCTTTATTAATAGCTTCGAAATAACGTTAATTTGTCTTTGTTTCGATTTTCATTTGGGACAAGAAAAATTAGGGCTATTATAGGCTTGAGTAAACACTGCTGCTGAACCTGTTGTATTCACACAATAAATATTTTTGTAGACGTGTGGCAAACTCAAAGATCACCTCAGGTTCCATGTACATACAGGGTGTCTATTTAAGAATGGCAAGGCGCCAGATCTCAGAAATTAGGCATCCCAGAGACTTGCGAAAACAAAATTACTGAGAAATATGGATTAGAGAAAATGCTGGAAATATATCAGAAGTTCCCAAGATAGCTACAAGATGGCGTTACGGTGCTATCAAAACACAAAATTGCTGTTCGTGATTTTTAAATAGAAACAAATATAAATGAGTACCGCTATGGATTCCTTGAGAAATCTCCCTCAAATTTGTTTTCTAGATTTTTTTTCTAGCATGTCAAATAAGGACAGGTATCAGCTGTCAAACCTCACAACGCAAGAATGAGCATAACTTTGAAACAACCCAACCGATTGACGCGATCTTGATCTCATTTTGAAGAGGAGGTTCTCCTCTACCACAATTTTGAGATTTCAAATCATTTTGATCAAATCAGACGATTGTATCTAGTATAATGTGCGGACGACGGACATTTTCTGAATTTACTTAAAATTTTCAAATGCAAAGGTATACTGAACATTGTTCGTCTGAATTCTCGACAAAAAAGCTATCTATACGTTTTTCTGTAATTTATTGTCTTGGTGAAACTACTCAAGATGCCCTCGTGAAGAAGATATTAACAAATGTTTGCGTTACCTAGTAACCACCCAGTCACTGTTTTATTACAAACAAATTATATCTTAAATAGTAGGACGTTTTGCATTGAATAATTACAAAAAAGCATTCAGCTTATTTATCTCGAGAGCTGGAAAAAAGTCTAATTAATGAAAGATGTGCGAAATTCAGTCGACATTCCAGACGAACTATTTTCACTATGCCTTTGTATTTAAAAAAATTTGAGTAAATTTGAAAAATGTTCGTCGTCCGCATATTATATAGAATAAAATCGTCTCTTCTGATCAGAATAATTCAAAATCCCAAAATTGCGGAAGAGGAGAACCTCCTCTTCAAAATGAGACCAAGAACGCGTTAATCGGTTGAGTTGTTTCAAAGCTATGACCATTGTAAGGTTTGCCAGCTGCCTTGTAAGGTTTGACAGCTGATACCTGTTTTATTTGACATGCTAGAAAAAAAATCAAAAAAACAAATTTGAAGGAGATTTCTCAAGGAATCGATAGCGGTACTTATTTATATTTGTTTCTATTTAAAAATCACGAAAAAACAGCAACTTTGTGTTTTGATAGCACCGTTACGCCATCTTGTGGCTATCGTGGGAACTTCTGATATATTTCCAGCATTTTCTCTACTCCATATAACCCAGTAATTTTTTTTCCCCAAGTCTCTGGGATGCCTAGTTTCTGAGATCTGGCACCATGCCATTCTCAAATAGACACCATTTTATACAAAAATAGTCCTAAGAGTCGTGCTTTGCATTATCATACTACTAACATTTTTCAATCTTTCAAACTGTTATACACAAACACCGGATGTGGGACAATGACGCACATGAAATTTTAAAGAGAGTATGAAGTGGAGTATTACATCCTTTCAATTAGCACACAATCACTTTGTGGCTGATACCCTATTGTTTAGAATTTGCATGAACAGTTGAAAGGCAAAAACTGCTTCAGGAACCTCAATCCTTGTTGGATTTTGATTGCACAGTCAAGGCGAAGAAGGCTTTTGAAATTTCAACCCTGGTTTTGATGTTATTGAAATAGGTACCTACGAAAATTAGAGCAATTAAACGTCGCAATACCGTAACGTATGGATTTTTGTCAGTGCGATTCAAGCTTGTTTTCAAATCGACACCTTTTCCAATTATAAGAACGTCCCTGTTTCCGGACCGATGTTTGAAGATTTCGATTAAAACAATCCATAAACTTTGTTTTCCTTCGAAGTAAAATCAAAAAAGAAGGACGGCCAGCAAATATCAAACCAATGTAATCTTTATGTGGTGATTGCGTGCGATGGAGTTGGTATGGTACAACAACAAAAAACGAACAATAAATGCCCGTTTCAACCGATGCGACATATCAAACATTTATACTTATTTTTGAGTGACGTAATTCCACTACATTTACATTTTTTCTTCGCCTCTTTCCTCCTAGACTGGTACCTTTTGTTTATGGGATCATTTTATGACTATTTACAACGTTCAAGCCCCGTTTTTCTTTTCTGATTGGAAGCGCATTCACCAAATGCCGCGAAAGCGTGATAATACCACGACGCATATTGTTGAATTCCAGAGAGCAGAGAACTTCGCGAGAGAAGGGGGCGTGGTTCTCCTAAAAATGTAGTTCCCTTGACAATCACTCAGGAAATTGCGCAACAAAAAATCAATACTTTGATTTGTTGTTGTTTTGATTTATGTGAAATTTGGCTCAAGAATTTGAGAGTTGACTTGAAACATCATTTTCCTAATACGGAGGGTTTTAATTAAGTACTTGTAAAAAGTTTAGAGGGTGAATCTTTGACTTTTATTTTAAGACAAAAAGTTGATATAAACATGAGTCCACAACGGCTCAGTTTCTTCTTTTTTCAAATTTTCCAATTGCCTTGTTACTAAAAAAAAAACAAGAACGAAATAGAATAGTTTAGCAAATTAATTTTTTGTCTTAAAATCAGGCAAAGATTCACCCTTTAAAGTTTTTACGAGTCCTTAACAACCTGAATAAAACAAAGTCTTGTTCACACCATTGATAACTCAAGAACCGCTGGTCCCACTTTTATGATTTTTGATTTGTTGGATTTGTCTCTGCTCTGAATAGCAGAATAACTGAGTATCAAAACATCGGAAAAGTTGACAAAAAAATAGATGAAAAAAATCATTAAACACAGCATTTCATCTCCGACCATGCAACATCTCCAATGTGACACATACGCGAAAAACCGAATTTTGGAGTAGATGAAAAGTGTAGACATGGATTTATCATTTTTACAGAGTGTTGCCTTATGATTTGCCAGCCCTTTAGAAACTATTTAAAAAATGGTTCAGATGAAAGTTTCATGATTTTTCCTGAAGATTTCACAATATATTCGGGAAATTTTGGAAAAGCTTGAATTGTTGAAATAAAATGCCCTATATTTCATTAAAGATTCAAGATCTCATTTTCTCTCTTAAAAAATATATAGCTTGTCTATGTTTGGACAAGCCGTTTTTGGGTTATGGGACTTTGGATAATATGGTGTAAAGATGCAATGAGGATATCTTGAATCTGTAATAAAATATAGGACATTCCATTTGAAGAAAAACGTTTTCACATTTCTCTGATTTTCAATAGTGATATGTTCTTTCGCTTGGTTATTATAACATCTTCAGGAAAAATCATGAAACTTGCATTTGAAATTTTTCTTTGTATCTATGCAAATAGAGTTTCTAAAGGGGTGGCAAATTATAAGGAAAAACCATGTACATGAAACTTTATCGTTTTACTTGTTTATTTTAGTAGTCTAGAAACAAAAATGCATTTGTCAAATTGTTACTTTGTTTAGCTCTACCTGGTGAGTCGCTATTTCTCCTGTAGAATTACTTTTGTTATATTTTGGAGGTAATCTACGGCCGGCAACATTTCGGCGAATTTCATACCCAGCGCCGTGCGAAGGGGGCGCCCGCCCCGGGCGCCACAAGTAGGGGGGCGCCAAGCGTAAGACCTATATATGAAATAAACGTACATATTAACATTGAATGAACTTCCCCTACTAGAAATGAGGGAAAATTAATCATAAAGGAGGGGAAATACAACCAGACAATTTTTCGACTACGGCGCTTTGCCTGCGGCGCTTTCTGACTATTGAAGAGGTGGCAACCCTAGCGCCGATCCTAGAGTTCGCCCCGGGCGCAGTTTTACCTTTGCACAGCCCTGTTCATACCACCTCATTTGTTTTTGATCTGTTGGATTTGTCTCCGCCCCGTATTGCAGAATAACTATTTAAACAGGGGAAAATATTAAGAAGGCGGTGGCAGACAAATCCAAATCAGTTATCGGACAAAAATGTGTACAGTTATTTAGATCCGATAACCCACTTTTTTCCAAATTGCCATGCTTTGCCTTGATATAAGTGGCGATTGATTTGCCTTTTTTATAAATATCGGATCGCGGGTGAAAAAAAATCAACCAGTTTCGTTTGGTTCAGGACTCAATTTCTTCGATTTAGAATCCATTTGTATGCAATAAATCTGACAATTAATCAGTAACAACACAGAGAAACGAATCATTTGACAAGTTATTGAGGTTATCGGTCACAATTGACTGAAGCTTATTGGTTGAGCCAACCGGCATCCATGTTCTCCGATTCTGCTCCCTCATGGCAACTTGATAGAGAAAAGAAAATTTCTGAGCTCACTCAACTCTTTTTATCATACTTAGAACTAACGTTGTGAGCTTGAATTGATACCCGCAGCTTTCTGACTCAGTGCTGCCCGGATCTACATATTTTATGCGATGATCATGATAGTAAATATAACTGATAAATGGATATGTTTTTTATCATCTTCATCAACATAAAAATACAAAAATAAATTGGGGTTGTAACGGAGGACTTCAAATGTTTTTCCTGAAGAGTTTGAATAAGAAATAAAAGATGGAAGTTCAGATAAAAAGCCAAACGTTTTAATTGTTGGGTATCTATTGGAAGAAGTCGTCTTATGAAAATCTTTTCTGATATAAATAGGCACAGGAAGGTAATATTGAAAAACTTTCACATCTGGCTGTTCAAATTGCGGGTAGGTATAGTTGTACTGGTCTTTCAATAAATACCCATGCGATACATCGAAACTTCAAATTTAACAGGCAGAATAGAAAAAGATTGGCCTTTAAAGAAACACCTTTTTAATTGAAATTCAACTTTGTTCATTGGAAACAAACTTTTATTGTATCGAAAGGAAAGCAATAGCAATGTAAACAACCTCAGTTCAGTTCTTTTCACTTATTATTCGCAAACTGTGAATAGTATAAGTTTAAATAGGTTTCTAGTTATCTCAAAATTGCTTTCACATGCTTGATCGAAAGAATACAAACTTTAGCACTAATTAAAATTATCAATCATTGATCAAGTAGTACAGTGACCTCTGTGAAGATCTGGGTCAGCAAGCCCTATGTCACAACAACACATAATAAGTGCGCGGCGTGCCACTGACTAGCAAAAGAAAAAAGGAAGTAAATGCAAAAAACTTTGAGGTCTGTGTATCGAGGAATGGCAAATGACAATCGCATTGGGTAGGCGTGGGAGTACCAATGCTGGGTACTGACCGACGACTAATGAGAGCAATGACCTTCATGTCAAGGACAAAACACAACACATTGCTTTTACGATTCGATATAACTGTGCAACATTGCTAACCGACTTGAGACTTTCATATTATTATGACAATAATCATAATTTGTCCTAGCGAAGACTGGTTGCCGTGAGAGTTCAATTTTTTTTCGTATCGATTGGCTTGGTTCTTACTTCATACTAATGTAATAAAGTGACATCATACTAATGTGTTTTGATATTTTTGATAAGGATTTGGAGTAGTGAATGAAATTGAGGTAGGGTTGGTTAATTTCGTACTAACAAAAAACGGTACCTTAAGTGGACAAATCTGGTTTAATTTTGATCAAGCGTTTGCACTAACAAGTTCACTATATGTATGTTATTACAACTTGGTTGTTTCAGTCTATAGATATTCTGATCGATATATGTGATTTTATTGAGGTGTACAAGGAGCAGTGTGAAAAAATGAAAATTGTACCTCGTTTTGACTTTGGATTTACTGGAATCCTGAGTACCGAGATCCTGATGTCCAGACTCCTCGAAGATGTAACGACATCGAAGAAGCGTTCGATCGAATGTGGTATGATGGGCCTCTAGGATAGGATGACCCTATAGCCAAGCTCTCTGCAAAAGTGCTTTTTATCATTGGGATTTTTCCTGGTGGAAAGGTCCTTTTCAACAACAATTGAGTGCGGAGGTGCCTCGGGGTTCCATTCAGACGACATCATGGTGTATACAGGGTGTCCCGTAATTAGACGTCAATATTTCAACCATGTATTCTACACCCCAAAATAGAAGGAACTTCATATAAACTAGAATCCACAGACTCTTCGTTTTCAAGATACAGGGTGTCAAAGGTGACTACCTGATGACGGTTTTTCGTGAATATTTTCGAAACCTGTAAAGATAATTGGGTAAAATTATGTACAGTTACCAACCTTTTTACCACGATTGGTTGAAATATAGAAAAAATGTGTTTTTCATACCTAGATTTAATAGTTATTTTTATACAAAGGGCGTAAAAAATTGACTACACTAGAGATAAAACTGTTATTTTTGCACCAAGGCTTGTGAGTGTTGCTTTTTTGGCCAAGGATGCAGATGTCAAGCTAAGACAATAAGTGGGGCTGAAGTTTGCAAGAATTTGGGACAAAAAAGTATATGCTACAAGTCAAGGTGTATATGGGATTTTTTGTGCTACCGTATATTCAATATTATATACAGTGCGACCTTGAAGATTGGAACAAATTCATTTAAAACTCAGGGGTTGGTGTTGTGGGAGAACGCTCAGACACATGTCCACAGGCGGTGGACGACCATCAACTTCGTTTTTTCAAATGCGGATGTCCCCATTTTTTATTTAATTTCCGAATTCTACATCAAATTTCAAGTAATATGATGATGATAATTTTATGTATACAGGTTGGTCCAAAAATAAGTTGCGACCATCAACTTCATTTTTTCATATGGAAATCCCCTTTTTTTATTTCATTTTTGAATTCTATATCAAATTTTGAAAAAGTTTCATGTATCTTGTCCTTGACCTAATCCCAACAGTTATCAAGAAATTTACGATTGTTCAGAAATACAGTCCATTTGATCAAGTCGGAACTTATATTTGGTCCACCCGGTAAAAATTATCATCAAGAAAACCGCAGTCAAAAATAAAAATCGACGTTTTCCCTCAAATCAAACCCTTGAATTTTAAATGAATTCGTTCCAACCTTTACGGTCGCTCGGTCGCACTGTATGAACAAGAGAACAACAAGTGTTTCAAAAACCCTTATGTTTTTGTATGATTATCTTGAATCTGAATTTCTAACGACCAATCAAAAAAACGTCTTCAATTATTCGTATTCAGGCAACTGAGCTTCAAAAGCACGAAACAGGTCTTTGATCGGTCCAAAAGCGATGCTTAAGTATCAAGCAGTTACTGCGGACTTCAGGTACAATAAAAACTTAATTTTATTTTGATTAAATGTGATTTTACCAAATTTCTTTTCCGTTTTGGTCTGCTCCCATTGTGCAAATTTACAGTTATACAGTTATACTCAAAAAACATACAATCAAAATGATGATATCTGTTATACAAATCTCAGTACAACTCAATTAACAAACAACCTCAGCTCTACGCGCCAAATTTAATCTTACTGATTTACGTTAAGTTGTGTACAGTGTACATCCCCTCTTATTATTTGATGCATTTAATCTTAGGTGTACCTATCAGAGAAACTCTGTGAAGTAGTTTTTTCCTGTAAAGGGGCGCTTGATGTTGATGTGTGCTCCGTATGCGGACTATGAAAATGTATATTAGAAGAGGTTGAATCAAACCAAACAAAAAAAAAAATTACATTATTATACAAGGTATATCCACGAACAATCGTAAAACAATGAAAAATCACCAATGTCGGTGATTCTTCATGAAAATATTTTTTTTTTCGTATGAACATAGGTCCGAAAATCTTTTTTTATTTTTCATTATTTAAGTACAGCACTGCGCGTTCTCGATGCAGAAATTTGTAGTTTTTTTGGAAACGGTTGCCTCTAGCGTTGTTTATAAAGTATACCTCTCTCTACAAAAAAGATGTAGAAATAAGATTCATGCATAAAAATCTCAGAGGTTTGCAGTCAAAAAAGTTAAGGCAAATTAAATGAAATAATAATAACCGCTACGTAAGAGTTAGCACCAAATCATAACCACCGTACCAGATTGTGTGCAAACATATTGAAAAAAATCGAAAATAACATTTTCTAACCTATGTTCATATGAAAAAAAAAACATATGTTTTATTTGATTATTCAAAGAAAATTTAAAAGAAAAAAATAGTACGCCCTGTGCCCCTGTGTTGCTCCCAGTAACAAAATACACGCGATTAACAACGTCAGTACAATCAGTAAGTACTGTACAAAACCCACCTACAAATCAGCGCTCCACTTTAAACGCCTACCCAAGTCTAATTTTTTATTTCTAAAATCTAAACTTCTGTAGGAATAAATATTTAAGTTTATTTAGAGGTTTTGGACCGATCAAAAACATGTTGTGCTTTTAAATATCAGTATTGCTACATACGTGTTGAAGACGTTTGTTTTTTTTGTATCTAGACCTATCTCTAAAAACACATTTTTTTCAAAGTACCGGTTTAACTAATAAATATAATATAAAACACGTCTATTACGTTATATTGATAACAATTACATAAATCTCGCTTTTCAAGAGGTGTTTTATTTTGCTCAAAAAAAATAATAAAATTATATCGATAGACTTTAAGCGCCTATTGCACAGATATGCACGACATTTCTCAGTAGAATCAGTGTGTAAGAAGATTTTCAAATGCGTTTTTCTCGAAAATGGTGCGTCTCAGCGAGTTACGACAAGAGTACCTCATTTATGTAGAAAACTCCAGATTGTCAAAATTTGTAGGCAAAACTACCAAACATCAACAACCAAGAAATGTGGGCCTATTTTTCTCAAACCCGTCCATGTATATAAAGGGTACACAATAGTGAGTTTTTGTTCATTAGATAGAGTGTAGAAAGTTTAGTAACTGTACCAAATTGTATCCAATTAACTTGACAGGTTTCGAAAATATCTACAAAAAACCGTCATCAGGTCTCCACCTTTATCACCCTCTGCTGTATCTTGAAAACGAAGAGTATGTGGGTACTAGTTTATATGAAGTCTTATTTCTATTTTGGGCCGTAGAATACGTGGTTGAAATATTGACGTCTAATTTCGGGACACCCTGTTTATACCACAGCGAAGGATCCAGAGTAGCTATTCGTCTCAGGCTCCAGAATAACGTCAACTTACTCATGGATTATTATGATAAATGGAGGATAAAGGTGGACATTCATTATCGACATGAAATAAATCAAAACCAAGAATTCACCTATAGACGGAAGTTCTCATATCAAATACCCGGGAGTATTTATCGATGACAAACTTATTTGGAAAACCCACTTTGATAACCAATCTACTGAAGTCGACAAATGCCATGGAGCCCTGTACCTCCTTGTAGCTGAAGACAGCAAACTCTCCCTTGTTATCAATGACTCAATACTCACCCAACTAACTTCAAAAGTTCATTTAGAACTACAAAAAAAAATTGTTCACATCATTTGTGTAAGATCGAAGACTTGACAAGAAGTCATGCTATAATGTCACACCTCTGTTACAACAAGCTCAGTATATCTATATATACCATACTTGAAATTTGAATAACTTTTGGAAAAATCATATTTGAACGAAATAAAAAAAATACGTATCGAGTTTTTGCGATTTTCTACTGTTTGCAATAAAGATAAATTTCTAATGGCTATATTTTGCTGTTAATAAGCAAGGATTCCTCTCTTCAATAAGGCTTTATCCGTTCAAATAAGTTGAGTCTTACTAAAGTTATAGGCATTTTAATGAGTCAGACTTCACCCCTCTCTCAAAAAATGATTGATCAAAAAAATTCAGAATATCACGGGGAGGTATTCTTTCTTATGAAACATTTTTTAGTAAAATAATTTTTTCCACCCCTAGCGGTGGAGGAATGAAAGATATTTCTAGTGTTTTTTGTTGGCCACTTTAGTTCTCTAGTTTCCATCGCAAGTTTCTACAATCAGTGGTTTCTAGGATACAGCCACTTACCTCACTTCTTTGGCCACCCTCCAGATCCAACTCTTGGAGATTCAATCTTGCCAGTGTTGGAGTATAGGCCCCACCTCCGCTCCACCTTCCCCCCTTCAATAATTTATCCAGGACTGTTTTCAGTTTCTAGCAAAACAAGTCCATTTTCGTTAATAAATAAGTGTTGCCATGCGGTCTGACTGATGATTCCCGTTCGGGATAAAACCAGTATCAGAAAGGCACCGCCCCACGCGCAGCTTACACAAATGTATCTCTCAGTATTAATTACTGCACAGAACCGTGGTAGGATATTCTTCGACTGAACCCACCTTCCGTTAAACGTCGGATAGCCTTGATAATGTCTCTTCAGATTTCTTTTGTATGCAGCACTAGAAGTTTCTAGAAAAAGTTGTCTCCTTTATGAATATCTGCAACCCTGCAGATGCAGCCCAAATAAGGGATAAGAGTCAGTGGACATACTCATTTTAAAACAAGAACAAACATTTTCCTGGAGTATACACATTGAAGAATGCTCTTGAGATCCAAGTTTAGTGAAGACGTCGTTAAATTTTGTAGGATTCAAAGATCGATAGTTTTTAAAATATCTTGAAAAAAAATGCTTTCTAGTCAGAACACATTTTTCAAAAAACATTGAAGATAAAGATCTCAAAATTATTCAACACGTTATTCCTATCCAGAGAAGTCCAAACAACTTTTTTTTTATCAACATTTCAATAATTACAATCTTGATTTTCTATACTATTCAGAATTATGTTCTCCAGAACAGTTTAGCAATGCGCAAAACCTTTTTTTAATAAAATAACTAAAATACCTACTATGCTCCAAACCACCTTATAAGAATGTTTACGAACAGAATTCATATCCCATTTGAAAAGTATCTGGGAATCACCATTTTTGTCAGGATGTATTGCATGCTTATCAAAATTTTTTTTTTATTCAAAATCGGATTTTGTTTTTTTTCCATAGGCTTCTTTTTTTGCTTATAATGTGCTGAATGAATTTGTTTCACAATTTTCTTTTTTTTAGTTTTGCCGATGTTTCAATAATTATTCGGAACGCAGACATAACAAACATATAAAAAATAATAAGAATCCTCCGAGCGATTTTCTAGTTAGGATGATATGTTAAATATCTGACAACATTTCTAGCGTACTTTTTTTGAAATGTTAAAACTGAAAACGTATCTATTGTTACAACACTTCAAATCCCAAATAGAACCTACATATCTGATTTGGACAAAATTCCTTTGAAAAATAACAAAATTAAGCAAACATAACCTCACATTTTTGAAAAAAATCGATCAAATCCCAAGTAGAACCTCTATAATCTAATTTGAACAAAATCCTTTGGAAAATCACAAAATTATGCAAACATAACCTCAGTTGGACGATTTTTGGTAAATTTCTGAAATCAAACCTCAAATCAAAACCTTCATATCTTATTTGAACAAAATCCTTGGGAAAATAACAAAACCTCACTATGAGATTTTGAAAAAAATGTTTTTATCAAATCTCAGATAGAACCTACGATATATTATCTAATTTGAACAAAATCCTTTGGGAAAGAACAAAATTAGGCAAACATAACCTCACTTGGACAATTTTTGTTAAATTTCTTGACCAAACCCCAAATTAGAGCCTACATGATTATTTGAACAAAATCGTTTGGCAAATCACAAACCTATGCAAACATAACCTCGCCATGTATGTAATGTTTCAACAAAATTTTTGATCAAATCCCAAATAGAATCTACATGTCTGATTTGAAAAAAATCTTTTGGAAAATAACAAAACTATATGCAAACATAACCTCACCATGCCATTTTTTTTTATTGTTTTGATCAAATCCCAAATAGAACCTACGCTATTATTATCTAATTTGAGCAAAATCTTTCGGAAAATAACAAAATTGAGCAAACATAACCGCACTTGGTCAATATTTGATCAAACACCAAATTAGAACCTACATAATTATTTGAACAAAATCCATTGGCAAATAATAAAACTATGCAAACATAACCTCACTATGTCAAAGAAAGGAAAGTTGTGTTTTCGGGTTCTTAAGGGAAATTTTCCAATTTTTCTTTTCATAACATCACTCCTAAATTGCTTCAGCCGTTCTCAAGTGATGGAGTGACGAAGAAAAACGGGATTCAAATTTATATATTAGATAAGATCAAAGCCTGGATAGAATCAGCATCAGCACTGTTTTAGTTATATGTTTACGTTCACTGCTGAATATTTTAACATTATGGCAACGTTGCTTTATCAGTCCTGACCTATGATTCTGTTTTAGTTTTAATTTCTGTATGGACGTAGAATAAACTCTGAAAATGAATCTGGACTTTGTAACTAGACTAGATGCACCCAATATCCCTTTATAGGAAAGAATAGAAATACTCTTTTCTCATAATGTCATTTTTGTCTTGATATTGAAAATGGCCGCCACTGCTATGCTGTAGAGTCCAGAGTCTCTTTCATTTCTCAGGTCTATGATTTGAATTGACATCAATGTCATTAGGTGGGTTCGAGTTTACGCTCTTCGTGCTCAGAGTGTTTAGAGCGGAAACTCGAACGCGCCTATTGAATTTGGTCATTGACATCGACATTAGTTTGTTTTGTCACGGAAAAGTGATAACCCGAATAAAAAGTTGAGTTTTCAGGTTTTTCCGGGGGATTTTCCAGCTTTTCTCGCAATAAAAACAATTTCAAGACTTTAAGGAACAATTAAAAAAAAAAGACTCAAATTGCCCCAGCCGTTCTCAAGTTATGGATCTTCCAGAAGAAATCGGTACTCATTTTTATATATCAAGATAAAATACGGCTTTCAAGTTTCAGTGGACCATGGCCACAAAGTAGACAAAAGTTTCTGCGTATTTTGTTCATTTTTGTGATTGAACCACTGATTGAGCCAACAAAACTTGCATTTTTAGAACCGGAAAATCGTCAATTGCCAATCTTAGGGATAAAGGCAACTTTTCACAGAGATACTCTTATTTTGGATGATTGACAGGATACAATTATAAAAAGAGTGGGCTTTCATTTGAAAAAAAATACGTTTAAAGATTTTTTCAATTTTTTTTTCAGATGCTGTATAAATTTATTACCAAGAAACAACGCAGTCTTGTGAAGGGTGTCCCGCTTCTCAAGAAAAATGACCAGGATCAAATAGTGAGAATGATATTTTTTGCCTGCAAAATCTCATTTATGATGTAGGAAATATTCACATTATCCGCATATTTTACCTTACGTTTTGTAAACAAGTGCGTCTATTCATTGTCAGTGGATATAAGGAATTTAGATATTTATCCGCCACCTCGCGGTTGGGTGAAATGAGAAGCTCAATAAGCGAGGCGCCGGTCCCAAGCTCCGGATAAAAGAGGAGGGTTCACAGGTCAGGTAAGCACCCTACCTGAGGTAAAAAACCAATACAGCTCACAGAACCACAAGCCAGCCTCGGATCTCGATTGATGAAAAAATGACGACAAAGGCGAACACGGAGATTTGGAAACAAAATAAACTTGTATTAGCCACCTGGAATATCATGTTCTGGACTGCAAGGGATCAGGAGATCATATAAGTATCAAAAGACAATAATAACATAGAGATATGCGCCATCAGCGAAACTAAGAAGAAAGAAAAGGCAAAATGCGAAATTGACAAATATTCATTTATTTATCTATTCTCCTACAACACACTACAGAACAATTGTTCTAAATGGTGCTATCTAGAAGTATCAAAAGTATAAAAATATAAAAAGTATAAAATATAAAATTAAACCGACGAATAAGTATAAAAGACAGCTATAAATACAAATGAGACACAATAACAAAAAATAAAAGAGGAGAACATGCGGTGTGGTTACAGTCTATTTATGTGGTGTTTGATTTGTGTCTTGGATAGTTGGAATATATCACAGCTGGAGTATCGTTCATTGTAGTTTTTGACCACCCTGTCAGAGAAAGCACTAGACCCATAATTGGTCCGGTGCCTTGCTTCGAAAAACAGCTGCTGCCGTCTGGTGCGCCTGGATGGGACAAGCAGTCGAACCGATTCAAGTAACTTGCTGCAGGCGATGTCACCGTGAATGATCCTGCATAGGAAAAGTAAAAGGGGCTCGTTTCGTCTTTGGTCCAAGGTCTTCATGCCACAAAGCAGCAGTCTGGTCTCGTACGGTAAACTGGAGTATGGCAAGTGGTGTTTGTGCAAAAGATATGTCGAAAATTTCCTTTGCTCCATTCCGATTCTGTCCACATTCGACTTGTACAGAGAAGACCATAAGGTTGAACAGTACTCCAGTATACTCCTGACAAGAGAATAGAAGAGGCATATTATGGCTCTTGTGTCTCTCATATCCTTCGTGGTTCTCTTGATATATATCCTGATATTCAGTGAAGTACCCCAAAAACAGAGAGCACTCTCAGGAGTGGGGATACTGATAGATCGAAAGTACAAACAGCAAATAGAGAGTGAAGTGAAGACAGTATTGGACATAATAGGAACTCGAGACAGAATCGTTAATATGGTTGATCTAAATGCAAGGATTGGAAATGAACCACTGGACAACATAATGCAGAGATTGTACTAAGATACCATAAATGAAAATGGAGATCTGAAAATATTTTGCGCAAAAAACAACATGAGAATCAACAACACTTTCTTCGAACATAACATGAGGCACAAATCCACATCGCAAAATACAAGAGGACAACAGTCAGTATTAGACTATATCATCACAAACAGAGAGATCGTACCCCAAACAATATTGGACGTATAGGAGGTCTAAATAGCGACAACTCTGGGAGCGATCATAAGATGGTACTTTGCAATTTGAGATTGCACATACCGAAGCCCACAAAACCCAAACCGCAAATAATTAGCAAATTCAATATCGAAGCATTATAGGATGAAAGCACAAAACATCTTTATGAAAAAAAAAAAAAAAAAAAAAAAAAAAAAAGGCGTTTATTTAGCTACGAGGCTATATACAAAAACATACAATGTAAAAAAAAAAAACAAACAATATTTTAAATATGGGCTAAAACATAATCTCTAATTAAATATTTGAATCTCCTCAAGTTATCACAGTTCTTAATACTCGAAGGCAATGAATTAAATTCATATAATCCTCTACACAGTACTGATTTGACCATTTGAGTGGTGCTACAGCGATAATTCAAAATAAAATCGTGCTTATTCCTGGTATCATGTTCATGGATGTCCAGAAAAAGTTTTGTTCTATCACAGACATACTTAGGTAACAGTTGATGTCTTATTTTAAAAATAAAGACATGTACATTGTAAATTACTTTTTGTTTCACAGAACATAAATTTAAAACATTTAACATAGTATCTATTGGTGTATATATATCACAGTGTAAAATGGATCTCATAGCTCTATTTTGTATTTTCTGGAATTCCTGTATTTTATAATCAGGAAGATTAAATAGTGATGTCGAACAAAAATCCAGGTGTGGCGCAGCAATACTATTATACAATAATAATTTTGTCTCATTAGTCAAATGTTTCCCAATTCTGCGTATGAAGCCAACTTTCTTAGAATATTTTCGCATTACATAATCAGCATGGCCATAAAAATTCATATTTGGATCAAACATGACCCCTCGATTAAACCAGAAAAAACTGCAAAGACCATAGTGAATAAAGAAAAGAGCATAGACCACCAATCGAAAACAATAAAAAATAACATTCTAGATGCGACCATGGAAGCAATGGGAAAGCGACAGGTGAACATCTATACAATCAACTGAACTCTATGGTTCACACCGGAAGTGCAGGAACTAGCTAAACGAAAGAAAAATGCATACATATACGCGAAATCAAACTCAAACTAAAAACTGGAACAACTATCGAAGAGAACGAAACCAGGCAAATGCAAAAATAAGCTAACTAAAAGAAAACTATTGGGAAAGGTTCACAAAAGAGATGGAAAGATTCTTACATGGAAGCCATGCAGAGAAAAATATGGGTAATGCTAAGAAGAAATAAGCTAGAAGTCATATATATACCATACGAACCAATAAAATTACGACAGAACAGTGGGAAACGCACTTTAGGAATCTATACAAAGAAGAGGAAGAGAAAGATAAGGAACAGACAAAAATCGATTATGAAGAAAACAACGACATGGAATTAACAAATGACACGTTAAAAAACACCTTAAAATCCCTTAAAAATGGAAAAAGCCCAGAACCACACGACATCACTTACGAAATGCTTAATAACGGAGGGGAGACATTACAAAATTAAATACTGACCTTATTTAATAATATCATAGAAGAACAGAAAATACCAAACGAATGGAAGAACAGTATAAAAATACCCATTTTTAAAAAGGGACAAAAAACACTTCCAGAAAACTTTCGCGGAATAACCCTACTCGATCTTAAAGCATTCACACTCTCTCTAAGTGCTCTCACAGCATTCACAGAGACGATACTGGGAAAAATCACCAAAAGCATAAGGATAAAAGAAGAACAACTTGGCTTCCGAAAAGACAGATCCACAATTGATGCAAAATACATAGTCAAACAGATATCTGAAAAGTCCCTAGAATTCAATAAACATGTGCTTTGTCGATATGACCAAAGCTTTTGACAGAGTGCGCTTAAAAGATGCCCTGGAAATAATGAGAACAAAAGGGCAAAACCATTGACTACTTATTGTAATACACGACATAAACACCCAATGCAGATCAAAAATCTGAGTAGAACACATTACAACGAAAGATATATACGTGAACACCCGAATTAGTCACACTCAGCCCCTTCATATTTAATTTGATAATGGATAAAATAAGATGAAATATCCCCAGAACGGCCGAATACAAAATGGGGAATACTTTTCTACATATTGCCTACGCTGACGACGCAGTTCTTATTGCAGATTGCGAAGATAATCTCCAAAGACTACTCCATTCTTTTAACACCCAAGCAAAAGAACTAAACATGCTCTGTGATAGCCTAACCCTCCGCCTGAGGCCCGATTCTTGACCATTCGTATCGCTCAAGATCACTCGTGCCGCTATCGAAATCAATCGCGTGTATTTCTTGAGAACTCGTCTCATGAACGAGTACTTGAATTTGACAACGTGCGAGTTTTCTCGCTCGCAGCATACAGCATAGTCTAGTGTTCGGAAGACTTATTTGTGGTTAGAAAATTTATCTCTTCAGAGTTTGCTGATCTCGAGATCATGGTTGATTGGAGCTCTTTGCAAACATTGAAAATCTTGACTTAACAGGGTATTTCCTCAACATGAAAAATTCTTGGGGTAATTTCTGAGGTATTTTCATGAAAAAAAGTTCCCATAAACGTTATCCGGAAAATGCTTTTCAAGGTACCTATATAGATACGCACCCTGAGACGGTTTTTCCTCAATATTTCAGAAACCGATCATACAAAAATCATGCTATTTTATACATCGCATAAGCTTTCAATGCTGAATCAGAATTTGAACTCAAAATTTCAAAATATTGATGTATACTTTTTCCAACATTCAGATTTTAGAATAGGAAAAACTGAAGGATTTTGAGGAAAAAAAGATGTACTCAGTTCACACAAAGCTAGAGGTTTTCGACAAAATTGTAATTTTTTACATCGATGCATCGGCACCCTAAAGACGAGCCTTCCTCAATATTTGCGAAAAAGCTCACCCTGAAATATCGCATTTTGATACCTCTGCATAGACTTCTGACACCAAACAAGATTCCGAGCTCAAAATTTCCAAAATGTTCATCGTGGGCGCATCATACTGAGGTGGTTGGGGGTAAAAAAGCCCCATTTTCTGTAAGTCCAGCATCGACGCCATGCAAACAAATAAACAAATGTTATTCTCAGCAGACACATAGACAATTGATTGACACATATGACACAAAAATAATTACAATGTATCTAGCCGCGCTCGTGATTGTGAGCTTATTGCGAACGTTTTATTTCGAAGGTCGGCCAAGAATATTGCTACGTAAGGGATCTGATTGTGCCTTCAGTTGGCTCCACACCTGTCGTGCTTTGGGGAACGTAGCTGAATCGAACAATAGAGAAACTCCGTATAGGCAACCTCCGTTTATAATCGTCTATGGTACATCCCATCTTGTATATCCACCATAACACAAGAACGAGCATGTTTTTTGAGGCTGACGATTGACGAAGGGTGAGAGGGGTTCACTACTCACAAGGTAGAGTAGTTTGCTAGGCCAACCACTAACCCTCATCCTGCTGACCGTGTCCATTTATAGCAACAAAACTGCTTGCTCAGCGATTCCAGTAGTGGCAAATTGGGTGCATTTACATCAAGTATATTTCCCTCCAATACTAATATAACAATATGGTTCGCTTGCACCATTCGTAAAAATCAACTTCGCCGAAGATCGCATACGCGTAAATGCGAATGATGTCATGAATTGCGGTCTTGGACCATATGCACACGACTTTTTTTACTAAAATCATTATGTGAAAAGATTTTCGAATGCATTTTTCTCGGAAATGGTGCGTCTCAGCGAGTTACGAAAGGAGTACCTTATTCGTGTCGAGAACTCCAGATTTTCAAGATTTGCAGACTAAACTACCAAAAATGAACAAACAAAAAATGTCTGTCCCTGTATATCCCACTCATGAAGGTGATACAATGATAAATTTTCATTCATTATTTGAAAGTATTTACAGAAAACCGTCTTCAGCTCCTCATCTGTATCTCGAAAACGAAGAGTTTGTGTACTTATACTAGTTTATATGGAGTTGTTTTCTCTATTTTTGGGCGTAGAATAGGTGGTTAAAATATTGACATCTGATTTCCGAACACCCTGTATAGTCGTTGAAAATAGCTCCCCTTTTATCCGAGAAAATAACTGATCTGAACCCAACCTCATTTTCATCGAAGATGGGCGTAAGTGGACCAAGTAACCATCATATCAAAAATTAATCAAATCACACATAGTAGATTGAAAGCTATTGAGCAAGAACCGATCTTCATAGTCGTCCTTTAAGGGCACGTAACTCCGTAGGTAGCTCCTGTAGAAAGATTTTGTACAAGAACTTGTCATCTTATTCATTCAGGTTCTATCTGGTCCTGGATGTCTTGCATGGAGTTTCCCCACATATGTGGGACACAGAATTTGAACAAAATGTTTTGTACATTTAGATGAAAAATGCTGTCATCAGATTTGGCCAAATTTTAAATAAAAAGTTGAATCAATTGAATTAAATATTTAAAAGGAATGTTTTTATCGAATTCAATAACAAATAGAACCGTCATGTTGACCTCATTTAATCAGTAGGGCAAGTCAAATACACCTTGAATTGGGCATATCATATTATCGATTTCCGAAAATTTGAGTCAATAATTGACGTTCATCCGAATATTTACCCAGCGAACACATATTATATTGCGGACATGTTGCCTCAAATAACTAGAGATCAAAGCGGCAGTACGTGATATTTGTCCACTTTTTTCGCGAATGCCAAATGCAGACTAGTAGTGTCCAAAATAAAATGGACATCAGTATCTACGCAAAAACATACTAAGTGGTAGGTATTTCAACTTTGGTAGAGCTACAAAAAATGATGATGCTGAGAGGTGACTGTGATGTAAACTGGAAAAGGTCTGGAAATCAACGACCAAGGCACCAATGAAGCAAAAAGTAACAGTTGGATTTTCTTTATCAAGTCTTCGGAATCCGGGTATACAGATTGGACACGACGCAGGGAAAGCTCGAGAAACTCACAACGGTCTTCCAAGCAGAGGTGTTTGCTATCCTGGAGGTGGAAAAATGGGCAGATGATAACATAAGTTATCTTTTCTGACAGCCAAAGGGCACTAAAGGTATTATGCAAACCAATGATCCGCTGCTTGCTGGTCCAAGAGTGCACTGTTATGGGTACCGAGAAATAAAGAGCATTAGTGGAAACGATATGGGGTCTTCATTATCAGAACTCCGTTCGGAATCATACCTGAGTCCAAGTTAACGACTAATCTGCAAGGCCGAGATGTCCAGTAGAAAACATAACGTATAGGCAAAGGAAAGGTTACGCAACCCTTTGCTGAGCAAAAGTTGAAATGAATAAGGCTCTGAGCATCAACATAGGCATTCCAATAGGAAATTGCAAGCCCAATCAACACTAGCATTTACTAGGAAAAGTCCCGACTGTGGAAGGGCGGAGGAAAGGTCCTCCGAGTCTGCGAAGGGGACGGTCGTAGAAGCGAAAAACTTTTCTCGGAAATAGTTGGGAGATCTGACTTGAGATGGCTTGCTCCACTTCACAATGGAGACAGGAAGGTTCGAGGAGTAGTTGGAGGGCAACTGAGGCTAGACCCTAAGCCCTGTTCCCTCACCCTTATCAATACCAATTCCGACAGTGGAATGTTGGAGTATGCATTATCCTGTTGATTTCCTAAAATATTTTCAATAATAAAAGCAAATGCGTCTGTAATTTCGGCATGAACACAATATGGGTAATCACTTCCGTACTTGCTCCTTGATTGAAAAATTGACGTTTTTTACCACTGGTGTTCCTACGATCATTTATGATACACGACAAGACTCAATAAACATTGAAAACTAGCCTTTCGTTTTTTTTTTTCAAAAAAAAAATATTCCGAGAACATCTTTGAGTTTTTCATCGTGGGATCAATGGCATGTTGACGTGAATCTTTTTTATTGTGGTTTTTGTAAATGTTTTTTCAAATTCCACAGAAATCAGCCCTGTATATCAGCTGAATACTCAGCTATAATCCCAAGTAACACTCAATAGTTGAATAAACGTTTATTTTTGGTTTATACCAGGCGTATATTTGTGGTTGAGAATCAACGTTAAATAAACGATAAAATGTCCGCCCGATAAACGTTTAAGAATGGGATATGATATCCAAACTATACACGTTTATGCGACAAGAGTATTAAACGTGTACGATATACGTTTGATAAACGATTCTACAACACGTTTATGCTTACTATAAAGGAAACGTTGAAGTTTTAGCTACGATATCTGAAATAGCAACGTTCCAATCAAACCATCAGCATACTTATCTACATTCTTTATTTTTCAACAAAGTCATGAAATATTCAAGGCATTTTGATAACTATGTTACGACTGTTTCAATCATCGCAGTCCTATACTGGCATATGCTTGTCCCTTATTGTCCCAATTGTTTTGTCTGGGGACTCTCCAACGGTTGAACTTTTCTGCTCCTCTCCATTAAAATCTATTTGGAGGCCTCTGGAAAGGAGAATAAACTATTAGGGTACACTAAAATTACATAAAATAAATCAAAATCTACGAATATGAGCTATTTTTCCTGATCTATTGAATATCTTAATGGTTATTAAAAAATGGAGTTTTCAATGAAATTGATGGGAAAATAGCTGAATAGGTGCACGAAGGTACTTACCTAGCTATGGCCACAATAATAAATCATTCAATTCGAAACAATCCGATTTCCATATCAAGCACGATATATTTCAACTGGTAACGCTTTCAACAAGTGGCAAAATCGTCGAAATTGCCGAAATTAACAGTTATCCAGCAAACATCAACAGTATAGATAACCAATATACAAGTACATTACACACAAGTTGGCTGCCCAAGAAAGTGACGCTAAAAATGGAAAATCGATCGCGTTCATCATCACGTGATAAATCTCCGAAAACCTGATTGGCTCCAAGGAACGAAAACCCCCACGATACCAACTCTCGGCGTCCTGTATTGTATTGGATATCATACACTTTGAATACCATGTGGTTTTTATACAATTAATAAACGTTGCTTTAGAATAAAAATATACTATTGGAAACATCTACCCCACACTTTGCAAAAATGATCAGCCGCTAAATGTGAGTAAGATTTGTCAAATGGATATAAAGATGAAGATGAGTACACCCAGAACCTTTTTTTCTCAATCTATTTGTGATAAAAAGACATACCATTTATTACACTCTGGAAGAAACGTGTATGAGAGGTATATCGTATACCAAGTCTCACATGCGCGGGTCATTTTGGTTAATCTTTGAAGTCTGACAAATACAGTTCGACACTAAGATACATATACTTGATATTCCTCACAAAAAATACCAGATTTTCATCCTGCTCCCAAAAAAATTGTGTATTGTAAACGTGTATTGCACGTCTCAATAAATATACGTTGACCATATACGTTTAAAAAATATACCAAAACCAAAAAGTTCCAAAAATATGGTTGAATACACGTATATTTAACCATAAAATCGGATCGTGTGTTGCTTGGGATATTTGTTAAAAGTAAAGGCTGTATATTGTGTATACAGTGTGTCCCTGATTCGCTTCTCTATACAGGGATCTTGGCTCACATTATACCTACAGCAAAGTTAAAATGGAGAAAGTTTTAGAGGAAACTTAGTGCATTCGATATCCGGTTTTAGATTTGCGATCGATAAATTGGTTTTAAAAAAATCGGCGAAAAACCGAAAATGGCGGATTTTGTTTTTTGACAGTAAATCCGAAACGGCTAATTGGACAGCTATGAAAATGTGACATTATCGGGACACTTTTTTAAGGCGAATAAAACGGTGTGTATGACATGTCTCAATCGTCTTTTGTTTTCCCGCAACCCGCCTCAACTTTCATTTTTCTTATGGCCGCCATATTGGATTTTTCGATTTTTGGAAAGAGTGTAAAATTTTCAGTCTAGTGATGTCCCACAAGTGCATCAATGATTCAAGTATCTTCGGAATATCACATTTCGTAGTTAGGACTCAATCTTTTCTAAGGAGGCCATGATTCATTTGACAGAAAACTGGTTTATAAGCAAAATCCTAGGAGGCTCTGATATGTCGTTCAATAATTCTGCCTAAAGATGGCGTTGTGGTCTATAACACCCCGCAAATAATAATTCAGTATGAAAGTTGTGTTTACGTAAATAGTAGTACGCTTCTCTGTCATTAAAATAATAAATCTGATAAACAAATTGTCGAAACCTATTAAAAATGCCCGGTGTTCCTTATTCGAATGAAAAAAAGTTGTATATGTTAGCGCTGCGTACTTGCAGTCATAGAGAAATGCCGACATTATACCATCAGCAAGGTATTTGGAGATGTACCCCGAACGACGCGGCAGCCTCATAAAACCCAATTCAGAAAAATGGTTGTTAATTTGATCAACTTTGGGCCGTCGAACAACCTAGAAGTGGATACAACATTGAAAATGAAAATCGCAACAGAAACATTTTACAAGCTGTCAACGAAGACCCTAGTAGATCGGTAAGAACTGTAGAACGGGAAATTGGTGTGTCCAAATCAACAGTACAGAGAGTGCTAAAAAAGAATAAGTACCATCCATACAGACTCACAGTAGTTCAAGGACTCAAAGAAACTGTTTTTCCAAGACGAATGCGCTTCTGTGAGTGGTATACAAAGAAGTGTAATGACAATCCCGATTTTGTAAATCATGTCTTGTGGTCCGATGGAAGTAGGTTTAAGGATTGTGGGGTTTTTAATAAGCACATCACTCATCATTGGGCTGTGGAAAACCCTCACGAAGTGGCAGCGAGACGTCTACAGACCAGATTTGGGTTTAACGTTTGGTGTGGGGTCAATGGTAATTTAATCCAACTTACCTTTCTCAATTGGGCAACTATAAATCAATCATTTCAGGAAATCGACTTATAGGACCATTTTCATTTGACTACAGCCTAAACGGACAGAGATACCCAGAGCTTTTGCGAAATCAGGTTGTGCCGGCATTACTGTTGAAAAAGCCCAAAATAAAATGTCTATAGTATTTATTATGTTGCTAGGCAATGTTAATAAATGTCAGTCTGTACTGAAAAGTTAACGAGTGAGCTTCATTTTTCATTTTTCAACAACTTACGAGCTACTCTAACCGAAGATGAGTTCAGAAGAACCTGGTTTCAACAGAATGGATGTCCGGCTCACAACACCATTCAAGTCAGGAACTTCTTGAAAAGCAGTTTGAGAGAAGGATCAGTTCATTAAATGGTACAATACCCTGACCTCCTAGATCCCCCAACCTTTCGCCCTTGGATTTTTATCTTTGTGGTCATACAAAGAATGAGGTCTATGAATTTGATCCTCCTGCGACTATAGAAGTCCTGAGACAAAGAGTTCTTGACACATTTACAAATATCAACAGTAACATAAAACATACTCGCGAGGTTTGTACGAAAAACAGTTACTAATTGTCAAAAATGCCTCAATGCAAATGGACGTCATTTTGCAAACTTGTGAATCAATACCGAGGCCGTTGAGAACTTGATTAGATTTCACAGTTATTTTCACATTACAGTATTTTCATTTTCAAGATATTTGTATCTACCTGTAAGTTATTCAAAAGCTTAAGTGTTGACGGAATAAACAATGATTTTTCTGACTTTTTATTCAATACGCTCATAGACTCGTTGAGAAGTCATGATTTACGTCCATGTTCTATTGAAAATTCAATGAGTTTAAAACGTTCGCTGCACACCAAATAAGGTGACCTTAGGTTGATACAGTACCTATTAATGATGTTTTGCGACAAATAAATCATGGCCTCCTTTGAAAAGATTGAGTCCCAGCTACGAAGTTCGATATTTCGATGATACTTAAATCTTTTATGCACTTGTGTGACATCACTAGACTGGAAATTTTACACTCTTTCCAAAAATCAAAAAAACCAATATGGCGGACATAAGAAAAATGAAAGTTGGGGCGAGTTGCTGAAAAATAAAAGGCCATTGAGACATGTCATACACACCATTTTATTCGTCTTGAAAAAGTGTCGAGATAATGTCACATTTTCATAGCTGTCCAATTAGCCGTTTCGGATTTACTGGCAAAAAACAAAATCCGCCATTTTCGGTTTTTCGCCGATATTTCCAAAACCAATTGACCGATCGCAAATCTGGAACCAAATATCGAATGCACTAAGTTTCCTCTAAAACTTTCCTCATTTAACCTTTGATGTAGGTATATTAGGAGCCAAGATCCCTGTATAGAGAAACGAATTTGGGACACACTGTATGTCTGTCGGAATCCGCAACATGAAATCAAGATATATGGTTGTTAACTATAGCCAAATAAATCTTCCCAAAACGTTATCCCGTATTTATATCGTTTCGCATTCCAGAACTATAAATTTTCTATTACTTAGAGAAGCATTCATATTTAACAAAAGCACTGAACTCATTGTGCCCGAGAAAGTCCTTGCTTCAGAGTTAATACAAAAAACCTTTTGTAGGCTTTTTCAGGACACTCAATATATTTTCAAATGAAAGGAATATTTTTTTTGTTCCTGTACAAATTTTTCCAAAAGCCTTTCCGTCTGCCCTAAAGAGATTACATACAATCTGTCAAACGATATAGACGCATTGATCAATAATTATTGAAAAACTATTTCTGAAGCGTATATGGATCTTTCTTCATACAGGGTATTCGTTTCAAGACTTACCCACCCCTCGTCTCATTTAAAGATTATAGGATTGTGGTGCTGGGGGTTAGGGGGTAGTAGCACCATCCAATTTTTTCTGAAAAAATCTTCCCCCACAATAAATTAGTGACGGTTTTCTGTATATCTGTATATTTCTGCAATAACGTGGGCGTGGGTGGGGCGATAGTTAAGAATGAATATAAAGTTTGAAATTCAGAGTTTTGTAAAAACGTGTTTTTTTGCTAGTGAAAAAAGAAGAGTACCTATTTATCTGATTGTGATCCTCTGTTAAATCATACTCTGTTGTTAGTTGCTCGAACGTAGAATTTCTAGAATTTGGAGGATCGGTAAAGTCATCAAATAACCAATAACTTATTGTTCATGACATTTCATATACAGAGGGTTCCACAAATGCGAGTGTATGTATGGAGATCTCCATTATTATAAAAGATATAGGGTCGTTTAAAGTTTTTGCAAAAAACGATTCTATTGTTTTCTGAATTGGTTAGAAAAGATATTTTAAAATAAATCACACTTTGTCATCACCACTTTTTCTTCTCCACAAGATGAAGTCAGTGGCCTCTTCAATTTGGAATCAGAGTTAGGATTAGACATTATTTTCGAGTTTTTTTATTAAATATTAAAATGATTTGAAAGTCAAGCTGATAAAAGTCTACAGGTATGAGCACTGTTTACATGAAAAAAGTTCCAACCTAACTCGAAGTCCAATTTCACGGCAACCAAAAAAGTGATGAGCTTTAGTTCGAAAATCAAATCGATCTGAAAAATCATTAGAAGATTGCACTGATGGTTTCAGTGCAATCTGAAATCAAAAGTTGTGAAACTGGATGTTGTATGTAAATCAGTAGAAATTGATGCTTTCAGAGCTGAAGATAAGTATAAGCTTTGCACGGCCATTTTTGCTCTGCCGATAGCTGATTTGGACAAACCAAAAAACTGGAAGTGGCCGTAAACTTGCAAAGTCATTTTCACCCTACCTACCAGTTAGTTAGCTGCGCAACAAAGTACACTCTAATCCTCATTGAAGCACTGCCAAACGGCCATCGCCTTGCTGTTTATTCAGGAAACATCTCCACATATCGACTATCCCATAGAGCAGGAATACAAATTTAGTTATTGCTTTTAGTTTGCAATAAAACCGTAATTTATTGGAATATGTCAACAGAAAATAATAAAATCTCATTTTCTGCCGCGGATACAGCAATGCAGCCAACGATGACTAGACTGCGCTGATTCAATGGAGTGTGCTTATTAGGCTGGTAGATGCGATCTGAGAAAAGTTATGGTTAATGAAAGGAAGGAAAATCTTGAAATTCCTTGCTTTTCCGGGAGGATTATCCACGAACCCGTTGTAGACCATATGACGACCAAATGGTAGAAGTCTTTCATTAGATTGATGGGAACTTTATCCTTGAGATTGACAAATTCTACCGATAGATGGCGTTAGGTACTACAACAGTTCACATTTCACGTTATGGTTAATGTTCGAAATTCTAGAACTCTTGACATTCTTCAACCTTTTTTGAGATGAAATGCTTCAGTATTTCGAAAAGCTTGATCTTAACTTTTTCCAGGTTCAGTTTTTTTCCTGCACCTCAAGAAACCAGTGCTGTCATAATATCACACCGACGACTGTTACTTTCTTCACCATTCACGAATGTAATATATCAGCTCATGAAAGATCATTTGGTTCATAGCAGAGTTATCGCGTAGAGAAAATTGTTGACACTGAAATTTTATTGATGCTGGTGTTTTTGTGAGCTCTCAATATGTACTTATGGTAGCTGTGAGGGATTTTATTTCTCGGCATATACAACAGTACTAGGTATAGTGACGATTGTCTACCTCACAAAAAATTCCATCGCATATAAGCATACCTGATATCATTTTATGCCAAAGTGGAAAGGTAATCAAGCTTGAAGGGTTTATTAAAGTCAACGTTGTACATTATTGTGCCCATTGATCAATGTCTAATTTGAACATTGTTCTGAAGATTGGCATGGCATAGATATACATTATATTGTGTTGAAAGATATAAGGAAAACTTTTTTGATCAAGCTTCCGATCCCATTTGTTGATCGATCATGTCAAGTTGGTATGATTGTATTTTTTCAGAATAGTTCTCCATGCATGTATTAAAAAAGACCCGTACAATAAGAGTCCTAAATAATGAATGAGTGCAAAAAAGACTGGTTTCCGAGAGGTTCTATAAGAAGCGAAATCAATGTGACCAAAGCTTGCACGTACAGTGGCCTAAGAGCTTTGAACTAACGCGGTCATACCAGAAGACAAAAGTGAGAAGACATACGACGTACTTCTCGACGTACTACCATCGGGCATCGGTATGGTGGGTAGTCGTATGTCTTTCCATCCGCACCAGCACCGCACCATCAGAGAACCCATCGCAATTAGCAACGGTAAATTTGTGTACCCGTGATTCTCCGCGCATATTTACTACATGAATGAAGTAAAGTGCCTCAGGCCTAGTTAGTTGTTAGTACAGCGATGCAAAGTATATAATATTGGTGACCGTGTGAGTGACTGCGACAAGTCTAGGACCCTAATATGTCTGGGACCGGGACCTTCGGCATTTTGTTATTAGTGTTCCTGCAATTTTTCATTCAACGAGCGGTGGCTCAGGATGACTCTTTAGCGGGCAGCTTTTTGTCAGGTACGTCACATCTGATGCTCATCTCATTCTCATACACCACTTTTCATTTACTCACTCAGCCGGGCAACGGTACCGCCAGAACGTGTACTGTTATAAAATATAAATATGTGATGCTCATATATACGACATTTCAAGATATTTGAAAATCAGCAAATATTCGTTCTAGTCGCAGATTCTCATAGACGGAAGTGACTCAGAAAAATGCTAATTAAAACGAGCGACGGTCTGACATACATACCCTTTTCGAGAAAAAGATTTCACCGCGCCTTCGAAAATTTAGCGCAATTTTGAATGGGTTATTGAAACGCGGTGGCATTATTTGTTTTTTTTTCGCCAATGCCTAGTCCTAATTAACGCAGCAAGATTTTTTTCAATCAACGTCGAAAGCAGTGTAGTGTAGGTCAAATAATAAACAATCGATTAGCATTGCAGTTCAGTTGCTGAAAATCACAAAGTTATTTAGTTTTCTTTGTCGGAAAGCTGGAACTTTAATGAAATTTGATTATTTCGAAACTGTTTTTTATTTAATTAAAGTTCTAATGAACGCTGACAATAATAATAATAATAATAATAATGTATTTATTTAGCACTTGGCTACAGCGTAGTACAAAAGTAGTTATAAATAAATAAATAGAATAAAATAATATAAAATAGCTATTGAAAATAAATAAGAATGAAGTAAATGTAGAATATAAAATGTGTTGTGTGAAACATAAAGTGTATATGAACATCAAACAAACATTTTTAACTACTAAATAGGGTGAGACAAAACATGACTTCTCAATAAAAATTTAAACTGGTTCAAGTCATCACAGCTTCTGACTTCACTGGGTAGTTGATTGAAATCATTGAGTCCTTTTTGTAAAATTGTGTTAAGCGATTGACTAGTTCTACACCTATCAGTCAAAATAAAATTATCACAGTATCTTGTTTTATATGGATGAATATCACTAAATAGTTAAACCTTATCACAAATATAATTTGGCAACATGTTGTTTGGAACGCATTACACTTTGTGCAGTTTTTGTTTTGTATAGATGGATTGAGCAGATCTGATACATCAATAATGATTAATATGAAACTGAAAAACATTGAATACTACTGAACTGCACTTCAGTTACCTATTTAAGTGTCTTGATATATTATTCGCTATCGCAGCAAAGACAAATAGTGAGCAGTCAAAAAGTTTTCCGTTTTGACGCTGACTAATACATGTTCCAGAAATCTCACACATCCCAAAAACTCGCAAAAACTCAATCCCCGAATTCGGAAAACTCATGATCATATTTATTTTTTGATCGATAAATAAAATAGACCCGATCAGGAAATGTATCAACCTTGGAAACCACACTTGTTCGTCATTAAACATATACAGCCTTAAAAAGGTTGATCACAATTCTTTGATGACGTACTGAATATACCGGTGCCTGAATGAAACGTGAATCTTCATATTCATAGTTCCCGGTTTTAAACAGTTTTAATCGTTGTTATGTTGTTATAATGATGGATAAATAAATAAAAAGTTTGTTCAACTTTAAGCCATGAACTGTTATTTCTTTAAATCTGGGGAAATGTTATAAATAATGTATGACTTATAATGTGTTTATGTAAATTTGTAGACGACCCGCGAAGGTCGACGAAGAGAATATGGACATGATAGGAATTGGATTTTTTGAATTAAACTGATTCCACCTCCAATTAGTCAAGAGCAAAACGTAAAACTAGTTATTACGTTTTAGATATGCGGGTGTTTAGTTTATTTGAAAACCGTTCAACTCGTAATACGAAATTAGAATGTGTATATAATACTTCCTCAACAAAGCGGTAGCTGTCTCTGATAAATAATAATAAACCACGTTAACCGAGCATTTCGATAAAATGTTCCGTTGTGTACTGTGACCAATATTATGCCCTGACTGTTGAAAATCTATGCTACAACGATAATGTCCCCTATGAATGAAATCACGAAATGATATTATTCCAGCCGATTAGGCACTTAACAATTTCAATAAAAGCTCAGTAATGTAAGCTAATACTTAGTTAGTTCCGCAATGTGTCGTGATAACATATATTCGGTTTGATTGTATATTTTGCTTGTCGTTGATTATATGGTTTTCCCAGTTGTTTAAAAAAAAAACACCGAATCCTGCATGATTATATCAATATTAATGCAACGAATGCAGAACACATAAGAAGACTGATAAATAATGGTATTTCACACAAGACAAATTAGGATATTATAACATGTGAAGGCAAACCTTAACACATTATTTTTAAAAATTTATAATGTCCTTTTGACTACAATGTTTGATGATAATATCATAACTCGAATAAGTATTACAACTCAATTGAAACACAAATTCACTCTGACGTCTCTCATTTGACATCCGGTGACAACTGTCTCCCCGCTATGTTATTAATACAGACGGGCGGGTTGTTACAATATGGAATTAATTATCATTGATTGTCTTCATTTGAATGGATAATTTTCAATTTCAATAATTTAATTTCTAAGTGAATGAAATCTTTCTTCAGGACTCCTAGATACTATAACCAGTACTGCCGACTCCAAAGACTGTCCAGGCATGTGTGTCCACCCAATAGCAACGCTAATATGTTTCGATGTTTTGGAAGACGTTGAATGTCCTTCCCCTTCTATGAAATGTTGTCTTGTTTCACCAAACAACGAAACTAGCTCTACCAGTAGTAGTCTAAGTGAGAGTACTGTTTCGTCTACCACAAGTAGTACTACGAGTAGCACATCCCTGCCGACTTCCACAAGCACTACAGTCAAAACAACGACTGTCACCGCCTCAACAACAAGTTCGGTACGATCTTTTCAAAATATTTCGGGGGACACCTAATAGAAAAATTAATATTCCAGCCAATAACGGAGAACCAGTCAAATTCAATAAATGACAGTGCCAAAGCATGCCTGGAAAAACGTGGAGTGTGTGTAGCTGAGCGAGTATTAGAGTACTGCGACGTTGTCCTCAATACTAGCAGTCTCTGTAAACCTGGTTTCAAATGCTGCGTTTCAAGTGACCCAGAGAAATCTCCCGATGTAATTCATCCAAACGCAACCAAATCCAACGTTACAAATACCAAAGTTGAAACGAGAACAACACCAAAGAGTACTACTATGACAACAACGAGTGCACCGCCGCAAGTGACCACCCCATATATGGTTAAAGTGAACTCTGCTTCAGGTCCTCAGATTATGAAACAATGTAGTGGCGACTGTGTCTCAGGACTTTTTGCCCTGTTTTGTGATGATGTTGATCCTAACGCTTCTTGTCCAAATGAGGAACATTGTTGCATCACAACTCCGGTAAGTTTTGCCATTTGGTATTTTTTACCATTTTAAATATTTAACCACCACATTTACGTGAAAAAGTTATTGAAGTGCAGCAAGCTTTATACCAGAAGTGGTCACATAAATAAGTACCCTATTCTTTTTACCAGTCTAGGTGCTCAGACTTTTTTTTCTTGAAAAATCCTTGTGCCTTTTTGTCCTCTGAAAGAAAAAAGAAACATTCTTGAGGTTTTTCCAAGTGGTTTTGAAAAAAAAATTGATAACTCCATTCGAAAGAGGGGAAAAAATTATACCGATCCTGAAAATGAAAATACGATTGAACTTTTGATAGACCAGATATGCAATTTAATAATAATAATAATAGTCGTTTATTAAGCAGCATGGCTTCACAACATCCAATTGACAAATTGGGTAAACGATAAAATAAGTATATAATGATAAATAAACAAAACATAATGAAAAGAAAACAATAAAATATAGAGACTTATTAAAAATGGCGGTGAATAATGATAGTTTCATCCTCCTATTAAATATTGGCAATGCACATGAAGTCTTAACATACTCTTAAATTGATTTATTTTTACACAGTACTTGATGTCTTTTGGACGTCGATTGAATTCAAGTAATCCTCTATACAAAATTGATTGAAATAACTGGTTAGTTTCAGCCTTCCTCACCGGTGCAAAATCATCACGATTCCAAGTACTATAATTATGAATATCCTTAAAGAACTGAACTTTATCACATATATATTTGGGCAATAACTTATTTCTAATCTTAAATATTAAAACACAAACATTGTATAAAATTTTTTGTTGGACAGATAACATATTTGAAATATTTAACATAATATCTCCAATTCGTGTCTATCTATCACATCTAAGTATCCCCCTCATCGCTTTGTTCTGAATTTTTGGATAAAATCAGTCTTATATTGTGGCACATTAAATAGTATAGTTGAGCAATATTGTATGTGTGGAGCAGCAAATGCATTGTTAAGAGTAAGTTTAGTGAACAAAATCAATTCCCTGCCTAATCTACCTATGAAGCCCACTTTTTGGAAAAACTTCCTAGTTTTATAGTTTACGTGACTCGAAAATTTCATATTACAATCTAGAATCACACCAAGGTATTTGATTTCATTCACATGTAGAAGTTTTTCATTGCCAATTCTTACATCTAGATTATTCATATTCACATCATCCAACATCGATTTATTGCCAAACAAACAGAACTTAGACTTATTAGTGTTAAGACTTGACCTACCTATACACAGCCATTCAAACAAGTCCTCCAGCGCACAGTTCATGGTTCGCTGCATTTCATTAATGTCTTTTCCTACCACATAATTGTATCATCCGCGAATAATACTATAACACAATTCTCAATACTTTTGACAATATCGTTCATATATAGTAGAAATAGTATTGGCCCGAGCACTGTTCCCTGGGGTACCCCATATTGAACAATAATTTCAGACGACACACTGTCTTTGAATTTAACTCTTTGCGACCTGTTGGTTAAATAGGATCGGAACCATCTTAGCACAGTTCCTTTGAGGCCCAAACGCTCTGACTTATCTAATAAAATAGTCCTATCCACAGTTTCGAAGGCCCTTTTGAAATCCAAGATGTCAAAAATTGCCTAAAATTGGCAATTTGGGCTAAAAGCTTGAGAAACTCTTTAGCAACTTTAAAACCGCATATCCAGGCTATAAAATTGTCAATCGTGGTGCAATTTTCAGGATCGGTATAATTTTTGCCCATCTTTCGAATGGAATTATCCATTTTTTCTAAAACCACTTTGAAAAACCGTCGGGAGTTTTTTCTTTCCAAAAACAAAAAAGCACAATGACTTTTCAACAAAGAAGTCTGAGCACCTAGACTGGGAAAAAAAATAGAGTACTTATTCATGTGACCAGATTTTTAATATCTGTACAAATGGGGAAAAAACATGGGGGTTCCAAGACTTTTGACGTTGTGTGTATAATCAATGATAAACGATAATGATAAGAAACGTTAAAAATATTATAATCATATTTTGGAAGCACCTGGTGAAAAGTTATATGAGAAGATATTCATCGTTGAATTTTAATATAACCCTGCTGAGTTGAGTAATTATTCATTATAACAATGTCTATTCTGTCGCAAAAAAAATGGTCATTCGAAATAGCAAGCCATAAACCTTCTCCTCATCAATCTCTTTCGTATACAGAGTGTCCCGAAATTAGGTTGAAATATTTGAACAGTACATAATATGTTCATTCTACACTGAAATCAAATATTAGTTTGCTGTATTTTTTTTTTGCGAAAACGCTTCGTTTCCAAAATACAGGGTGTCAAAATTTAATTTCCATTTTTGTTATATCCCAACAAACACAACCTTGGCGGCGCCGCCAAAACGTATGTTACGTTTAGAAAGTTCACTGGCGGCTAGAATGCTAGGGGCGCCGCGGCATACATTCCGCCCCTGACCACTTGGGCGCCAGTAGGCCGACCGGCGGCATGCCGTCACTATTCCGCCTACCCGCGGAATTCCGTCTCCTGCCCGCTAGCTTATATCCGATGTGTTTTCTTTCTTTTGAAAAGCGTTTAGTGGAAGAAACACCTATGTAATACGCTGGCGGTTCACTAGCGGGAAGTTGGTCTCCAGCTATCATTTGGGGCGGTAACGAAGCTATATGAAATCATCGTCTCGCTAGAGGGCTATCAGTAAAAAGAGAGGTTTGGTTCAGGGTGTAGCATACAGTTGATTTTGATATCAGACTGAAGTTGCTTTGATGAATAGGTACTAGCGAGATCCAGAATTTAAAGCTGCTGAGCTTCCATCTTTATAGTAATCAAGAATCCTAGCAATCGTGGATATGAAAAATACTGATTAAAGCACGATTTCTCAATTATTATGCAAAGTAATCAAAGTATAATGTGCAAAATCAATTTCTGGATTACTTATATGTATATATAAACTTCTAAATAATACAAGTTTTGAGGAACACATTTTAATATAGAAAATAAGAATTCTGTATTATATAAAACAAACATTGGAAACAACAATTCAACATAAAAAAAATCTAGATTCAACTACACTATAATACGGTACACAGGAACAACAAATAAACACAGAAGTGTCGACCAATTTTTTCTCTTAATTAAATTATTCATTTTTTACCCCTACGGTGCGAGACTTTCTTTCCTCTCTATCCCCAGCAATTTTCAAACAGGTTGGTCGATTTTCACATTAGTGGAGCAATGTGCATTTCTCCTCAAGGCGCCTATGAAGAATGGAAGTTTGAATAATTATATAGTAAAAACATAACATTATCGGATAAAGTACCCCTCAACACAAAACAGTATTTATGGAAGAACTCATGTCAAGCTGTGAATCAATTAATAACAAAATAACAATTTGATGGATATCACAATGTTTTATCAATTTTGTTCTACTGGAATGTTATAAGCACAAGTATATACAGTGGCGGACATAAGTATGGAAAAGTCTTTAAATTTTAAAGAACTCTGATCCCGCATCAGTTATCAAAGAAGTGATCAATAAATTTTTCACTTGTCTTTTTTTCAAAACATTGTTTAGTGTTCCATTTTCACGTTCAAAAAAAGCTACCTATTTTTCTAATTTTTTTTGAGTGCAACTTTTGTTGAAAATTACCAGCACCATTCAAAAGAGGAACAAAAGTTATATACTTTCTGAAAATTTCAACAAAGGATAATCCAGGGGATAATCTAGCAATAAAATGTTGAACTTGGCAAAAATGACCCATTTTCGAGCCCATTTTGCATGATATGGGTCATTTCTGCCAAGTTCAAAATTTTATAGGTAGACTATTCTTTGTTCAATTATTATGAAATTCTCAGGAAGTAGATTACTTTTGCCCCACTTTTGGTGGTGGCCATTTTTATCAAAAGTTACACAGAAAAAAGTTACTGAAGTGGCCTTTTTTGAACGAGAAAAAAGGGTACTAAACAATTTAAAATAAAAATCACCAGGACCTCTAAACTGACAAACGGATTGAAGTTTTCAAATGCACCATCACTTCTTTGTTGACTGACTCAGGGTCAGGGTTTTATCATATTTAAGGCCCTTTCCATACTTATGTCCGCCACTGTATATGTATATAACTGAAGCCCAGAAGCTACCTGATAGATTTCAAGTTTCAAACATGATTGGAAAATGATTATACATTATAATGCGACCATATACCCAAATCTTGGAATTTAGAAATTATGGAATGATATATTTATACTAGTATTCAAGTTATCATGCAAACCATTAATAATTACTTACGACTCTTGATTATAATTATCCATCATAACCTCTAAACAACGGATTCTTTCAACAAAATATAACTTACAGGAGCAATCTCTAAATCAAATTTTAAACACAGCAGTAAAGACACACAACGCAGCCAATAATTATTGTACCTGTCTCGAACGATAACTGATCGGAATAATAGAATTAGACTGATGCATCAATGGCCAACGCCAAAACATAAGAGCGTGGCTTGGCTTGGTGGAACTACAGCTGTTTTGTGTGGTTTCCACTTACAAAAAGCGGGAAAATCGAAAAAAACGAAACTAGCTCGCGGATAGCTGGTGATCTGCAAGCGCCCCAAAGAGTCACGGAGTTGGCGATGGCGGCGTTTTGTAGCCGACGGATGTCGCTCTTTAAGAAGGCGCCCTTACGACGGCGGGCAACCGACTTCGTGCAGACTCCGATTAGAAAGCTCAAAAATGCATATCTTTGTGTAGCATGATTTTAGCGGGTTTGCCGCTGAAGCCCTTCCGAACCGTCGCCCAGCCGACAGTTTTGTCAAGCGGCCGCCACTCAACCGCCGGCTTAGTGTTTGTTGGGATGTAAATAAATTCCATAATAATTTTGATAATTCAACAAAAATCGGTATCCAGGGTATTGTTGACATGAGAAATTCAAATTTCATACTATGTTGTATGTGGAGCCATCTACAAGTATTTTTACTGTTTGAAAACTTTTCTGCCGAACCCTGTATCTTTGTTTTGAGTAAAAAAAAATCTAACATTATTTTTACATGAAAATGGTACTTTTGTTGAAAGTGGCTAGGAGCCTTAGACTACCTATTCAATAAAAAAGGTCATATGAACTTGGGTCTTGAAATGCTTGGTTTTTAAGATACAGGGTTTTAAAGATCTATTTTATTTTCAGTTTTTAATACATTTTCCAAAGACGGTTTGGGATATTGAACTGAATTTTGCCACAGGATAGTATGGTATAGAAACACACTTTTTTTAGTTTTATTTTTTTATTTTCATTTTATTTTATTTTATTTATTTTTTTAATTTTTTTCAGACCCAAGTTTATATGACTTTTTCGACTTGAAATTTATCCAGGAACTCCCCTTAAAATTATGATATACCATTAAGTAAAACCCTGTATACCGTTCAAATATTTCAACCTAATTTTGGGACACCATGGATAATAAAAGATTATCCTGATTATTATTATAAAAGTCAATGTCTATTTTGATGATTTTTTGATTAGGCTGCTCTAACAATACTGTGCAAGACATATTCCAGTATATGACATTTCCGGTGCATAGGATTCATTATCAGCTTTGGCTATAAAACTAAACCCAGTAAAAATGGAGTTCAATCCGCTGATAAAGCTACATACATGATAATAATATTATGTACTTAAACTGCATTAAAAGATAACACCACCAGGCACCAAGTTTTATATTCATTATTGAACATAGGAGCTTTGAAAGTTTTTCTAGATAAGGTAACACGGAATATTTGAAAAGTTTTTAATCGTAATACGGGCTATATCTGACTATGCCGCTTCAATGTTGAACCAGTTAATATAAAATATACATAGTTTGTATCTCTTTACTGAAACAGTGAATATTATAGCTGAGTGAAGAAAGTTCAACAAGCAAACCTCAAGTGTTACGGACAACAACAACACCCAGGCCAACTACAAGAGATCCAGGGCCAATATGTTCTGGTTTTTGTCTACCAAACATCATGGCAGCTTTTTGCGAACGGCCGTCAGTTCTGATACCTCACACATCCAATTGCAAAAGAGGTTCAGTCTGTTGTGATAATACGAGAACTACAACTTATGTCCCCAAAACAAAGCCATATAAACCGTCCATTCCTCCCACTACGTCAACTACAGTGGATCCACGTCCAGACTGTCCTGGATCTTGTATTGTTTCTTATTTGAGCTTCACTTGTTTCCGTAAGCTCCTTAAAATATAATTTTCAATTGATATTCACATTAAATGCTATTATAGGCAATGCAGACATGACCGAAATATTTAGATGCAGAAAAGCAGGAACGAAATGTTGTGCACCAAAATCACTTATCAAAGAAGCACTGGGCCAAAAAGAAGAAGTGCCAAGTAAAGACACCACCACGCTTAGTCCATATACAGTCCCATCTGCAACTATGTCTAGCAGTAGTGAGTAGTCATTGAGCGTCTTCGTACAAAATGAAAACAATCTAATCCATTTAGCAACTGAAATATCCAAGGCAGTAGTGACTACTCAAAAAAGTCAGATATACAGCAAGTACGTTTGCGGTGTAAAGGGTACTTCCAGAATTGGACGAGTAGTTGGGGGAGAGGACGGTGAGCAAGGAGAGTGGTGCTGGCAAGTGGCTCTTATCAATAGCCTCAACCAATACTTATGTGGAGCTGCCTTGATTGGTACTCAATGGGTGCTGACAGCGGCACATTGCGTCACCAAGTGAGTTTGCGAGTGCTCTGATTGATACTCATAATAGTGGTTCCATGTTTCCCAGTATTGTTCGGTCTGGTGACGCCATATATGTACGGGTAGGTGATCATGACCTAACAAAAAAGTATGGTAGTCCAGGTGCACAGACTTTGAGGGTAGCTACAACCTATATTCACCATAACCATAACAGTCAAACTTTGGATAATGACATTGCTCTTCTGAAGCTACACGGACAAGCCGAACTGAAAGAGGGTGTATGCTTAGTTTGCCTTCCAGCAAGAGGAGTAAGTCATGCAGCTGGGAAGAGGTGTACGGTTACTGGATATGGTTATATGGGAGAAGGTATATTTTTCCATTATAAAGAGTGTGATTTTAATGTAGGCTCTTTAGCTGGTCCAATACCTCTGAGGGTAAGAGAAACGGAATTACCCATTGTGAGCGACGCGGAGTGCATCAGGAAAGTCAATGCAGTTACTGAGAAGATATTCATCCTACCTGCCAGCAGTTTTTGTGCCGGTGGTGAGGACGGAAACGATGCATGCCAGGTTAGCTTTGATAAAGTCCTTTATTTTGAACCATGTTACACATAATTAATATTTTAGGGAGATGGTGGAGGTCCACTAGTATGCCAGGACGATGGTTTTTATGAACTGGCTGGTCTGGTTTCATGGGGTTTTGGTTGTGGAAGAGTTGACGTACCAGGAGTGTACGTGAAAGTTTCATCCTTTATTGGCTGGATTAACCAAATCATCAGTGTGAATAATTTATAAAAATGGTGAAATACATCAAAATATGGACATCAAAAGTTTTGCCAGATGCCGAAATAGGGATGTGTTTTTGGACTCGGTTGATTTTATTCGATGTTATTTATTGTATAATCTAGTGTAATGAGAACTGTAAATATTTTTAGTATAGTCTTCTTAGAAGATATTTTTGATATTTATAGAGGAATAGTTTTAAATTGCGTTACCAAATGAGGGGGGATTCATTTGAAAGATAGATTTCGAAATTTTTTTCAAGGCACATCAACGAACATCATATGATACAGTACAAATTTACTTAATCATATAAAATACTATTGGTACAAGTTTTCTGGTTTATCATCTGAAAAACCGTCAACTTGTAAGTTACAAAATGTCTAGATAAATTGGGCGAATATGACATGATTGACATTGTTTGCTCAATATAAACAAACATTATAGACTATCTTGATATATTTAGTTTGTAGGTTATTTTTGGGCCACGGTTAGGAAAATAATGAAGCTGTTTAATTACAATAGGTTTATTTTATTATAAACAATATTAAAATTGACTATGGTAATATTGAATAGATCAAACATTTAAAGACATTTTGTTTGTAATAAAAAAAATCGTCAAATAGAAATAAAATATAATTTAAAGAAAAACAACGTCCTCATTATTCCTATTTTATCGATTTGAGTGTATAATAAAAATGAATATCCGTTTAACTATACTTAACATAAGAAATAATTGGAATTCTGATGCGTACCTACTATTTACAGGCAATTATTTTTTTACTTGAAGCTTAATCACAGTAAACCATAAACTAAATAATACATATTTAATATGAATCAGTGCAATATATATCTCAACACGAAGACCTCCAACCTGATCTAAATAGTCAAATATACATGTATGTGTTCATTATAACATAACGGCACTAAGTAAAATGAAAACCAATGTGGATACAATTGCATACATACAGTATATATGGAGAAGACAAGGAAAAATGAAATCTCTCTCCTAACATAAATTGCACATTGAGAATGAAAGGAACATACGAATATTTAGAGGGCAAGATTGAAATTTAATGTGCTTTTGAGCTGATACGGTTCAGCTGCCTCAACACCCCTTATACCAAACATTTGATAATGTCCAACAACGTCATATTGGCATAACAATAATAACAGCGATATCAAGTACACTTGAAGCAAATTAAGTGTCTTTCAAACACGAAAATTACTTGACTGCACAAAAGCCTCTATAAGGCGTGGTGTATGAGTTCACACGCAAAGGATCTTTTCCGCAATAAGAACGGACAAATGATTGGTTATGAACAGGTATCCTTCGCACACCAATTTTTTGACATAGCTCATATTAGACCAGATTCTAATTAAAAATATTTAGACCCAGGAATCTTTCCCTGGTGGAACACTTAACGAAGGAGCTTGACCCTGAACCTGTCCAGATTGCGACTGCGTGTCGCTCAAATGATTCAAACTAGCGTTTCCGAGACTGGGTTGTCTGTTCCGCTTTTTTTCCATGTTGACTTGCGCGTACAGAGGTTCAGGCTGAAATTAATAACGAATATTATATATTATGTAAAGGAGCGTCATGGATCGTAAAGATTTATTCGATTACACCCATGAAAAATTGGAGATTGAAGAACTACATGGGCACAACTTGAGCAATAAATACGTTTTGGTTCATATTTTACACAAAATGAACCACCAAGTGTAACATCTCAATAAAAAATGTTTTTTTCTCGATCCTTAGATGCATGTAACCTGAACTAGACTTATGTTTTCACTCCACTTTTGCCAAATGAAAACTTTGTAATTTTGAATATAGTGAATACTGCACTGATAGTGAGATAGTGAATCCAATATATAATCCGCCAGCGACCAAACATCAATGGAAAAGACCCAGATACTATGTCCCAAAGAAAATCAAATTTCTCAGGTAAGAAAGACTGTGGAAACGGCATTTTAGATTGTTCGCGTACCACATTATTGATTCATCATAAAATCATAATGAACTACAACATCTAGATGAATAATAAGAGAGTAATAGGTAAATGGAACGGAAATAAATCGATCCCTTGATCTACTTGTTCACAAAATGCCTGGAAAATTTCTAGCTGGAATTAAGATGACCACTGCAGGGAGGCAAAATTTTGTAGGACCAGAAAATATTTTCGATAAAGTTGCCAAAAGTTTATTTAAGCCATCGAAAAGTGTGTCGAGAAGTCTTTTTGGGATAGGCAGAGCATCATAACCCGCGAAAAAAAGACAACAGATCACTTCACACCGCTATTAACTAGAACACGCGATTGATTTTTAAACAATTTACAAAAAGACTGGTAATTTATTGGAGTTACAGGATAGGAAGAGAAAATATCTGAAAGGATGTATTGTTAGTACTGCATTGAATGTCGATCTACGCAGACCAGGCAAAAACTACTGGAATACCTTTACCTATGGAATTTTGTCTTCCTACCCTGACCTAAGCTACCAACAGAAGCTGGCCAGGGCCTTAGAGTTTTTGGGGCTGCGAAACCAAAGGCGCTGGGCAGCTCCCGGAACCATGGGACCCATTTACACTAAACACTCAAGCACAGACTACAGTGCCAGCACGAACATCTAATCATGCAAAATATACTACAATAACATCCAGTTATTATCGGAAATATAGGAAGGGTGGAAAGGTCGTGCCGGCACGGAAGTCGGCACAAAAGTGCCCTGTAAATGTAGTCTTACCTGATGAGCCGCCCGGAACCTTGGCTTAGATGATCGTCCCTGCAGAAATCTGGTCAAACTGTTGGGATGGAGATTCCATTTTGCCATGATGTTAAGGGGTTAGTAGAAAGGGAAGGAGAGGTCTTATGCACTAATAATTTATTTGCCAGCGCGAATTAGATATAGACAATGTTGATAGATAGAAACTAAAAAATATACTTGTATTAATAGGGTGAAATTTCAAATTGTGTCATAACACAATAAACAATAATAATTTCAAAGTGTTAAAGATCCAATATCATATGGACGGTAGCACCACTAAAATAGAAACAGACTGTTGTAGTTGATTCCAAAAACAATAGAGGTTGAAGTTCAATGATTTTTATTTTTTCTTATCGATGAATCTATGGAATGTCTTCCCAATTTTATAAAACACATAATAATTATTGATGGTCTCAAATTAACTCTAGATAAATTTATCGTTTCTTTGGAATGGGTTCAGTCATTTAAGCGCTAAGATCACAGATCAAGATTCATCTGCTCGAAAATGATTTTTTTTTAGAATCTAATGGATGCAGATTTCAGGCTCATTATACTAGTAAGCTGGGGAATCAAAACTAGCAGGTATCTCGGAATTCTAAAGTTTTATGTGTCCTTTTTCTTTCCTGGAATCAACATTGTCTGAGATTATCGACTTCTTGCGAAATTATTGTTTTTTGGGCTGCACATTCTAGGGTTCACCCTATATATACATTATGGAATGATTGATGCAGTTTTCAAGATACAACATTGGAAATCCCTCAAGATCTGCTAGACGTGTGATATTTCTATTCAATGATCTTTAATTATAACCAAATTTTCAGGGAATCTGTTTAAAAATAAAGGCATTTTTAGTTGATCAAAAATCAAATCATAAGTTTAAGAAGTCGGCCACACTGTTTAGCAAGCCTGTTTGTTATTTACAATCAAATCATCACATCTCGAGGAGGTTCTAGTGAATAGAAGGCAAAATCATCAACAGTTCACTGTAGGGAGAAATGTTATAGAGAATTTGCTTAAAGTTATGTATAAACATCAATAAAGACACTGTGGAATGCTCTTTGTCTTAACACTTACTTACTTAATGATTAAACTTATGATGATTTTGATCTTTGTTTAAACAAACCTCGATGGATTTATACTTTTGATGTTGGATGGGTCCTATGTAGCCGGTGTAGCGCGAAACTACAGAAATAAAATAAACCAAAACACCGCTCTACCCCAAAAATCCACACAAGACACATTTGATTATTAATCAAAATGATAAACCCACTTCCATTCTACAAGCTCGTGAAGAACAAATTTGACAATGAAACATAAATGCAACTTGGTTTGTACGGATACAATGATAAATTCTTTTACATATAGAAGTTGTATGTATAGATACTCAGGTATATCTCCTTAAATGTATTAAACAATACCTGCTAGGTATATGATACGATCTAGAAAACAGCTAAACATTAATGTTCTTCAGCTTCGGTTAGACTATTAGCACCCTAACAGTAGAATAGGTCGGACTTCACAAAAAACTTACAACTGTACAGAATATCTCAAAATCAAGCGACATCTTATTTCGAATTTTCCTTGACATCATAATGATATGAAGAGCTCCAAGAACCATAATGGATGTACCATAAAATGTGATTAATACTTTTGTATTATGCGAATATAAAAGGTAGATAATATTTCGTTGCACATCAATTTTGATTGTATTCTCAATTTCATGTCCTATTAAGCCATTTGAGTAAAACACTCACTTTGAAATAAGAGATAAAATCTTGAAAGTACAAATCATCCAATCTCGAGTATTAAAATTCGCCTTGTTTTCTTCCTACCAAATATGAAAATTGTCTCTGATAAAATCCACAGGTCATTGCATCATCCCATCATGTAGATGACATTTATATATTGATGTAAGTACACGTTTCTTATGTTTCAGTATTCATTGGAGTGACATCACAAATCTATGGTTCTTAATGAGGCATCACCTTACACTCGAGATTGTATTCAATCGACAACTACAATATGAGATTCTACACGACTCAAAACAATTAACAACTGTGAATTGATTGAAATCAATATATTAAAATCAAAAAGTGTGATTGGTTGATGAAATGTGTAGTAGCGAAGTGAGCCGTGAAGTGGGCAATGACTGAGTGTAAACAAATCCGTCGCGCAGCTGCTGACACTTCTCATGCCGCTGCCTCCACCCAGCGCACTTTATTGTCGTTTTTTTTATGCGGAAGTCAAAGGGCCGTAGCGCGAGCATCGAATATTAACCAAAGACTAGACGGTTCACCCGTCGCCAAAAGCGGCTCCGGCTCGTATTCTTAGTACTTTTCTGGTCCCTTCAATATACCAGATGTCACCGGTCGAAATTTCCGGATGCGATGCGCCCTTCGAATTTCAGTACACCGGTTCGAATCGATCGCCTTGCTCTCACTTGACTCTCTCGTAAAACTCACTTACGGCCGGTAATTTCTCTGGCAAATCATTTTGACGACACGAACTTCAAAAGTTCCGACATAAAATGAACCAGCTGTTCACATATTATATGAGCTATGTCGCGAGTACGAGTATATCTGAAGAAAAGTTTCGGGTTTAACTTGAATCTCCGTCAGTAGTCCTCTTTGATAGTGATTATTTTGGAAATTTCTCCTTGTTCGACGATTGCCTTCATCATCTCCTTCGCCCAATTAGCTGCTCCAATTCCCTCAGGAACCGACCTTTCTCCTCGATAAGTTCTTTTTCCAAAACCATAAATCCAGAAATGACCATGAATCCACTGTTTCCATTATTATCAGACAATCGACTTGGCTGTACATAATTATCAAAACTAGTGGCTTGTGGCTCTTGATCTATATAAGTATTGGAATCTATTATTAACTTCAATTCAGCAGAAATGTGTTTCTTGAACGAGTTCAAGCATGTTCGATGATCGAGTTTACGTTTCGCTTACGAGCCAAAGAAGCACACTAAGACTGAAATTGGGGTGCAGTGAACACATTTCCCAACCACACCTTTTTCCAGAACCACCAGTTTTGGCTCCACTTTTTTCTGTTATAACACTTTGAAATATTCACAATAGTCGTAGTACTCTTTTTTTGGGTATTTTCCAGTTGTTATTCTAGGATTTCGATTAAATAATCCGCAATTTTCCGAATAAGGTGGCTTTTGCAAAAAACTTTTGAACGTGAACGAAACTCTCGAATTGAAAAATCAATTCAAGTGTTTGTGAATGTTTTGAGAGCGATGTGTTTCACGACACTGGAAAAATTTTAACAAAAACCTGAATTATTTTTCCAAAATCCAAACATGCTCGATGATCGAGTACATTTTTGCTGAATTGAAGTATAATAGATTAAGAGTCACAAGCCACTAGTTTCGATAATTATGTGCAGCCGAGTCGATTGTCCGATAATAATGAAAGCAGTGGATTTATAATCATTCCTGGTGATCAGAATGAACATTTGATAAGTCAACAGTTTGTTGCCAAAGCCACCTTATTCGACCATTCATCCGGAATCTCCGACATCGATCATCCATTGTGCGATAAATGTGCGGATTATTTAATCGAAATCCTAGAACAACTACTGGAAAACACACAAAAAGAAGAATAGTCGATGGAAAATAGCTTGGCGAGATTGTTGAGGAGAAAGGCCGGTGGCTGGAGAAATTGGAGGAGCTAACGCAGGGGGTGAAGAAGATGATGAAGGCAATCGCCGATTCGAAAATCTTTTGAGATAGAAGGTGTGAAGTACGAATCTTTGACTAATTCTAAGACAAAAAGTTCCTATGAACATGGGTCCACAACGGCTTGGTTCCTGAGATACAGGGCATCCAAAAAAACTATTTTATCTGGTTTTTTACTTATATTTTTGTTAATTAACATGCAATTGTATGATATTTAGAATATATACAGGGTGTTTCATTATTATTGCGAAAAAAATCGGGATGAGTTTCTCCGCTTCAAAATACATAAGAACAAAACTTCGTATACACAATACATGTATGCGGAAATGCTTCTTTAAAGAGCTACAGGGTGTTGAAATTTTATTTCTAGTTTTGTTTTTTCTAAATAATATTTGAAACAAGTTCGTTTTTTGAATGAAACTTGGTGATTGGGGGTTCTTATCATGCGAAATTTGAATTTGACCTTAGTATGGCTCTAGCCTGTAGAGGGCGCTACCTACAAGTATTTTACATTTTATGAACAGCCATAACTTTTTTGAACGAACCTTTATTTTACTTTTAAGTAAAAAAACAGATTTCTCTATCACTTTTACGCAGAAAATTTCTACTTGTTAGAAGTCGCTACTTGCAACCATACTCGAAATATTTGGATTTGAAATAATTAATACATGGGATTTTGAGATTATGGCGAAGGTAACCTGCTAAAAGTTATAACATATTTCGTATGATTGCATCATATTTTTAGTAAAAGAGATAAAAGTCGACTTTTGTGTAGTGTTATCAGCAATTCTTATTCAAATATAATTTAAACAAAAACAAATTAAAAAACTGAAAAAAATCAAATAAAATAAAAACCTTAAGGTTTTTAGATTCCTAACGAAGCATTTCCGGACACATGTTCAAGGAAATTGTCGTCTTATTTTCAAGCAGGCAAACTAATCCTGCTTTTTTGGCACTATCAATGAAACACCATGCCTGGCCATAATTTCATTCACATGTATTCATTATTTCAAATTCAAATATCTCGAGAATGGCTGCACGTAGCGACTTCTAACAAGTATATATTTTCTTCGTGAAAGTGATAGAGAAATTGTTTTTGTTAGTTGAAAATACAATACAGGGACGTAGCGCCCTCCACATAGAGCCATACTAACATCAAATTAGAATTTCCCATGATAATAAACCCCTAAATATCAATTTTCATTAAAAGATCGACTTAAGTTCAGATATTAAGATTAAAATAAAAATGAAAATAAAATTTCAACACCCTGTAGCTCTGTAATAAAGCATTTCCGGATACATGCTTGTAGGAAGTTGTGTTCTTATTTTAAAGCGGGGAAACTGATCGCGAATTTGTTCGCAATATTAATGAAACATCCTGTATATACAGGGTGTTTATTAATTGAATGCCGATACTTAAGGGTGATAATCCTTGGATGATTTTAATACAAAGTGTTCCTATGGACATAGGTCCGCAAGAGCCTGGATTTCAAGATACAGGGTGTTGAAATTAAAAAAAAAACTTTTTTTTATCATTACTTTGATACTATTCCAAATCTTTTTTGTTGAATTTTGGTACACGTCTTCTATGCATCAATATGCATGGGAATGTTAGAGAGGGCGCCACTGATTCAAAAATATTGTAAGACACAGCAGGGTGTCAATGCAATTAAGTAGATTTAATTTTTTTGAGCGAAAACCATGCGCCGGACGAAAAGAATCAAGATCTGTTCTCTTGATTTTTTTCGTCCGACTTGGTAAAAAATAGATAATTTTTATTTTGAAAATAGCAGTGGCGTACAAATATTTTCTCCAAAAATATTGAGTGCAAAACCCGTACGGACGCCACTGGTAAAAATAATTGAATTGTTTGTACATCACAAAATCCATATTGATGCATAGAAAACGTGTACCAAATTTCATAAAGATACCTGGAATAGTATCAAAGTAATTATAAAAAAAAATATTTTTTAAAATTTCAACATCCTCTATCTTGAAAATTAGGCTCTCGCGGACCTATGTCCATATGAACTTTTTGACTTACAATCATTCAAGGATTATCACCCTTAAGTATCGGCATTCAATTAATAAACACCCTGTATCTGAAATGACTGTACAACGCTTAACCACAAATTCCTTAACGAAAAATAAGGTGATCTAGGCAAACCTACCTATATCCAAAACTGCTGGTTGTGCCAAATAATTTTTCTTTAACTAGCTTCACAAATATTTTTTTATTGATCTATGTTGTTCTAGCATAACTTCTTATTTCAGCATATTTTTTCACAAGAGGAAAAAACTTTCTTACGAACTGGATTATTAGATGAAAACATCTGAATCATCAGAAAGTAAATTCCATAAAAAATCAGTGACGTCATATGCAGCTATATCTTTTGATTTTTTATGGAATTGACTTTATGATAATTCAGATGTTTTCATCCATCAGCCCAGTTTGTAAGAAAGTTTTTTCCTCTCTTGAAAAAAATTTGCTGGGATGAGTAGTTATGCTAGAAAAATATAAATCAATAATAAAATATCTGTGTACCTAATTGGAAATATTTTTTTTCTGGCACAACCACTTATCCCAGCGAAATTTCTCAGGAGAGAGAAAAACTCCCCAATACATTGAACTATGAGATAAAAGCATCTGAATTATCAAAAAGTCAATTCCAAAAAAAATCAAAAAATTAATAACATGTGATGTCACCTTTCTACCACTTCCGATCAATTACAACCGTTCGCTATAGACACAAAAAACGCAATTTCATGGTCCAGGACTAGGTACCAAAATTAATCAAAATCGATTTGTACGTTTTTGTAAAATGTAGGAGAAACCATTTTTTTTTTGAATCTTTGACGCTCTCTGTAGACTTAACGAAGCAACTTTGGATAAAGGTAAGTTTGCCTAGATCGCCTTATTTTTGGTCAAGGAATTTGTGGTTGAGCGTTATACATTCATTTCAGGTCGTGTCAAGCTTTCAAGATTTATTTGGTCTCTTCTTCGGGACTACTGCAAAATTACTTAAATTAGTACTACTAAAGGAAAAATATTTTAATGAAACTCACCACACGTGGTTTATATAAATGAACTGGGTGACACACTCCACATATCGTAATTGCCCGTTTCCGGTAAGATCTATTCACAACAGAAATAATCACTGTCTATCTCAGTCACCTACATAGTAACAGGTCAGATCCACACATCTAATTTATGAGAACGTATGTCATACAACAACTTGCAAACTAGCGCGTTACTAAAAAAACCATTTCCACCCCGCCTGCGTACTTCTCAAGATTGGGTAGCTGGTACTGGATCCTTTGTTCTTTCTTTTTCGCACAAGCACGGGCAATGAAGCATCGTTGAGTGAGATTTGCTCTTGCACATTCTTAAGTTTTTTTTCCAAAATGTGGAGTTTGTCACCCAGTTCATTTATACATGGTGGCCCAACGAAAAGGTCCCACCCTTATTTTTGTCATTCCTGGTATATTTTGGGAAAAACGCTCGGACACATCAATTTTTATTTTTCGGGGGGCGTCTTTTCGTGTATGACCGTTTTAAAGTTATTTGAATTTTTCAACGAAAAGGGTCCCAATTTTATGAAAAATTCAGAAAACTTTAAAACGGTTAAAGATAGGTATAAACTGTATTATACAAAAGTTACTAAAAACTTCATGGAGACTCCAAAAATAGAAAAAAATTGGGGGTTTTCATTTAAAAATGTCAAGTGTAATGCGATATCTTATTTTTGGAACACCCTGTATTATACAGTCATACACGAAAAGACGTCCCCCTAAAAATAAAAATTGACGTGTCCGAGCGTTTTTCCCAAAATATACCAGAAAAGTCATAAATAAGGGTAGGACCTTTTCGTTGGGCCACCCTGTATAAACCACGTGTGGTGAGTTTCATTAAAATATTTTTCCTTTAGTAGTACTAATTTAAGTAATTTTGTAGTAGTCCTGAAGAAGAGACCAAATAAATCTCGAAAGCTTGACATAACCTTGAAGGGTTTTTCTTTTACCTCATGGCCACTTCGTAAAGAAGAAGAATCTACTAGACTGCATCCCCACTAACCTCTAGTTCTCTCTCTATGTATATATATATATGCCGGTTGAGAACGTCTTTCTTCGTTGTCCGACACCTAATTTCCATCCTCTTCTATCGTTGCGATCTTCTGGTGAGAGGTTTCTCTCACGCATGGACTTTTGTATGGTGTTCTGTATGTTTCTTGGCCATCTATTATTTGGCATTCGTTCTACGTGTCCGTGCCAGGTGAGTTGTTTTTTTTTTCAATGCCCTGAACTATCGTATCTTCTATACCCATTTGTTGTTTTATATGGTCGTTCCCTATTCTCTCTCTTCATTCATTCGCATGGATCTTCCAATGGCATCCATTTCAACTGCCTCCACTTTCTTCTTTTGTCTGTCTGTAATTCTCCAGGTTTCTGCTCCATACAGAAGACTGCTTTTCACCATTTTCTGTCTCGTATTTATTAAATTTCCTCTTTTTTGTTATTTTCTTGCTCCATAAAATTCCATTTAGGCATCTGATTGGTTTTATAGCTTCAACTACTCGTTTTTCTATTTCTTTCACGGTGTTGTCGAATGTGTCACCTAGATACTCATATTCCTGACATTGCAGAATCTCCTGACCATTGTCTATTTCCAAATTTCCGTCCTGGGTGCCTATACATAGATATTTTGTTTTGTTTATATTGACTGTTAGACCCCATTCTTGGTACTCTTCCATCAGTTTTCTAACCATATATCACATGTCCTCTTTGTCACTGGCCACTATGACCTGATCATCTGCAAACTGAAGAGTGAACAAGCACCTGTCATTTATATCTACACCCATACCATGGATCTTCCTCTTCCAACTTCTTAGTGCCACCGCTACATGTATTTTAAAGAGTGTAGGAGAGATACAGCATCATTGACGTGGTCCTTTATTTGCTGTGAATGTGTCTGTGAGTTCTTTGCCAACCTTAATCCTTGATAAGTCTTTATATAATTCTTTAAGAGCCCTTATATAGTTGTGATCTGGGTTGTGATTGATATTGGATTGTTCTAATACCTTCCATAGTCTGGATACCGGGACTGTATCATATGCTTTTTGTAGGTCAACGAATATGAAGTTTAGAATACTCCGGATATTCGATATAAAAAAACAGACCCGTTGTGTACCCATGTTTATACGAACTTTTTGTCTTGAAATTAGTCAAAGATTCTTTCTTTAAAGTTTTCACAAGTACATTCTTAATTTACGCCCTGTATGTATGTACGTCCGTACATTTCCGTTGTGATAGAATTAGACAGTTTTCGTTGCTAAAAAAATGCAGCTCCGGTTAACGCTAATTGTCAATTTTAACATTCGGATGTCATTTATAGTATATGGATAACGATAAATGCCGGCAATCAACGGACGATAGTGATAACGGTTAACGTAGCGAAACGCATACGCAATTAAAGAAATTGAAGAAAATAACCTCGTTTCACATTTGGTTGTCAATGGTTTGATCTGATTGTTTACAAAGTCGATTTGAGATGCGTATTGGCTTGGTGCGCATCATGAAGCAGAACGTTTTTTTGAAATCAATCTAGAGAAACTGAGTTCGGTTTACTGATGAGGACGATAAGATTTTACTGGCAGAAATCCTGACAAATAATCCATAAGACGATGTTTCTGAATAGTTCGTGTTTGTTTTCAATTTTTGGGAGGTCGTAAGTCTAAAGTGTTTCAACTTACCTTGAAATATCGTTTTTTCAAACCGAAAATCAAGTTGACACTCGTTTTTGGACAGCATATCTAGGTAGAAATCGTGAATTTCTGCTCTATAATAGAATCGCGTTGTTTTTCAACACTCCTAACAAGATGGAATTTTCAAAATCTGATTCATCACTGGAGTCCAATAACACCAAATCATATCAATCATTTTGTTTGTCTCGATTACCCATCAAACAATCACTAGAAAACATGTCTGCAATCATTTGCCAATAAGATTGGTTAGGGTTAAGTCAAGTAACGTTGAGCGGATATGTGTTTTGCTCCTGGCAAAAACTATATTTCTAAGTGTCAAATAGCGGCTACCGGTGAAATTTTTAGTAGCAACAAAAACTGTCTATTTTCTACACACGAGAAGATATTTTTATATCCAGTGTGCTAACCAATCACAACGGATATGTACGCGCGTACATATCTCAAGAGATGTTCGTGTGTCCGTAGGCCACTTGAGTATTGATAGATACCACTGAAGTTTATTTTGAGTCATTACCCAGCCGAACAATTCGATCAGAATTCAATAATTAGTAAATTCATAATCATGTGATATAAAAAAGAAACTGCATCGCCACTGACAAAGCACTTGGCTGGAAGAATCAATGTTCTGTCTGTATGAAATCCAACCACGAACCACACAAATCTACTATTCAAAAAAAGAAAGAAATACTGCCTGCGAAATTCTACTGAAAACAAAAGCAAAACCTACGGGTGAATAAAATATCCCTTGGGAAATAAAACAACGTTTTAAAAAAATTCTATTCCCAATGATACTACTTATTACAGGCGACACAATCAAGAATTCAATGTCAAATTGATCATTATAATAGAATGTGTCTGGATGGGAAGGTAGAAATTTAGTGTAACAGTGACACCTTCCTCTAGCGCCCGGGCGTCGTTCTCCTTCGCGGTCGGAGATACCGGATAAATAATGTTGACTTATCAAATGTTCCTCAGAAATAACCATGAATCCACTGCTTCCATTATTATCCGATCCATTCATGTAATTTTATTACAAACGAAAAAATTAAAGTGAAGAAAAGTGGAACAATATGTATTGTAACAGTGAAAAATTAACTGTAACAATTTTCTGAAATAAAGGTTGATGTTTCCCGTTCACAGTTCCCAGATATATGAATCCCCACGTTCATCACGTGCATTTTTAGATCCATCGGTCACAGTTTGATCTGTGTCAGTTATGAGTTCTGGACCTGAAGATTTATTACGAAGAACTCATAAAATCTTTTGATATAGCGAGCACGCACTCTCCGAAATCCAAACATACATTTTCAAAGTTGACGTTTTGTGACTTTTTCTTATTTGTGTGTAAGTGTGATAATGCTAGTGACATTCTGTACTGATCTGTAAGAACATTAAATTCCCTAAAAAATTTAAAATTCAGGTAAATTTTCTAAATATGTTTAAATTTGAGTAATGCAAAATTGATTTGTTTTTGAATAATTTATGAAACTGTTTAGGGTGGATATGAAAGAAAGATAATTGGATGTTTAAAAAAAAACATATTTTTTTTTTCTTAGGAGGCCATGATTTGGTATTTAGGCATAACTTCTAATTCTAAACAACTTTTCTTTATAACATTTCGCCAAATTTTCTGAAATAAGGGTACTTTACTCTTATACAATTTTCATATTTTTTGGCCTACCCATATGTTGCACACTTAAGTGATCACACTGTATATGAAGCAATGTGCCAAATTTCATATTATGAAATGTAATATGTGAACAGTTTAAGGAGTATCTCCGGATGCTATGTTTCAATGTTCCCAAACGCTATGGGTTAAACTATTCATATAATGAAAAATCCAAAGTAAACCAATGAAAAAAAAAATTGCAGGTGTGGATTTGGTTTATGTTTATGATTTGTATAAGATATTCGTTAATTGTTTTGAGCGGAGAATAATTTTCTTAAGAAATAATACCGGCTGCCAAAATTCAACACTGTAATGACATAATAATACTTTTGTCCTTAATTATGGGTTACTTCTACATAATCATGTCAGCCCCTGGGCTTGATATTTTAATAATACTAAAGCATTGAGCAAAATCTGTACTTTTCTTAATCTACTGAAGCTAAATTGACAAAATTTGCAAAAACTAATTCCTTCAACTTTGCCCAGTTTACCTATTCGATTGTTAGTCTGTCAAATGTTAGGTAAGCAATTCTATAGAGCAGATTATGAATTGACATGGACGCATGGATGGGTAAAATGGAAAGGAAGGAAGTCTGGTCATGAATCTGGGCGATGAATTAGGATGAGTGCCATCTAATGACTTACTGGGGGTGGGTTCGAGCCGGAAGGGTAGGGCCTCCCCATCATTTGCGCATTTTCGGGGTACGCCATGTCGGCCATGGGAATGTCATCCTGAAACAAATATGGTGTTAAGCATTTGAGGATACAGCCCTAGAACATAGAACGACTAGAATTAGCATTATATATCCCACAACTTGAGCAAATTATGATTCGCTCAATAAGTGTAGTGTTTTTTAAAAAGAAAAATTGACATAGAAATGTTTTTATGTTTTGTTTGTTTCAACATCATTGATGTTATACAGGGTGTTTCCTAATTGCGTACATTAAATTCAAGGGTGTATTCCTGAACTGATTTCATGAAAAAAAGTCCATATAAACATGAGTCCGGAAGTGCACTGTTTTAGAGAAACAGGGTGTCAGGAAAAATAAAGCAAGCGGAAAAAGCACCGAAGCGCCACAAACTACCCGAACGCGCCTACTATCAACCCTTTAGAATACCTCAATTTAACCCCAATGGACAATTTGCACATTTTTTTGGAAATATGAAAAATATAAGGATTAGTAAGTATTGATGCCATTGATGTTTGAAAAATCAACCTACGACCTCTATTGATGTAGTAACCACCGATTAAAGAGCGCCAATCAACATCCACTACGTCACAGAATACATTATCTATCTCCGTCTGGCGTATTGACTGAGATGACTCTCTCTCTCGTGAGGGCAATTTGGCTCCGCCACGTTTTCTACCATACAGTGAAATTTGCGTTTTCTTTTTTATTTATCTAGTTAATTTTTGTGTATTTTAAAAAACATTTTTCGCTGATGACTTTCTAATATTGTCTAGAATACGTATATAAAATTTCAAGTCATTTAAAAATGTATGCAAATTGTTCATTACTGTCGATTAATCGTCTTGGTACCAAATTTGGTGTTTCTTAGTTATGGTGTAACTTAAATATTGGGAGTGCAACTTAGTATACAGGGTGTATATTGAGTACATGTGAAAACTTCAAAGGGTGAAGTTGGGTAAATGTAATCATGGGACAAGTGTAATTAGGCCACCTGTATTTTTTGGTTCGACGTTTCCGAACTTTCATTGTCCAGAACTCGAAAATATGACCCTTTTTATACCTTTATCACTTTCATCAATCCCTTTTTGTTCCAGTTTGAGAAAACTTACAATTTTTTTATTGTGTCTGCATTTAAGCTCGTTTTGTGAGTGTCGTTCCAATTCCTTGTTGTCTAGAAGTCAAAGATTCACCCTTTAAAGTTTATACAAGTACACCCTTCATAGGTAAGTTCCGTTGAATCATAATATTGTTGGATCTCCAACATGCTCTTGCTTTGTGTCGGTTCTCCTAGTAAAACTTTTTTGTTTGGATTTTTATGAGGACGATGAATTGGAGCAAGAGTTCCTACTGGAAAGTGAGTTCAAAACATTAAAAGCCAAATGTATCGTGACTTCATAATATCATTTAGTTCTTGGTATCAAACGTCACCACCTTCTTTATCCTCGAATAACCTAATAATTGGTTCTACTAATTCCAAAACCATTGGACCAAGCATAGAATTTATATTAAAACTATTCCCCATAATCTCATTTTCAATTATGAGGTTCGATCCAACACCCACAACAACCGTCCGATGTACAGGGTGTCCCAACGATAGAGTAAAGTAGGTTTTATCATATAGGATATGAAAAATATCAATATCAATATGCGTCACAGGTTAGGGGTGTAAATAGCGCACATTCTGAAAATATTTGGAAACATACAGGGTGCGTCACAAAAGTATGGCACGAAAAAGTATGATTTTTTTAAATGGAATGTCCTGTATTTGATTTCATTTCTGGATTCTATGTGTCACTATGAACATTTTTTGTTCTATAATATATGGGTCTAAATTTGATAGTTTTTGAATTATTCGAAATTAACGGAAAATTTTGCATTTTCATGATATTGGAAAATGACTATTTTCTCCCTTATTTAAGACATTACACTCTTGAGATTTGGTGGGGATAAGGACTAGAGTCATATCAAAGCTTCCACAGAAAATATTCGCTATTTGTTATACAGGGTGTTTTTTATAATGGTCCAAATTTTTCAATTTTCAAAATAATTTTTTTTTTTTTTTTTAAATGGTACACCCCTTTTATTATTACTATAGTGAATTGAGTATTTGAAAACCTATCATTTTTGCTAATAATGTCCTATACCTATCTTTAATAGTTATCGAGAAAATTCGAATTTTCCAAATCATTCGGTCATATTATATGGAATGTATGGCGATCACCGGCCGTTGCCATGGAAAAAACAAACATTATTGTTGACAGAAGTAAAAATTAATCCTTTCTTTCTGATACATATTTTTGGCTATCTATGTATTGGGGGAAGCCGAGAGAAACCCTCTACTGGCTCAAAGAATTTACCGAACAAAATATCCCGAACGGCGGCTACCCACTACTCTCTGTTTTCGAAATGTGATGGAAAGTTTGATTCCAGTGGAAGTGTTTCATACACGAAACGTAAAGTTGTTAACAAGAACGCAGCAAACGAAGAAAAAGAACTAGATATTTTGTTACATATTGAAGAAAATCCCCATGTAAGTAGTAGGGCATTATCAACTATATGCAACACTTCAAAATCCACTGTGAATCGGACAACAAAAAAATTTAAATACCAGCCTTACCATATTCATCTTCATCAAGAATTGCTGGAAAGAGATTTTGAAAAACGAGTTCAGTTTTGCAATATCATCAATCAACGAATTCAGTTGGATAACAACTTTTTGTGCAAAATTATGTTCTCCGATGAGGCGACATTTAGAAGCAACGGGGCTGTAAACAGGCATAATATGCACTATTATGCGACTGAAAATCCATTTTGGCTACGAGAAGTCCAACATCAAAATTATTGGTCAATAAATGTATGGTGTGGCATCCACCATAACCAAATCATTGGTCCCTTCTTTTTTGATAAACATTTATCGGGTCGCAACTATTTGAATTTCTTGCGTGAAGAAATGCCTCTGCTACTTGAAGATATCAATTTAGTCGAACGGGCAAATATGTGGCTGCAACAGGATGGTGCACCTCCACATTACCATCGTGATGTACGGGCATTTTTGGATATGCAATTCCCAGGAAAATGGATAGGACGTGGAGGTTCTATTCCGAGGCCACCGAGATCATGCGACTCAACTCCCCTCGATTTTTTTTTATGGGGATTCATAAAAGACCGAGTATACTTTACCAAGCCAACCGCCATGGAAGATATGAAAAATAGAATACGGGACGTTTGTCATTCAGTGACGCCTTTGATGTTATCAGAAGGCACGCTGAATCTTCAAAAAAGACTGAATCTGTGTATTCAACTGGGAGGTCACCTTTTTGAACATATATTAAGACAAAATATCGATTAACAATTTGAACATTAGTATTACCTTTGAATAATAACTTGAAACTTGGCATAGGTTATCGTTTTATTGCAAAACACAAGGTAGCGATTTAGAAAATTCGGAATTTCTCGATAACCATGAAAGATAGGTATAGGACATTATTTGCAAAAATGATAGGTTTTCAAATACTCAATCCACTACCGTAATAATAAAAGGGGTGTATCATTTGAAAAAAATGGTTTTTTTTATTTTGAAAATCGGAAAGTTTGGACTATAGTAAAAAACACCCTTTATAACAAATAGTGAATATCTCCGGTTCAAGCATTGATATGACACTAGTCCTTATCCCTACCAAATCTCAAGAGTGTAATATCTTAAATAACGGAGAAAACAATCATTTTTCAATATCATTAAAATGCAACATTTTTTCGTTAAATTCGAATAATTCAAAAACTATCAAATTTAGACCCATATATTATATAACAAAGAATGTTCATAGTGACACATAGAATCCAGAAATAAAATCAAAAACAGGGCATTCTATTTAAAAAAATCATACTTTTACACGCCATACTTTTGTGACGCACCCTGTATGTTTCCAAATATTTTCAGAATGTGCGCTATTTACACCCCTAACCTGTGACGCATATTGATATTGATATTTTTCATATCCTATATGATAAAACCTACTTTACTCTATCGTTGGGACACCCTGTACGGTCACGATCATGCGCAATACTTAAACGCGTTCCAACCAAACATGTGTTTTAGAACCACTATCGAAGCAGTCATTTCGATCACAATTGGAAGGCAAAAACCGTGTGGACTGATTCATGACTGACATGCGTAATTTGATTTATTTGTTTCGATCTGATCTCAAACCACTTCATTTGTCGTGCTACCATACATTAAACTTTCTCTGAATTAGTGTAGAAAACTTCAACATTAGAAAAATGAGTGCCGACGAAGTCAGTGATTTTTCAAAATTTGACTCAAGTAAAGACGATTTGGAGCTCGTAGGAGAACGTCAAATGAAAGTTCAAATGTGGAGAAATTGCCCATTATCATCTCGAAGAGGTCATTTACGGAATGTCGAAAATCCAAATCAGGCACAAACATTTTCCAAGTTGCTACCTTTGACTATATACTACTAGACCAGTAAACTCATTCTGCATTCATGAATCGTTGTTTGTTTTGACGCCATTCGTGCAATGAGAACGACAAAGAAAGAGAGTGGTTTTTGAGCTATTGTTGGCAATATCGCATTTGCACTTGAATACGTGTATTTCAACAAAACCTGCCTTGATATTGTTGGCAACTATGTACTGTAAACCAGAAGACCCGCCTTCCTCGGACCTGTTTATCAATGAGCAAAGTTTTCTGATCGAATTTTTCTGGTTTTCACGTTGAAGCTAGGTTGCTGTGTTTAGATGATGATTAATTCTCAAAAATCATAGGATATTTAAAAAAACTGATAAATTGTCATAATGATGGTGGATGTATGGACAAACAAAAAAAGAACACAGCTACATTCTACATTATTAAAATGAAAAATTGATTGCATCAATTGAGAAATTTGTATGTTTAATTTGTTATTTGTTCAAGAAGCAGATGGCTAAGGCGCAATAGGTCGTGTCTCCTGAACAGTAAATTTTACAGTAGACACAAAAAAATTCATTATTCATGCTTTATTTTCACCTTCACTGGGCTTACGACCTTTTGAAATAATAGAGTAGAGATCTCTTCGTGAACTGTTAGGGTTACGACGTGTTGTAGGGGCATAGTTTTAGCGGTTACAATCAAGTAATGCATAGAAAGCAAAAACTAATTTTTTGTGGCTTACGACGTATTGCGCATCAGCCATCGATATGAGGAAGAAAACACAACTTGTGCAAATATTAATTTTCTCACTAGAATAAAAACTATGTGGAAAAATTTCAATAGACCTAAATGAAACTGTCATCTTAATTATTTGGAAACACGTGGGTAAGCCAATTTCGACAATTTGGCAACGCTCTCGTACTATGATTATACGAATCAAGCTGAGCTCTAGGTACGTCTACTCGCTGATGTTGTTGGCGTCAAGCATATTTCAGGATGCCCGGTCTAAGGGTATACAGGGTAACCGTGAAAAAGTACATTGCATAGTGCCACACAATAGAGGACACTAAAATAAGAAAAAAAGTTCCTATGAACATGGGTCAACAAGGCCTTCGGTTAAAAGGACTGATTCATAGATGGAACCCTGTATGCAGCGCCCTCTATCAGCAATCACAAAACTAAGATCAGTTTTCAATTAAGCATGATAAAAAACCCCTGTATACCACATTTTATCCATTTCTTGCGTCTCTGGCTAAAGATATTTAAAAAAAAACCCAAACAAAAATTCAAAACCCCGTATATTTTAACCGAAGGCGGACCCATGTTCATGAAAACTTTTTTCTTATTTTAGTGTCCTCTATTGTGTAGCACTAAGCAATGTACTTTTTTCAAGGTCACCCTGTATAGTCAAAAGTTGCTACCAATAAATGTATCTATGAAGAGGTCATTTTAACTCTATGATGTAGGTCCTACCTATAACTAACAATACATGTTTCAGAAGAAATAATTTCATTCCACTCTGATGAATGTGTCTTTGAACATTTTTGTTTGTGCAGGGGTGTTGTAGCTGGTATCAGTGAAAGATTAAAACATATTTGGACAATGTGGAATTATTTATTTTGAAAACGGTCATGAAACTGCTCCAACAAGCTGTCGCTACAGTACCGAACTAAAACTGTGCAAAGACGACGCAAAGTACTTCAAACAATAGACAAAAATGAAAAAATGAAACCTAATTTTCAAATTTTTGTTCCATTTCTGGTTCCAAACTACATCCTGCATATGAATATGCAGGATGTAGTGAATATTCATTTTCCTTATCAGTAAAATTATCGAAAGTTGACCATCTCAAGAATGCACAGTACATCTTCTAAAACCCGGACACACTCAAATCCGGACGATGTGTATGTCGGGATTCCCGGATTAATCACCTCCAAAACCCGGACATTTCTTCCAAAACCCGGCTAAATATTAAGAAAAGGGAGAATCACTCCAAATCTATGGAACAAACGACCATTTCTGTTTTAATTTTCCATAATAAAAATAGAGATATGTATGAACATTATGTACTTATAATAAGTGATTCAGAAATCCGGATGACCCCCAAAGTCGGACATTACTTGGTCCCATCTGTGTCCGGATTTTTGAAGCTATAATGTATTGTATTATTTTGGGACCTGGTAAACTTCAATTTTTCATTTTGAATTACAATAATAATGAGAACCTACAAGAGAAGTATGAATGAATTTTATTGTGTTTTTTTAAGATTTTTTCATTTGTTTTAGTAAATAATGTTTGTCTTAGTAAACAAATACCTTTTTCGTAAAAGACTCCAAAAAGCGTATTTTTATTTCTGGGCTCATTAATTTGATGACCCACAGTTCACAGTATGTAGTTTTAAACACCAGTTTTGCAAAACTTGCACTCTACGACGAAACGAATCATTTTAGGTTATACAGTTCCCATAAAAAATATCGAGTTGTTGTACACACACGTGGATTTCGGCTCCAAAAAAAGTTTAAAAAATGTGGTGTTCAAAAAAATTGTGCAATCGTTGGACCTTTCTTCTTAAAAAAACTTAGTGAGTATCGTTTCCACAACTTTGAACTTCCTTTTATATTCTCTTAGAAAGTTTTTCATATTATTTAACCATTTCAAGATCTCTACATTTTACTGGGTACCTTTCTTTTCAAGTCATCCATAAACTAATAATTGAAGTTATCATGCTTTATTAGTTTATTACATATATCTATTAATTAACTCTATATGGGAACCTTCCCATTTGAACAACGAGCGACGCTTGATGCCAGGATGAAATAGAAGATCCCGCTGTACTGTATAGTTTTCGCTTGGTTTTCGCATAAGTCTATCCTTTTCTAGATAGAAAAGGATAGACTTATGCGAAAAATATACAGTACAGCGGGATCTTCTATCTCATCCTGGCATCAAGCGTGTAGAATTGCTTCCCATATAGTTATTAATAGATATATGGTTTATTACTATAGTCTTTACATGTATTTATTATTATTATTATTACGGAAGAATTTTTTGTCAACCAAGACATTTTTACTAAACCAGTTAAACCCAGTGATGATCAGGATAAATGGTTTCGAGTAAATAACAAAAAAGTTTAAAAATAACTTGTACTTCCCCATGCGCGAAATTTCAAAGTCCCTGCAATCGATTGATATTTTTGACGCATCGCGACGCTTAACCACAAAATAGGGGACCAGAAGCGACAAAACGGTTTCCGCCAAAATCTTTAGGAAGGGGAAATGTGGGACCACTGTCAAACATCTGACGGTTCGGTCTTTTAGTCCGGTCTCTGATGGTGTTTGTTTGGTATCATTTGGAATATTCTTCGTCATTTTGATTTTGTGTGTTGTTTTCTGTGTGAAAGAAAATCGTGTGATATGGCGAGAGGCAATTCTTGTGATTTTCGGGGCTGTTGGACCAGAACCGGTCATGAAATATCTATGTTTTCTTTCCCTAAAGCCTCTGATCAGTAAGTACTTATGCACCTATATTAGAAAGTCTGTTTACTTCCGTATTATTGAGAATATTTCCCAATTTTATCGACGTTTTTACTCGAAAAGTATGTATATCTATGTTTTTTGTAATGTTTATTAACCTAGAAAAATCTAAAACGATTACCTACTTCAATTCAGTAAACAAAATGTAGGGTTAGATATAAGTACTTGAGCCAAGTAGCAGTTTGTTCAAATTGTTTTATATTATAGTGTGTAAGGTGATCTAGTAATCTATAGTTTTTTTTTATTTATTATAAGGCTGAGATATGATTGAAGGCTTGTTATCGAGACGACTTACTTTCCAAGGCAGGTGCCTTGCAGATTTCATATTTGAGGCTATGCAAACTTCATTTCGAAAAAAAAATCATTTCTTGTTCATTTCCAAAGAAAATTAAAAGAAACGCCTATTTCCCAATACCATTCCTTCAATTTTTCCCACAAAGCTGCATGGTTGAGAAAATGCCAGAAAAAAGTGCCTTGGAAGACAATGAGATTTCCCTTATCCTCGAATCAAGAGAAAAAATCCACATTTTATCAGGTTTGTTCATTGATATATTTTGTATTCATTATTTTTCGTGTTTTTATATCACTTAATAGATCTTAATAAAGAATACAAATCATAATTATTGTAGTTTTTTTTTTAAATAAATATACATAATTTATACGTTATTTATATTCGAGTATACAAATATAAGAGGAATAAAATGAACGAAAGCGGATTCTCAACTTATAGAATATACCTACTAGAAATTAACAGAGGTGTTTCGGGCGATAAATGCAAGGTAACAAAAATTGCCAAAATAGACTACCTATATGTGTACCTACTTGAGAAAATTAAACTGACGGCTCCGAAAAAAAGAGATGAAATTCGAAAAGAGAAAGCCAAAAAGAGTTGGTAATTATTTTATCCACCCAGTTCAGCAATGGAAATCTCGAAAACCAATATCGTACGAATTTTGAAAAATATTCTGAAGTTGTGAAGAGAATTGAAAGCGCTTTCAAATTTCAAACAAGGTTCCACTCATCCTCATTTAACCAAGTGTCATGAGAATCACCCCCTTATAGGGTGTGCCAAAAAGTGTCACCTTGAGAACAAAATCTACGCGCGTTCGAATTCGATTTAAAAATTCGGACAGAAAATACCCAAAAAATACCTCTTTCACCTTACAGTTAAAACTTTACACCCTGTTTAATAAAATGAAAGAAAGGCCCTTCATCAGTTAAACCTATTATACGAACTCGACACTAATTTTTTCACAAGATGGAAACATATCTTCAAAAATCTTCCAAATATTTTTATTGTACCGTTTTATATTTTCATTTTTTAATAACTACCTATTGATATTGATATACAGGGTGTCTCACGGTGACCGTCCATTAGAATATCTCGGGAAATAAAGCAATTGGGATTCTGAAAATTTGTATGGTGGGATATTCATAGATGTTCTTCTCAAATGAAATAAAAGCAACGTTGCACGACTTCCGTTTATACCGGAAGTAGGTGTCAACTCGCCTATTTTAAATGGAACACCCTATATATTATTACGTTTTTGGGTTCTACGTAAAATTCTAGGTATAACATGTAAAGGCAAAACTTAACACATTATTTTTAAAATTTATAATGTCCTTTTGACTACAATGTTTGATGATCATATGATAACTCGAATAAGTATTACAACTCAATTGAAAACACAAATTTACTCTGACGTCTCTCATTTGACACCCGGTGACAACTGTCTGCCCGCTATGTTATTTATACAGACGGGGTTGTTACATTCTCCCCCTCTGGTTTCGAGGACGAAGGAGCGTCGAGGAACCAGCAACAATGGGTTTCTTCTTAGGTCTTCCTCGCTTGCGTATGGGGACGACTGGTGACACATCATCTTTGCCAAGGTACTTGGTAAGAGCATTGCAGTGGTAGATTCCCAATGGCTGATCTGGATGTTCGATGCTGGCTAGCTGGTACGAGATTGGAGAGATTTGTCGAACTATCACATTTGGTCCATCTCGCTTAGGATCAAATTTTGAAGTCACGTGTTTGTCGTAATTACTTTTGGTGTGTAAAGCTACAAGGACGTGATCTCCAATGTCATAGTCAGGGGTAGGATTTCTCCTCTGATCGGCATATTTCTTTTGACGATCTTGACACTTTTCATTGGTTGTCTTAGCATCAATCAGCGTTGTATTGATACGTTGAAGGTAGGTTATTAAATCGGGAAGGGCATTGTCAGCTTCGGTTATAGCTCGGGGATCCCGTTGTACTTCTTCAGGACCTCTCATCTCTCTGGCAAAATTCAGGAATGCAGCTGTATAACCCGTAGACTGACACCTGGCACTGTTCATGGCGAATCTGAGGCTTGGCAATTTCTCAACCCATGATGTATGGTTATTACCTACAAGAATAGCCAATCTTGGCTTAAGATCCCTATTTTTCCGCTCAACCATGTTGGCTTCTGGATGATACAAGGGCGTTAAGTTCTGCTTTATTCCAAAGTAGTCGCAAACTTGCTGCAATAGGTGTGAGACAAATTGTACCCCATTGTCTAAGATGATTCTTCTTGGCAGACCATATCGAAGAAAAACTTCGTTGACGAGAGTCTTGGCACACTCCTCTGCAGTAGCTTTATCTAAGGGAAAAAGTTCTACCCACTTTGTCATTGTATCTTCAATGATAAAAATCCATTGGAATCCTTGTGCGTCTTCTGGCAAAGGGCCAAATAAATCTATTGACAACACTTCAAATCGCTGATTAAAAGATGGAGTTTGGACCAACCCTGCAGGTTTCTGATTTGAGGCTTTATATCTTTGGCATTCAACACAGTTTTTTACATAATCTTGGACGAATTTTCGCATACCAGTGAAATAGTATAGTCGGGATATTCGTTGAAGAGTTCGTTCACTTCCATAGTGCGCAGCTGTAGGAGCATCGTGGTATTCTTGCAAAATCTTCCATCTTTCGTGCGCAGGGACTACCAGCTGTGCATCTTCGGATTCTCCGTCTGCGTACTTGTAAAGTACTCCATAAGACATAATGTAACCTCGAGATGTCCAACGTGCGAAGTCATCACTATCCGGCTTCTCAAAACTATCAATAATTTCTCGAACTTCGGGATCGTTGAGTTGTTCCCTCCTAAGGTCCGTTGAGCCTCTTCGTGGAACATCAATGGTAACATAACATAGATCACATGAGTTCGTTTTCTCATGGTCACAATTCGGTCTTGAAGCATGTCAGCCATTACATTATGCTTTCCTGGGATGTACTCTATTTTAAGATTGTAGCTCTGGATTAGCAGTGCCCACCTGGCTAGACGTCCAGTTGGTGTTTTGATTCTCAATAGCCATTTCAGTGGTTGGTGGTCTGTGACTACAATCACTGAGGAGGTGTTCAGATAACCTCCGAATTTGTTTAGGCTCCAAACAACCGCTAATGCCTCTCGCTCAGTGGTCGTGTAATTCCTTTCGGCAGCAGTTAAGAGACGGCTCGCATACTCGATAGGGTGTTCTTCAGCCCCTTCACCTTGAAGTAGTACGGCGCCTAACGCATATGAGGAAGCGTCGGTTCGTAGTACATACGGCTTCATCCCATCATTTTGCTGAAGAAGCGGAGGATTACTCAGCGCAGACTTCAGGGCTTCATAAGCTTGCTGTTGTTCAGTTTCCTAAGTCCAGACGGCATTTTTCTTCAGCAGGTTACTCAACGGTCTTGACATTTCGGCAAATCTGTCAATAAATCTGCGGTACCATGAGCAGCTCTGAAGGAAAGATTGGACTTGTTTCACATTTTTCGGAGGTGGCATACTGCAGATCGATGAAGTCTTCTCTGGATCGACTTGAATTCCCTCCGGTGTGATATAGTGTCCAAGATATTTGATTCGTGAACTTGCGAATGTACACTTGTCCCGATTCGCACGCAGCTTGAAACGTCTAAGGCGATCAAGAACGCACTTTAGGTCACCTATGTATGTCTCGAAAGTTTTTGATAAGACGAAAATATCATCAAGGTAAGCAAGTATCATGCTGTCCGGCAAACTACTTCTGAAACGATCAATGAGTCATATATCACGAGATATCTGTACGTCCCAAATGGTGTGATAAAACAGGTCTTGTCCCGATCTTCTTCACGCACTCTTACTTGGTGGTATCCAGCTCGAAGATCCAGGATTTTCATATAATACGTCTTCTTCGTGGCATGAAGAAGGTCATCAATTCGTGGAAGGCTATACGAGATTGGGTTGGTCACAGCATTCAAGGCTCGGAAATCAACACAAAGACGTGTTCCTCCATCTTTCTTGGGAACGAGAACGACCGGGGCAGCCCAAGCAGACTCGCATTCCTCTATGAACCCATCTTGTAGCAGACTGTCCAACTCTTGTTTCAACTTCTCCTTATTTGCTGGTGTCATGCGATATGGAGGTACTGAGATAGGTGCATGGTTACCAGTCTCAATAGAATGCTCAGCATAGGGTGTTGGCTCTCCCCCTAGAGCGAAAATATCCTCATTTACTTGGAGCAGATCTGACAATATCTTGGATTGGTCGTTGGAAAGCATGGTGCCTTCCTCTGGTCTCAGTAACCATGTCCCCGACAAAGATGCTACATCCACTTTTGGTTCATTAATTGTTGACTCGAAAATGAGCTGATATTTGGAGTCAGGTTCATCTGCAAAATTCCAACTTCCTTGTCCCATATTCAATGCTATGTTAGCCTGCTGCAAGAAGTCTATACCAAGAAGCGTCTTGCCAGCATTCGGTAAGGAGATAAAGGTGGTTGGGAAAATGCGATTTTGCAAAGTCACGTCGACAGGGCAATATTTGCGTCAATCTTCTTTGAACTTCCATCAGCTAACTTGATACAGGTTGTATGTGACTGAAATTCCACACCTTTGTTAGACAAAGCTTCATAGAGTGAAGTACTGGCTATACTATGCTTAGCAGAAGTATCTATGAGTCCATAACCATTCAAGTCCAAAATGAATGTTGAGCACAGGCCGAGCCTGTGGATTTATTTGTAGCTTGGTGCAGTCGTCTAGTGAACAGAAATCAATGCTTGATGATGCACAGGGTGTCCCCCTGTTCGAACATGTTGGGCAACTGGATTTAATGAATCCGGGTCGACCACATACAAAACAAGTGATATGACTCGTTTGTCTCTGAATTGAAGTCGCTGTTGAACTAGCAGAAAGGTGAGACGATGACTGAGAAGGCGTATGACCTTGAGTAACAGGAGATTTTGTTGAAGCATCCATCAAAGCCTGTTTTTTCTGCACTGGTCCTCAGTATGCCCTGTATATTTACAAAAAGTACACTTGAACCGTTTCTCCTTATCAGGCGCAGCAGAAAGCTCTGGGGTTGAATTAAATCTTTCAACAAATGTCTCTTCGATTTGACGACATTCTTTCAATAACCCATTCAAACTATTGACTTTGTCACGACTTATCTCTCACGAATTCGTTTATTCAACAGGCCATATATCATATCAAGTTGCACAGCTTCTGAGAGAGTACCAGATGGTAGTTTAGACAAAATTGATCGTGCTCGACATATAAAAACATCAGATGGCGTTTTCAAGTCTTGTTCATGTGCAAAAAGTTCGCGATAAATCAAGTAGGCTGGCTTTTTGGGTCCAAAAGTACAACGTAAAAGATCTATGGGTTCATTCCATGTTACCACAGTGTCTTTCACACGCTGCCACCACGTAGCCGCGAAATCGTCCAGCAGCATAGAAAGTCCACGCAACGCGTTATCATCCGACACTTTTGAACAGTCTTTGAAAGTCTCGATAGCGTCAATAAAAGCGTTCACATCAGCATCTGTATGTCCATTGAAACGCGACGAACACGTTGAGAAATTTCCCGTAAGCGTTGTTTGAGAATTTGAAACGCTCCCGATTTTAGACAACAGTTCCTGGAACTTCTCCGAACTCAGAGTAACAGACATCTTCGTTGTGTCAGAGGTTGAGTCAGCTAACCTCGTTTCAGCACTATCAACGGTTGTTTTCGATTGAATTAAATCACAGCTTCGAAGCCGGTACGAATGTTTTCGTGATGGCAGTGTGAAGACTCAAAGAATAAAAATTATACAATTATACAAGACTCACCAGAGACCAGTCTGACAATCTGCACAAAATCGTCACTCGAGTTTCACAAAATTGCCACTTGAATTCGCAAAACGTCACTCAAGTCTACAAAACAGCAAGAAGCGAATTTTCATGAATGTCCGCGGCGGATTCCACGAAATGTCCACTCCCAAACACCAGAGACAGGTTGACAAAATGTACAGTCCCAGTTCACACCGAAAAACACTACACAAGCTCTTGAATGTCCAAACACTGTAGGCCCCACGTTGGGCGCCAAATATAACATGTAAAGGCAAAACTTAACACATTATTTTTGATGTGTTAAACTCTGACGTCTCTCATTTGACACCAGGTCACAACTGTCTGCCCGCTATGTTATTAATACAGACGGGGTTGTTACATAGGCAGATTTCATGTATCATGTCCTATACCTAAGTATGAGCGTTTTTGAAATATTTTAGTTTTTATGTCAAAAATTACGTTTAAAGGAGCCTTTAAATGTAAATATCACCTATAAGAAAGCCTTCATTATTTATAATTTGTATTGGATTTCTTGTTGAAAAGGACCTACTTCAATAGATTTTTCACAGTGATATGAAAACTATTATTACAGGGTGAGCCAAAAATAAGATCAAAAATTAAATTCAGAAAACGGCCAAAAATCAATTTTTTCAAATGGAAAACCCTGACTTTTATAATTTTATCTTATTGTGCATTAAAAATAAAGGTGAGTTTGTATAAGAATGTCCTCTCCAAAAATTCTTTTTTTTTTATTTTTTTTTCTGAATTTTTGGAATGAACAATATAAGGTAAAGTCACCCTTATTTTTAATGCACAATAAGATAAAATTATGAAAATTCGGGGTTTCCATTTGAAAAAATTGATTTTTGGCCGTTTTCTGAATTTAATTTTTGATCTTATTTTTGGCCCACCCTGTAATAATAGTTTTCATATTGCTGTGAAAAATCTATTAAAGTAGGTCCTTTTCAACAAGAAATCCAATACAAATTAAATAATGAAGGCTTTCTTATAGGTGAAATTCACATTTAAATAGGAGCCTTCAAACGTCATTTTTGACATAAAAACTAAAATATTTCAAAAACGCTTATACTTAGTTATAGGACATGATACATGAAATCTGCCTAGAATTTTACGTAGAATCCAAAAATGTAATAATTTATAGGGTGTTCCATTTGAGACAAGCGTGTTGGCACCTACTTCCGGTATAACCGGAAGTCGTGCAACGTAGCTATTATTTCATTTGAAGAGAGCATCCTTTTAAACCTCACCATACAAATTTTCAGAATTCCAATCGTTTTATTTCCCGAGATATTCTAATGGACGGTCACCGTGAGACACCCTGTATAATTATGAATGTCTGCAAAATCAATTTGCAAGTCTCATATACCTATGTATCTAGACAACATGTACTCATATATCCGTTTATTCATACTTATGTGGGTAAAAGAATATGTCTGTGAGGAGAGATTTTTTTTTTATAACACAAAAATACAGAATAGAAGAAAACAAAAACCGGTTCGTTAATAATCACCTATATGATAAATGGTTCAAGTCTCTTTATCATTATAAAACCCTCATTGAGTTTCAGATTACTACAACCTTTTTAAACCAACTGTTCTTACAGTGTAGATCATTAGTATAGTTCTCTCAGTGTCTAGTGGGGGATCATCGTCCCATACTTCAAACGTGACGTCAGAGAATCGTCACCAATTTATTCAATGCAATTTTTGACGTTTTGTCGCTTCTGGTTACCTATTCTGTGGCTTAACTCTTAGTAGGCGTCAAATTTTCTAAACCTTGGAAAATATCCACTTGACTCCATACACTGAACACTTCTTACAGAAATTGAGACTAGCATTCTTGTGAAAATCTTCCGTAATCGCATTTTTTGTCAATCTAGGAATGTTTACTATAAACTTGGATGACTCAGAAATATGTGAGATAAATAGGTTCGAGTAAATGACAAAAAAATTATGAATAAGATGTTCTTTCGTACGCGCGTAGTTTGAAAGTCCCTGCAATCCATTTATATTTTGGACGCGTCGCGACGCTTGGCTCTAAGTAGGCCTCTAATTTTTTCAACGTTGGAAAATATCTACTTGACCCGATACATTTAATTCTTTTTACAGAAATTGAGACTAGCGTTCTTGTAAAAATCATCCGTTATCGCATTTTTTGTCAATCATGGAATGTTTACTATAAACCGTTATAACTCAGAACTGAGTAAGATAAATTAGTTCGACCGAATAACAAAAAATGGTTATAAAAAATACGTACTTCTGCATGCGCGTAAGTTCAAAGTCCCTGCAATCGATTGATATTTTCGACGCGTCGCGACGCTCAACTCTTGGTAGGTGTCGAATTTTTTTAGCTGTGAAAAATAACTACTTGACCCCCTCCATTGACTACTTTTTTCAGAAATCAACTATTTCTATTCGTTTCCGAGATATTGACGTGCGGGGTTTCAAGTGAAAAGCCCTGTATATTAAAAATATAATTTTGCCCCTCTTTCGAATGGTGCTTGCCATTTTTATCAAAAACTACACATAACAAATGTTTTGAAGTGACCTTTTTTTGAACGTGAAAAAAAGACACTAAAAAATGTTTTGGAGAAAATAGCCAGGACACGGAAACTAACAAATGGATTGAAGTTCTTAAATGCACCATCAGTTGTTCGATAAAATTTTAGGCGATTTCTTTGTTTTGTCCATTGGGGTATGTGAATGTGTTTGTAATTATTCAAAATTTGTGTTATCATCCCAACCCAGTATTTTTATGTGTCAAATGTAGCTTGGTGCATCGGCTACTCAACCGTTTTAATCCGGTATAAATCTGTTGAATAGATCAAGAGAAATGATTTTTGTCCAGTTATCCCATTCACCTAAAGCCACTGTGCGACGTGTGCGCCTGAAATCAATCCTAACAGTTCGGAAACCGTTTCATGGCGCTTCAAAAACGTGGGGTTGCAACGAACCTATAATATCCATTTTTTTATATCAGGTGTCGCTTTATTTTATTATTATTATTAACACGCAAAATTACTCACGAATTACCAAAATATTACACAGAAGAAACACTTTTAGTGAACATAAACAAATAAAATGGCCTCTAGAAGACACATGTCAAAATTGTCCAAAACGAAATACGACTTGACGAACGTTCAACACACGTTCCCAACCGCTATCACTATCGAATGGCTACGTCTGCTGAATGCGACCATTCTTTCATTATTTTTGTTTTCATAAATGTCCCTGAAACCATCATAAAATGTATTTCGTAATTAATTATCACTGGTTCAAAAGCGTTTGCTAGGAAGTTAAAATTGAGTGAGTTTTTCATCACTCCAGACTTACCCTATAAACTGGACCACGTGCTCCGGGGACTGTTCGTTTCATAGTACGATCTTCATATCGGGTACCGCTCTGTGAAGCCATCGGTCGATTCAGTGTACTGTTAGCGTTGTTTGGCGAATTCGGCCCTGCATTTCGAGCTGCGACTGTTTTCGTGACAAAATCCTATAAATAAGTATAGGTTATTGTAGCTATATAAACGGAAAAAAAACGGTTTTCAAGTCAACAATATACCAAAATATCATTTTGAGATCCTTTACAGTCCAATGCCATGATAGATACTATAAGAAACAAGATATGATTACACTTCCATATATCCGCTGACTTCACCAGCACACAAAGTGAGGTTATGTTTTTGGTTTGTCTACATCGTGATGTGACAAATTAATTTATTTTTAATTAAGATATTTTTAGTGTTTTTGTGACTTGAAAAATATTAAATTTATTAGCAATATGTAAGAGTGTTTTTTTTTGTCCAATTCATTCAAAGAAGTATGTTTTCGTGGCATATGGACAAAAGAGAAAATGGGAAAAGTTGGCACCAGGCGGGACTCGAACCCACGGCCTTCGTCCTTCGTCTTACCAGAGGATAATGCGCTACCAACTGAGCGCAGTTCAGCTCAGTTGGTAGAACATACCTTGAACAATGGTTCACTGTGCATTGGTGTGTTGCAACCACAACAATAATAAGAGGTCTAAAAGCTATCTGTCTAGCTACGGATTTTTTCGTCAAAGATATGGGCAATTTATGGATGCAAGTGTTATCAAAAACGTGCCAATGTTGAAAATGCAACAGAATGCTCCAATCATGTTATGAAGATGATTTTGTGCCAAAGAAAAACCTTCGTGATTACCCAAAAATAAATTACCTAGGAGGCCGTGACTTTAAGTTTTTCTGTGTTTCCTTCAATCAGCCTTCCAGGGTGAAGATTCATTATATAAAGGATAGGTGGAAAAAAGGTCCGAAAAGTCTGCACAAAATTTAAAAAAAAAATTCTGAAGACTTTTCGGACCTTTTTTCCACCTATCCTTTTCTGTGTTTGTTATTACTTACACAGGTCTCTTTGTGACGATCGACGATTTTTATGTAAGTTACCTAGGTGGTAACTGGAAATAGTTGTTGTACCTGGTAACATTAAAACCAACGCATTTGCACAAAATATTAATGTTTTGTGCACAAACGGCTCACTCATTCACTAACTTCAAAAGAATGGCTACAAAAATATATTAGACAAAAGTTTATTGTAAATATCAAAACAGCAAAGGCATACTTCATAAAAGGTATACATTTCTTGAATCAGAGTCAAACATGTTCAAAAAGCTATAACAAGAACGATAAACGATAACTTATAACTTCAAAAATGCGAAACCATAACAAACATATCAAACAAACCAAGGTCAATTCCAGAAATCGTCAAACGACAGAAGTCAAGAGAATTTCGCTGATTGGTTTCGAATTGTCAGGAATTGACGTATGTGGATGCTATTTCATCTATTCAACGTATGTCCTATGTTATTCTATCAATGTTTGGCTCTCGATGACGTCATGCGCGATCTTGTTCGAAATTCGTTCGGCAAGTGGTTATATCTTGTTTGTTATTGTGATAAATTACTCGTGGGGGTCTAGTGCCAATGCTTTTCCGTTTTGTTTCTTCTTTGTGCATATTTTTTGCAGTTGGTACTAATCTGTAGAAAGGGAGGCGTCGACCAATTCCGGGCGGGTCAAAAACGCCAGACGCAACCTGGCAATAAGTCAGTTTCTCGTCGGATTTTGTGTTTTTCGCTTTAGTTGGTTATAGTATCATCTGAGAATAACCATCTGATGAGAAGCGACAAAGCCCGGATCGTTCTCGGTTACGCATGTGTCAGCTTGATAAGGAAACATGTCAAATTTAAACGCGGCAATCAGCTGGTCGTTAGTCCGAGAGCGAATAGCGATACTTTAGTATCAAACTGAACGCTTAATTTTTTGGTTAAATTTCTGTTTTTGTTTGTTGTTAGATTTGTCGAAAATCGAAACCATGTATCATGTAAAGTTTGCCTTTTGTAGCTGGCTCACCAAGGTCATTGAAAATAGTTTTGTCACTTCTGGTCAGTTGAATGTTCTTAGATATGCCACCATACGAAAATCTGTCTCTCCTATTGGGTTGATTCGCCTGGAAACATACTACGCATCTTAGGTCGTAGGCAAGCAGCAAATCATCAATTTATTAACAGCTGATCAGCTAGCTCTGGCAATTTCGCTTTAAATTGATTGTTATGCCATCTTACTTTTTCATTTCGATTCTCAACAAATCACAATACATACAACTAATTTTGTATTATTGTCTTTAGACTATATTTTAATGTAACTGACCTGTACTTATTTCATTGTGAGTAGGTATTTATAACATATCGACACCTACTAACCTATGTTACGAATAAAGCTCATGATGAATAAGCCTAGTTTTAGTCGGATGTGTCACGTATTTTATCCAAACCGACAAGATGTTGATCACGGCCTGTACGCTTACTGGTAAAATTATGGAACCTCGTTTTTTATTGTGCCTCTCTCCGCAAGGTGTCGCATTTGACTCGAAAATGACGTCCCACTGTCCCCGTCTTGGAATGAAGCTTGTTCAAAATCTCCATGTTTTTATTTTGTTGTTTGTTTTGATTTGATATGTATAATGGTTTTACAAAATAAAGGGACGCCTCGACGTCATTTTTGATGCTGTGATTGCAGTATTGACTGTGTGTGTGTAGTGTTGGTTTGATTTCTTACTTTTCTTTGTGATTTTTTTTTTGTACTTCCTATGGAGGACTATAAGGAAAGACTCTTGCAATACCTATATTGAAAGTGATCCAGAACATTCGAAAGTTGAGGGGATTCATTCGGTCTGAAATTTTCCTCAATGCAGGAATTTTTTCGGGAATGCGCCATTTTTTTATCACCTCACCTTTTGGAACAATTCAAGTTTTATTAGGTAGGTAAGAAATCAAACTGGACAACCCAATATCTATTTTTGAAGAAAAAAAAACGGTAACAAAAACGGTATGTCAATGGTCAAAGAATACGGAAAATCTACATATTCCTCCCTCTTGTGAGAAACGTATAATCCGTTAAATCAAAAAAATCGATAGTGTATTAACTAAATCGAACCTTTCTGAGATCATTACTGACAATCTCCGTTTGATATACCTAATTAAACAGAAATCAGTAATACCTTCCACAAAATCTCATGTAATTCACAATAAACTGAATAAACTGCCACCGTCTTCGAACAAAATCTATATCCATCTATTTGAGGCGTAATGTTTATTTAGTTTGGCTGCCGGCGTGATGAATACCTACTGTCTGTTTTCATTACGTCAGCCCTGCTTTGCTAGCAGAGCTTACTCTAGCGGATGAATACCCTTGATTCAGGTTCATATGTTAACGCTACATTTCTAAAGGCCTGGTTTTTATTAAAGTTCTTTGCGAAAATTTCCGGCGAATCAGACCGAAATTTTCCGTCGTGAAATTCGTGCATATCCGTTCAGTGTCTAATAAGAACCGGTTTTTATCAAATTTGTCACGGAATTTCGTTACAAATTCAAGTTTTGTCGTTGACGGTATTTCGTGGATATCAGATCATATTGGATTCAAACGAACTTCCGGCGAGATATTTAGTCTTTGAATATGATTGTTTGGTAGATTGAGAGCAAAATATCGAAAACTGAAGTTGACTTCTTTGGAAAATGGACTACTAATTGAAACGGTAAAAGAAAATGGAAACTTTATCCTGGCTTTTTTAGCATTATTGATGACATACCTTGCGTATATGATGGTAATTTTTATTAGAAAATCCCCACAGTGCGTGATTATAGATAAATATTTCTCCTCCACAAAAAAAAAAAATTCCAATAACGTATAAACAATATAATTCTATTAATTATAAAATACCTATTATTTGAGTACAAAGTGGGGGTTAGCTGAGTACACGTAGTATATCCAAAGAAAGGAAGAAGTCAATGATGTACCTACTAATCGTGTATTATTAAATCAATAATAATATTAAATTATCAATACACGATTAGTACATCATTGACTTCTTCCTTTCTTTTTTATTATTTGAGTGCTTAACTTGACTTTAAACACAGCTTCCATTCTGGTGATATAGGATAATGATTGATATTGTTTAGAACTTTGTTGAATAGGTAAGGCGATAAACAAAAAAAATCCCTTAATTTGATATCATTTTCGAAAAGGTTCTCTGTTTTCTTTTTTTTGAGAAACAATTCAGAAGAATCAGACTCCAAAAGAAGATGCAGGTAATCATCATTTTCATCTTCTTCTATCAATAGAGCTAAAAGTAGCATGTTATTTTCGTCCATTGTTAACGTCGCAATAACCATAAAAACCACTCAAGCACGGAATATAACACAAAGTTCCGTTTCATAGCAACGAACGAACTTTTTCGCTCCAAATAAACGAAAATTTTCGCAACGAACTTTAATAAAAACGAGGCCTTAATAGGCGCATTCCAGATCGTTTCAAACGATTCTCATATTATGAAACCGTTATGTATGCTCAATGAAAAAAATTCACATTATTCATTGAAAATTATTTTGTTACATTGCACCTCCTCGCATTGCACACAGACATATCAATTGTATACCATTTTGTTATAATTATTGTAATAGGTATAAGTATGTATAAATACAAAAAAAATACCACAGAAATTTACGTCCAAATGACTCAAAATTTAAAATTTTTAATGCTAGGGACATTTGGAAAGCGTTTAAACTTTTAAAAGCTTAAGAAACGTTAAGAAACTGCCCTGTGTATTTTTTGTTCGGATTCTTTCAATTTTTCACACTTTCATTGAACATTTTGAACAAGCACACGCATTTTTGGACTTGAACACTCGCTTTATTTGCAAATGATCTGGTTATGTGCAAAATTCTTAAATAATTAATAGTCGACTTAATAATTCATTAAAAACAATTATTATTTTATAGGGTCATTCGTTATATTTTTCCCTCGATTTTTTCTCCCTCCCCATCCCTGTTATTTCAAGAGTTATGAAAAAAGTGATTGGTGAAAAACTGAAATTAAAACTTAATTGCTTTTGATCAAGCATTTTTTTTATACAATAAATATTTTCATAAAAGGCGAAGACCAAGATATATTTTAAATAATTTAATTTTGCACGAAATACATCTTGGTCCTCACCTTTTATTTCTATACGTACGTGTACACAGCCTTACAACCCCATCAATTAATATTTTGTTTATTTTTTTTTTTGTGCATCCAAAAATATATTGGTTTGGTGCAGCCGTTTTGGCGCTATTCGCGAGGCTACCTATTCCAGTTTTGAGTTTTATTTTTGACATTTCAAATATTCTTGATTTTTTCACACGAAATTATAAAAATTTGACAAAAATCATACAATTTCTGAATCTATCACTTCTAAAAAACTCTTGAAATAACGGCTCTAGAGTGGTGTGGGTAAATATAACGAATGACCCTGTACATGAAGTCAGATCAAATGCAAATATTTAATAGCTTATCATCAAAAACAAAAAAATATTGCGGTAACGTGAATGAAATTAACGGGAACGATAAATTCCTTGACGCGAAAACTCCTTTTACTTCGCCCCAGACCGCATAGGGGGCGTAAAATGGTTTCAAAAAAGCACGAGAGTTCCCAATCTACTGGGTATATATTATTAATCTATGATGGTGATTACAAGTTGAAGCACAATTCCTTTACATGTAGTGGAATAATAAAAAAATCATTGGCATTGAATAAAGACATTTTAATTGGCCTAATTGGGTTTTTGCTTAGCAAAAATGTTTGTTGCGTGTGCAAGTTAATACACACACCTCCAAAAGTCTTGCACCCCCCATGTTTTTTCTCATTTCAACAGATTTTAAAATTCTGCCCACATAAATAAGTACTCTATTCTTTTTGGGAGCATTTTTTCTTGTTGAGAAGTCAATGAGCCTTTTGGACCTACGAAAGAAAAAAAAAAGACACTCTTGACTGTTTTAGAAAAAAAATGATAACTCCATTCAAAATAGGGGCAAAAATAATACCCATCCTGAAAATTACACTACGATTGAATTTTTGATAGACTAGATATGCGGTTCAAAAGATTTCAAGAATTGCCTAAAATTGGCAATTTTGGCTTAAAGCTTGAGAAATATGTATCATTTCAAGCAATTTCGAAACCGCATATCTAGGCTATAAAATAGTCAATCTCTGTGTAATTTTCAGGATCGGTATGATTTTTTCCCCTTTTTCGAATGGAGTTATCGTTTTTTTTCTAAACCCACTTTGAAAAGCCGTCAAGAGTGCCTTTTTTGTCTTTCAGACGTCCAAAAGGCACAATGACTTTTCAACAAAAAAAAAAGACTAGGCACCTAAACTGGGAAAAAGAATAGAGTACTTATTTATGTGCCCAGATTTTTAATATCTGTAGAAAGTGGAGAAAACATGGTGGGTGCAAAGACTTTTATGGTGTGTGTATAATCGAACAATTATAATAATACGAGTTTAATGTATTTACCCAATGATCTAATAACTATAGATGAAACATAGCGAAATAAACATGAGGACCACATCGAACTGTTTATTTCAGTGCACTCGGGTGCAGAGTTTCTCCCACGACGTTGTTTGCCAAACTTACGCTATTAAAAGTATTACTACGCAAGCAAAAAGATTTAAACATTATTTGGAATAATTTTTGAAACCATTTTATGAATGAATTTAATCAAATAAGTTGATGGTAACCATTTTGGATTAAATTGAAACATCTCTTCAATATTTGTTTAGGTATTTAGGATTTAGAAAAACCAGTATTTTCTTCTGGAAATTAAAAAAGCTGAAGTACGGCAACGCTTCAATCGAACGGATTTTGCCTACACGTTTTCATTCATATTTCGCCTCATTAGCGTTTGTTGTTTTTTGAGTGGGGTTTGGTGTTGATTTTGTGTATGTTTATTGTGTTTTTATTCTGGTTTCGTTTGTAGTGCTTCATTATTTACTTATATGGTATATTGAAATGACTCGCAAGTGTTAAGCTTGCAGCAAATAAGAATTTGAGAATTCTGTAAAATAGTTACGCCACTGGCAGCTTCGCGTGTTGTAACCGAAGCACATTCCAGTGAGGTGCAAACGTATCCCCACTCAGTGCCCCGCTCAACCTTATACGTATTATTAAAATATACCTCGGGTTCCCTATTTCATCAATGTGCGGCAAGTGAAGCCAATTTTCAGCCGATGAAAAAGACAGGAATAATCAGGCCTATACGATTGCCTCACAAGTGTATTTCATGTGTACCAGGAAAAGACTGCGATTGTGCATAAAGCTGTTTCCCATAGGTTACTCGTGATTTTGGGCCGATCTCATGCTGCTGCTTTGGTGCCAATACTCCCGTTTTCACGGTAGATCCATACCATTAACACATATTTTTGTCAATTTTTGTGGTAGTTCAGCATTTTCCTTGTGAGATATTAAACAGCCAAATTTATAATATAGTGAAATAGAATGTTACTGTACGCGGAAAAGTTCTTTTGAAATCTTAATTATGATGACGAAAATTGTACAAGCCGGTCCCACCAATAGGAGAGGCCGATTCTTATACAAAAGGCATTATTGGTCTGTGTAAAATGCACGAAAAAAGCCTACAAAACTCACGGCTGGCGATTTGTTGTAACTGAAACATATGTTTTCTGTATATACAGGGTGTTACCAATTCGAGTGTATTCATGGGGATCTCGTAAACCGTGAGAGATACAAGGTCGATCAAATTGAGGCAAGGCTGCGCAATTTGAATCTCAAAAAAATGCCGCTTCGAAACACCTTTATTTTGTCCTGAATTTATTTGTAGAGATAATTGAAAACGAATGACACATTTTCATGACCACTTTGTCTGTTCTTCAAGACAGAGGTCGAAATTTAAATCCGAAGTTTCTCGCAACCATCATCAACTTTTTTTCTACAAACCCAACTTTTTTATTTCATACTTAGATAAATCTTCGCTACTTGAAAATAGGAATGCACCATTCTTCTCTTTTTTTTTGTTCAATTTTTTTGTGTTCTAATTTTTTCAGTTTCATTTTTATTTAACTTTTTTCAAACTTGGTGCTTGGAACTTGTGTATTCATGTCAAAAGTTATTATTGTTACCATGACTACGATCCGCGCGTTTTCTAAAGGGTTCAACAACTTTGGATTTTGATAACTCCCGTATTTACTTTCAGCTTTGTTTCAAAATGGCAAGTGTGACATATCATTATTTTTAGAAAGCAAAGAGTTATTCAAAACTGGATTAAAAAAGTTGGATTTGTATTTGAAAAAAGAAAGTTGCAGATGGTTGCGAGAACTCTAAACGTCGGATTTCAATTTCGACCATGCTAACTTGAAGAACAGAAAAAATGAGATTGTGTCATTCGTTTTGAATTATCTCTTCAAATAAATTCAGGACAAAATAAAGAATTTCGAAAAAACCGGATATCTCCGGAGGTCTTCGGAATATTTGAATTCCGCAGCAATTTTTTTTTGAGATTGAAATTGCACAACTCTGCCTCAGTTCAACCGACCTTGTATCTCTTACGGTTTACGAGATCCCCGTGCATACACTAGAATTTTCAACACCCTGTATAAAACAAGGCTTGGTGAGTCACACCAAAACTCAAAACCGCTGGACCGATTTTCATGATTTTTTATTTGTAGAGGCAGGGCAGAGGAAAAATACAATAAGAACATCGGAAAAATTACCGAAAGGTGGTTGTGGGGCAAAACTCAAGAGAACCTTCTTATCGTTGAAACCATCCTAAATTTTTGAGGCAAAAATTCCAATTTTGGTTCAATCACTAATATTTTTGTACTTTTCCAATCGAATTGAAAGAATGTGACTAACGTGAACTAATAGTATAATATTGCCTGTAACTCTTATCAAAAAACCTTCAACTCCTAAATCAACTGTAACTGCACATTATCTATAAATCTCTTTTCTCTGAACATTCCCTATAAATGAATAAAGATCCTCAAAATACATTTGAAAAAACTTCGATATTGGAATTCAGAAATTGATAAACACGTTTGGTGTCTGTTACAATGGGATACAATACACCAATAGCAATAAATACAGTCGCTTTTAAAGATAAACATAAATACACCAATATTTTATAAAATCAAACTCACTTGTTCCTTCCATCCATGTTTTTTATAAACATCGCGCAGGTCTTGATGTTGCCACATAGTAAAAAGTACCTGTCCAGCAAATTTCAATACTCTTGGGGTATATTTTTGTCGTTGCCTAGTTATAGTCATCAGTCTTTCAACTCCTCCGGCCTCCAAAAGGGACCGTGAAAATTCTGCGTTTTTTTTTATCACCTAGAATGAGACGTATTAAACTTGATATTTAAACCTAAGCCAGGCTCACTTCATTAAGAGTAGCTAAAACTGCAGCAATAGTATCATCAGATGTACCCTGGTCATGCTGCGGGGTGCCAGACGGTAATTTTTGAACCAAATCTCGCATCGCATATTTTCCTATCAGTTCTTTATTGCGTTGATCAATCGCCAGGTTTCTCAAAGCCGTAGCGACCGCGCAAACTACCCTGTCAACTTCCATCCTTAACAATTCCACAAGAATTGGTAGGCCTTTTTCTTTTCTTACTGCAGCACGGATTTCTAGAATGATGATGCTTAATCAAAAAAATTCTTCAAAACGAAAACACTTACCTATACTGGGTTGCCAATAACAAGCTGCTAAATTCTGGAGGGCACCGGCAGCAGCTTCTAAGGTTTCCGGGTTAGAACAACTTTGAAGCAAAGCCAAATAAGACTGAACAACTTCCGGTTGCCAGAGAAGCTCCATACCTTGAAGAACAATCAATGAGGTATTAAACAGTGTCTAAATTCTAACAAAATAGAATAATAAAAGTATACAATGAGGACCTAAAGTCCGTCCCTCCCTCTGACTTCTGAACCGTTTGGTATACAGGGTGCTATTTTTTGACAAATCAATGTAAAGATGACAGCTGGGCGCGAAGCCGATTAAAAAAAAAAGAGTGATACCCCCTTTCTAAGATCTTCTTATGCCCGATACATTCCCCAGTTTTCAAAAAAAATTGGATGAGAGATTTCCAAAGAGCCAATAATTTCAATTTCGACTGGCAGTACCAGGGCGCACTCGATGCGAACATCATTATTGACTTTTCCAAATAATAATTTGGACGAATTGTCTAAAATGATTCGTTCTTTACAAGATAAATTTCAAGCAGTTATCATCTTTGGCGAAGCTACCCGAAATTACCAAGCTGCTGGTCGTATGTTCAATGAACGTTACCCATATGCAGAAAATTTTCACGAAAACTTATTTCAAAATTCCAAAAAAACGGGTTTCGTGGTGACGCCCCTGGAAGGCTAAACATAGTGGAAGAACTTGAAGTGCAGGTCTTAGCTGAAATGATTGTTAATCCATAACAGCGAACGAAGTGTGGCTGATGCAATATTTTGCCTGATTCTGTAAAAAGAATTTTGAAAGCCCATTAATTTCATCCGTACAAAATGGGAATTTCACACGAGAGAATGGTCCGAATAGACGACTGGAATTCTTCTAAATAACGACAGGGAGAATCTCGAGGAATCAAAAATATTTGCGAAATATCTGCGTCGGTGACGAAAGCCTTTTTGTGCATGGGGAGGTTAATACTCAAAATTGAAGGTACTGGGGTGCGTTCACAAATATCGTCGGGCGATCGCACGGCGACGCTCTGACCTCTTCCGGCTGTTCACAATTCTCGCCGAGTAACATTCAAACTCATTCACAATTCGGGTAAATATTCTCCGGGCGATCAACTTTTCAACCCACTTTTTAGCTGGTGAAGATTTGTCGCGCCTGCGTTGTGTGTACAAACAAATTGACATGTGTGATCCTAACCAAAAACTAAAAACAACAAACCGCTCGGCTGATCGTTGGTACGTTGGGGCTGGTGATAATTTAATTAAAAAATGAATATTATGTCCTTAGAATCGCACAATCTTATGCTAGATGCGGATACCAATCTTCCAATTATGTCAGACGATGGAAAAATGGTATTATCAAACCGAATCGGAGGTAAAACATTGTAACCTAAAAAAACAAAAACAAAAATGTTTGTATATTATCATAGAACAAAGTTTATATATTCGAATTATTATTCAATGACCATAACAGTCATAATATAACACTTTCAAATTTTAAAGGTTATGATAAACCATAACAAGTCGAACAATCGTGAACGAGGATAATTTACCATACGTCATATGTCATTTGGCGAAAGTTCCGGGTTAAGAATTGTGAACGCACACCTGGAGTGACGAGAATCCCTGTGTTTTCCGGAAGAGGCACACCCAGTATCCCCAGGAAATAAACGTTTGGGTGGAAACTTCGGGTAACCACATAATTGGACCTATTTTGTTAACGAAATCTAACTGGACCCTTGTATTTAAATATGTTACAAAATTAATTTACTCCCCTTATTAATGATCTTGTTGCTTGAAACCCACATGAGTTACAATATGTTGTATTTTAGCAAGACGGAGCACCGCTCCACTATTTTCGACAAGTTAGGAATTATCTGGATGAGTATTACGGAAAAAGGTGAATTGGTCGTCGAGGTCCTACAGAAAGGCCAGCCCGATAGCTATGGACTTCTTTCTTTGGAGATACGATGAATCTGAGGTTTACAAAACGGATCCCCGTCCATGAGATGAGGCACAGAATTAAAGATGTATGATTAAAAATAAGGGCAAAGGCACAGTTACTTCACAACGTCATAAAAAAATTTACTAATCGGACATTTTATTTATCAAGAGGTCCATTTTTGAAAAATATCAAAATAAGATTGTAATATTCAAATTATTTTCTAAATTTTTTGTTTAGGTCATTGATTCTTGTTCAATATCATTCTGTGGGGTACGCCCCTGATTAAAATTTCAAATTTTGAACTCAAATTCTGATTCGGCATCAAAAGTTTATGCGATGTATTGAATTTCATGTTTTTTGTATGAACGATTTCGGAAATATTTAGGAAAAACCGTCTTCAGGATGCCCTTTTTAAAAGGGCGTAGCTCTCTGAGAAAGCATTTTTCGACAAATGTTTATAGGGATTTTTTTTTCTTGAAAACACCTCAGGAATAACCCTTTGAATTTTTTACCAAAGTTTAGGAAGCATCCTGTATAGTGTAGCATATTGAGGCAACACGAAGTGAATAATTTTGAATAACTGCCTAATAATTTTTAAAATGTTCAATTATTTTCAAATTCCGCGCGTTATTTCATGACAGCCACTAGCTAATAAGGAGTTAGGTACATTCAATTTTACTTCGAAGTAGAACAAACTGTCATATTTCCGCTTGGCAAACGAGAATCATATGCATCTTCATTGAATTTGTGTTCTCGCTTAATGCAAATTCAATGTGGGTGGTAGCATATGATTCCCGTTTGCCAAGCGGAAATTTGACAGTTCCACTTCTAAATGAAATTGAATGTAACTCAGGCATTACAATATGGCAACACTACCAGCTTGATGAAGTATCTACAAGCATTTGTCTATTGGTTGCATGTGCATTCATACCCCATCACGTTCTATCTTAAAATGTTGATGGTTTTGGAAGGTAATAATGACGAGACAGAATAAAAAAGAAACAGATTTCGTCTGGGGTGTAAAATAAGAAAACAGTGAGATAGGTATTTATTGTGCTTTTTGTTTGCTCAATAAAATGTTATCAGCTTTAGTTGAATTGAACAGGTATTCATGTGTACCGTTATTCAAAAACCAATCGCTGAAAAAAATACCTCATACCTAGATTTCTTTTCAAGCGACTCGAGCATTTACTCGATTTCCAGGTTTTCTCGTTAAAGCGTGAAGTTATGGAGATGATGCTGCATATTTATAATTTTTGAAATATTTTGTCAAATAAATGTTATTTGGCGTTATCTTGGTTGCATATGATTGATAACCCAACTCTTTCATTCGATTCGACAGAGTTGTCACATTGTGAGAGTCGATGACGTCACCGACTTTGGATTTTTCAAGGAGGCGGATCAAATGTAAAAATGTGAAAGACTATTTCGTGAATAATAAAGACCAATAAAAAATTTAGGACAATTTTTGGAAAATGGTAGAGATTTTTTCACGTGGCTGTGGTCTTGGCATGGTCAAGGTGACCATTTCAAAAATGAGTGACCGAGAACTTCGTGGAAACATCTTCGGTGAAATACTCATCCATTCTATCGATAAGCAATAAGTAAACAAAAAACAGCGAATTCAGGACCGTTTAATATGAATAAAAGAGTGAATAAAAAAGTCCACATTTCATCTTGCGCATTTGCATTTGAACTTGCTAGTCGGCAGCAGATTTTCATGTAATTTTCTGACACAATGATGTAAAATGTAAGTATGTATAGTTTGTCAAGGTGATAACGTTTCATTCCATTTATTTATTTAACGGGGATTCCCCAATATTGAGAACAACAACGAGAATAGATATTAAACCATAACTTAAGCACAAGAAAATAAAACAATAAATAATAATAATAATACAAAATAAATAAATTGGATTAATAAACTCCTAAAAAAAATAACACTACAAGACGAATAAAACTTTTGAAAAGATCACAGCCCTCGTAAAATTTGGAAAACTTTGGCTCTAAAGTATAACTCTCTAGCATTCTTGATGATAGTGAGGATATTAATCATTATTATTGGAATGTCATGATCAATATAGAAATATGGATGGATTGAAAATAAATAGATATTTATTTGGAATTAATATCATGAAAATAAAATCACAATGCTTAAAGAGAAATTATCCTGCAGTAATCACGATAAACAAAATAAATCTAGAATTGCTACATTTTCATCATATTTTCTAAAAATAATATTACTATGAACTATGAGGAAAGCGAGTATAAGAGATTTTTCTTGAGAACTTGAATACAAAACAAGTCCGATGCTATTGGAATTCCACGCTCACGACGCCTTTGACGATTATAATGTAGACTATGACAATATGAAATATATTTGGAAGCAAGAATACCCACCTTTAAAAGGTTCTCCTCCTCGTGAAGCAGCACTTGAAGTACCTCCCGAATTGGAATTCGAAAAATTACTATCTTTATTATCAGAATTTCCATCTTTTTTCTTTTTGCTGCCACCAAAACAACCTAAATTGTCTCCTTTCGAATTACTAGCTGTCACCCTGCTTTGCGCAGGCAACGGATTTTTATCGTAATTAGGATCTTCTACTTCCTGGCACCTGTAGGACAAGTTCCGCAATATGCAAACGCAATTTTCTACAATTTTATTGCCTATGTTTGATTTTTCTATGGCACTGCGAACGACGAATAGTAAAGAGTCGACCAAGCCCTCGCATTCTCTCAACTTCTTCCTGGCATATTCTCCAGCTGAACTAACGTTTCTGAGAACGCCCGACGCATTTCTAAAAACAGTTGACCAACAGGTTTCTCCGTGATTTCCTTGAGGATCCCAACCGGAATGTGGAATGATAATATAAGTAACTATAGTCAGTACTCCGTCATCTATAATATTCCTTTTCAAGTCTTCACACGAGGATAAATTCCAAATAACTCCAGTAACAAGTTCTTTGATTTCAGCTTCGCTAGATCTCCGCAAAAGGTTAATCAAAGCAGGAATGCCCCCAGCATTTTTAATGGCTCGCTTATTTTCGTCATTTTGGCGGCCAAAAGATAAATTTCTTAAAGCCCCACAAGAGTTTCTGTAAACCTCTATACTTTCATGGCTCAGGAGTTTTACCAAAGGGGGAATTCCGCCTAGAATCAAAATAATCAATGCTTTTGAATGAAAGAGTTAAGTATGTGCATCATACCTAGAGCTCTGGTTTTCTGTTTATTTGGATCATGCATATAGCATAAGTGTTGCAAATAAGCTGCCGCATTTGCTTTAATCACATTATTAGGATTATTCAAGAACCCTATCACTTCTGGTAAATTTGGATCTCTCCAGCGCATGCCTCGAGCATCTTCGTCTCCCACCACGCTACCTGGCGATGAAATATGTACCCTACGAGAATTCCAGTCAGCCTCCTTTCAACATTCAATAATCAACCAAAGTACCTTTCATGAGGAAGACCAACATTATGTCCATGTAAGGACATTTTACTAATATGTTTCTGCAAATCCTCTTCTTCGAACATGCGCATTGGAGGGGCTACGGGTACAGGTCCATTCAAGCTATCTACATACGGTCTCGACAGAGGTGCAGTTCCATACGGAGACGGAGATACATATCCATAAACAACACCTGGATCATCTTGGTAAGGATCTATCCCTATGGGTCCTCCAGGAGATGGTGTAACCCGATAGTGTTCGGGAAGTTCATCATAGCCTGCGCCCAGATACGCGGAGCTAGGCTGGGCCGACATTGGTAAGGGGGAAGGATCTGCGCTATGCTCACTGGGACTTGGTGGGGTCGGGGGACGCTCTGCACCTCCCGGATAACCCATATATCCGCCATAAGGATTGGGATAGTGTTCGAAATCCTGTAAATCAATCATAATTCAACATTGTATTTACAAATCATTAAATATAGGATAAATGAGGCTTCGGAATTAACAATAATTCCCAACAATGTGAAATTTTACGTTTTATATGCATCACAAAAGAATGAACTATAAAATTTTGCACCTTCCAGTGACTGGCGGAACATTGTTATTTAGTTAAAAGTTAACAATGATTGATAACTTCATTCCAACAACTGCTAATTTACAAAAACGCGTCGACTGATCTTTCAAATCTTGAATTAATTTTGGACCTTTTCTCATCAACCGGCACAAATTGAAAAATTAATTATTATTAGAAAATATTTTATGATCTTACAAGGTGCAAATAAGGATGATGCACCTTCAATGCCAAATAGATGAGTGTATGAATTTGCACCTTCCAATCTCTTCCGGAAATGGGCGATCCGCATGAATAAACACAATTATTTGTAGAGAAATTTGCTAACAATCCAAAAAGTGTGTGCAAATGTTCAAGTTGTTGGTCAGATCGTAATGAAAGATTAGAACCCAGTAATTTTTATTAGAAACCTTTTTTTTCAATTATTGTTTCTTTCACAATTATTATTGACATCGAAAAAACTACAAACATGGTCCAAACCACAACAACAATTCTCAATATTGTTTCATTATTTAATACGGCTTTTCACCCTTATATCAAGAAAAAAAAACGCCATACTCACTGTACTTCGTAAATATTTTGACTAGATTCGACACGTCATTCTCTGTTCTGAAGTTTATTGCAACATGGAAATTCAAACGCAAATTCAAATCTCGATATATCTTCGAAACGGAAAGAGATATCGAGTTGCGGTCTTCGGGAGGTCCTTCACCAATTCTTCGAGAACACGTATGGTTGTGAACGGTCTATTTCTTTTATTTTATTTATTCTCCAGTCCACATTGTTGCATAGAGTGGATTGATTTTGGACTAGTCCATTCCGACTCCACCTATTGCCATCTTCGAAACAATAGGTTCTACGAGGTCGGTTAAATGATAGGAAAGTTTCCGTTTTTGATGCTAATTAAAGATACATTGACCGTCTCACAAATTATTTTTAACTTGCGAGATACTTGGTCAATTGAGAAATTATCCCACATTAATTTAATTTGAGAGTGATTTTTGTCCATTCATTTGTATGACAATATGATGTCTGTAAATTGTGTATTCGACGTTTCGTATTCGAATAACCATCATCAACTTATTTTTTTAAATACAGACCTGGATCTTTCATCATCACTTTTGAAACATTTCATCAGATCCTTCGTATCTACAGGGTGATTCATTTTCAGCGACGGGGTGCCAGTTCTCATAAACTATTCATCATTAGTGTTGTAAGTGGATAGTTTTCGGTGGAAATATTTCCGTCGGTAACGGAAATATTGGAAATTTCCGAAGGGGGGTCGGAAATCATGGAAATATTGAATTCGTGTTTCCTTATGCATTTAGAAGGTTTAGCACATTGATATTACATAGATTGACAGAGAAAGCTGGTCAAAAACTCATCAATCAGACAAAAAAATTACTCCTATAAGTTTTATGCCGTATTAAAAATTGCATAGGCTTTGGCAACTCAGCATTCGCACTTGGGCTTGATGCAGACTGAATGCGAAACGCCAGATTTCTTCAAAAAGACCCCAGAAACTCAGAATACTTTTTCTTGTTTATATTAATTTTTTTTTTTTTTATACGTTTGTATAATGTTTTTACGGCTACAGATTACTTCAGGGACAGTACTTTCTTCAATTTCTCTATAAAGATTCACGAAGAACTCAACTTATTAACAATATTTGACCTTCTATACGTGAGGATCAATCGAAATAAAGCACCAATATTTGTTAGAACACATTTTTGTAAGCTAAAATATCGCTTAAATCTATGTATGTACAGGATTTATGTTCGACGACATGTTTCTTTTGACAGTTTGTTAGATGTAGCTCGTAGCTCGTCAAGGTGATACTGCGTTGCCAGTGGTTCTTCGGATTATCCAGAGAAGATGATATTCAATTATGGGTTAGTTTTGGTTGGTTTTGGTTAGTTTGAGTTAGTTTGTGTTTGGTCAAAAAAAAATTCAATATGGTAGATGAATATCCGGCAACGTTGCAATTAAAATCTTGATTTTCATGGGAATTAAATTTTATTTTTTGACTCAAATTGTGTGTTTACCGCAATTTTTTTTTCTTTAATGTACTTATTTAGACGTAAATTTGAGGGTGACGCTTTTGTTTTTCTAAAAATCCACTGTCTGTAAAGTCATCTCGACCCGTTTTGACTTTAATAAACGTTCTTAAAAACAAACCTGACACTTGCTAATTTATATTTCCAATATTTCCATATATTTCCAAAATTTCCAGAAATATTTCCAGTAATATTTCCAAATTTTATATTTTACAACACTATAATCATCATAGAGACTCAGGAAAAAAATCTGTATAGTAATGTGTCCAAGAGAAAATGCTGGAAATATACTTCAAGCTTCTAGGATCACCGCAACGGGGCGTTACGGTACTGTGAAAACAGAAAATCGATACATTTTCGATTTTTTTCCCGGTGAACTACCAAATAAAAACATGGAAACAGATTTTGGACGATATTCTCTACAAAATTGCCCCTGACATTTATCTCAAAGTTGTCAAATAAGACAGCTACAAGCCGTCAAACTTGATGTCACTAAATTGCCTATAACTTCGAAATTCCTTGACCGATTTGACTGTTCTCTAGCTCGTTTTGATAAAAAAAAAATCTGCTCTTTCTGGTGCACTCGAGGTCGATTTAATCTGCTTTAGTCGACCACACAACATGAATTGTAAAACTCAAACGTGTATTTGCGGTTTTTTCGAAATTTTCAAATGCAAACCCACTGAATAGATGCCTCCATCGTCTTATTTGGATGATTTCCTATCACTTTCATACAGATCATTTTTCTATCTATCGAAATAGGAGAGTTACGGAAACTTCATCAGGAATCACGTGAGGAATACTTTTGAAACAGTTCCTATAATCTTTTCGACTAATTCCAATTAGTCGAAAAGATTCACATCAGATTTGTTTTGATTCGCGTTTAACATTTTCTTCAGTTGCTATTTTTCGTTTTTTTTTCTACGAGCTGCTGAAAGTAGAATTCAGTGCACCACTGACACATTCAAATTCACAGGGGCTGTTTCAAGAGTATTCCTCGACGGATTCCTGATGAATTCTCCGTAACTCTTCTATTTCAAAAGATATAGAAAAATTACCTTCATGAAAGTGGTAGGAAATGATCCAAATAACACGATGGAGGCATCTATTTAGTGGGTTTGCATTTGAAAAAATCGAAAAAACCTCAAATTCATGTTTGACTTTCACAATTCATGTTGTGTGATCGGCTAAAGCGGATAAAATCGACCCCAAGTACATGCACCAGAAAAAGCAGATTTTCCTCTTCAAAATGAGCTTAAGAACAGTCAAATTGGTCAAGGAATTTCGAAGTTATAGGCAAATAAGTGACATCAAGTTTGACAGCTTGTAGCTGTCTTATTTGACAACTGGGCGATAAGTGTCGGGGGCAATTTTGTAGAGAATATCGTCCAAAATCTGTTTCCATATTTTTATTTGGTAGTTCACCGGGAAAAAAATCGAAAATGTATCGATTTTCTGTTTTCACAGTACCGTTACGCCCCCTTGCGGCGATCCTAGAAGCTTGAAATATATTTCCAGCATTTTTTCTTGGGCACATTACTATATAGATTTTTTTCCTGGGTCTCTATGATGAATAGTTCCAGAGAACTGGCACCCTGTCCCTGAAAATATATCACCCTGAACTAAACAAATACCTTTCTAGACGTTTCGACCAGGTTAAATGACCAGTATAGCTATGATTTTACCATATTTCAAAATTTGAACACGTTTTACTGCATTCTATTTCATGTTTTCCGAGTACAGTTCCCCACGTTTCTATCCGGAAAATCCACTTTTAAAAAAAGTAAAGAAAATTCTTTTGTATACGTTTTGCGGTTTTACAACAATCTCTTTAAGAACTTTTTACAATATTCCGGGAGTAATTTTGAGGTGTTATTAAAGATAGGGTAGAAAAGTAAGTAAACCGCAGAATCTAGATGATCAATCAGGAGACTTCGACAAAGAAATTCGTCGAATCACTTGAAAAGGACTCCCTGTATGATTTGATGCCTTTCCGAGGAGCCGTTTGGAAAATATTTGAGTTTGAAATTTCATGTCATAGGCTGAGAAATTACTATTTTCTAAACTTTTACCTTGTAGAGAGAAGTGAAAAAAAACTGCAAGCTTTTTCCACTTACCTATATATATATATTTTTTTTAAAATAAAATCATAAGGGTTTCTAGTTGTCGTGTGGCCACCCCACCCCGTACCAACGGAAATGCGAGCATCAAAATTGCTGAAAAGTCCGACAGTTTGCCTACAAAATCAACATTAATGAAACCCGTTATGCGCAATGCGGACGCGCTTTAACTCCATATATGTAAACTTTATGAGTTTTCAAAAATGTCCACGTTTTCCCTCGGCAATGCATCTGCAGAGTTTTCGAGAAAGGCCCGTTCTTGAAATGTGCAAAAAAACAATTAGTTTTTTGATCCTATAAAAATAAGATTTGAACCCCGGCTACAAATAAGAAGTAGCATGCAATAAAAACCTCGATTTTATTTGTACCTAGTTTTTGAATTGTTAGCAATTTTTCCTCCAAATAGTTGGCTTTTTGACATTCAAAATTTTATATTCTCTCGAATCGCCATTTCGGGAAGACATTGGAAGGTGCAAATCTTTATCATCTGTTTGCAACTTGTTAGCATTTTTACCCAAGATAATATAATAATTTTCAACAACAATTAATATTTCAATGTTTCGGTTCCGATTGATAAAAAATGGTGCAAAATTAATACAAGATTTGGAAGATCTGTCGACGCGTTTTTGTAAATCAGCACTTTGTTAGCAATTTTTAGGACAAATTTATGAATTGTTGTTAATTATTTTTTACGAAGTAACGATGTACCGCAAGTCACTGGAAGGTGCAAAACTTCATAGTTCATTTTTTTTGTTATACATACAGAACGTTAATCCAAAATTTGACATTGTTAGGAATAATTGTTAATTCCGAAGCCTCATTGACTGGCCTAATAAAAAAATACCTGATAATGAGGATGTTGATGATATTGAGAATACATGTGATGCGGTGGTTGGTCTATATAATCTGCGTAGTGAGAACTGTGAGGGTATGAACCCAGGGGCACGGGAATGTATTCTCCGCTTTGTTCTCCGATTTGTTGAACTTCGCGTACCACTTTAGTGACTGTTGTCACGTGCTGAGTCGTCTGTTGCTTCTGAGTCCTAACTAGAGGCTCGTCGCTATGTACTGACATGTGACTCGAATTAGGTGAATGTTCTGAATGACCATTACTGTGACCTAGATAAGCTCCGTCGTTTAGGTTCGACACATCGGGACCTCTGTTAAAAAGATTTATGTATAGTGGACATCAAAATATTATAAATCATATATCAATGTTATTTACAAGATTGATGATAGAAAGCATGCCAACAACATGGACTTACTTATAATGCTGCATGTCTGGGCACTGTTCTTGCAAGACACTCCTAAAAAAAGAAAACATCAGTAACACCAATACTTACATAGTTCCTGTCAAAAATTGCACCATTATAACATTTCATGTACATGCACTTAACACACAGTTCCACCAATCCAATTGAACCAACCTGCAGATTGGGCTACCGTCACTATTGCGATCGGTAGAGAACAATGTTGATTATGATACTAGTTACAGTAGCCCAATCCAAATGATGTTTCTACATGCAAATGAGCGAAAAGAGAACAGAGCAATGAAGTTTTAGTTCATTCCTACCTTTTAGTGATTTTGGTATGAGTAATGGTTCGCTCTTGCCGTTGTTCCATCCTCCGATTAACCAATCTGTCATGATGCAAAGCATAGTTTTTAGCAGGCACACAAGTTTCATACGATGTTGAGTTGAGTTTTGAAAATTTTGTTACCTCAACAATTATTCTGATATTGTACACGATATATTTGCTCATGGAGCTTTTTCCCAAAGTGTATAAATAGGACCAACTAAAGTGGAGTGATTGACAAAAAAAAACGAATCAGGGTGGAGTGGGGTAAGTTTAATCAAAAAAATGATAGATGAACTTCAAACTCTTTACATCAAGAGAACCGAAAGATATATCGGGTGCGTTTCTTTGTCGGTACACACCTTGTTTTATTCTATAATGAATAAAATCAATATTGATTTTAGACCTGCCTTAGTTTTAGTAAGCGAAAATAAAAAAACATGTCCACTGATTACACATGTCCCGGGAAAGGGGGCAAATGTAATCACGGCTTGGAATCTGTGCATATGGATCTGAGACAGGTGTCATGCAGAATCAAAAATTCTAGTTTGAGCAACGTGAAATCTTGATTTATAAGGAAGTTATCAACTTTTTTGGGGGCCAATGACAGGAAATTGAAACTCAAATATTTTTTTCGTAAAAGTATACCTATTATGTGGTTTTTTTGAGCGAGATAGAAAGTAGAATTCATTTTTTTTTCAATTCACTTTAGGTAAAGATTGTGAGTTCTACCTTCTACCCTTTGTCCTAAAATGAGTTCTTATATAACAAGCTACAGTAAATGCCAAACAACTTTCGACTCACGTCATAATTGCCACCAAGCGAGTTATTATGTGATTTGCTAGTGACCAAATTTGGCCACTAGCAAGCTTCATAACAACGAGCTTGGTGGCAACGATGACGTAGATCGAAAGTTGTTTGGCCTACGGTCAGACTTTCGAAGATGCTCTCTTCAGATTAAATCATAGCGACGTTGCGCAACTGGTGTGAACTCGCTTGTTTTAAATAGAGCACCCTATACAAAGTTCATTTCATTTTTACACGGTTAATATTAGCTTCACTTGTATATAAGTTTCTTTGTTTTTAACAGAATCTTGGAACTCGATTTTTACCCACTTCAAATGCCCAGATTGATTCGAAAATTAGCACACTTGTCAAGAGCCGATGACAATACAATAATTTCGATAGATGCATCAAATATGACACCAAAACAATATTTATAATTAATATTAATAATTACACTACCAAAACATTGTGGAACAGCTTTAAGAAGCGAATCTATAGCTGCCATAAGTGTCATTCGAAGTGAAACTTGTCGCATTTTACCGGTGTTGCCATTGTTGGTATCATAGATACGCTAAGAACTGGTTTATACGAGGTGTTTCAGAATAAGAATAAATAAGTTTTAATTTGAAAATTGAATGATCAACGTGAAAATTAATGTCCTTGTGGTGAATGCGGGTGCTTTCTAATACATTAATACACTAACCCTGAATTTTAAAATAGAAATTATTAAGAAATTATGACAATCATGATCGCAGCACCCCACGCTTTCATCTCAATGACAATAATGACATACATTTTCTCGTCATTCATTTTATTCTTAAATTGAAAATTGAACGTTGCTTTTTTTAATTGTTGGCCTATGGGTAATCTTTTTGTGCGATTAAAATAAAATAAATCATTTCAGTGGCATCCTACAAGGTAATCCAATTGATATTTATGGAAAAAATTATGGTACGCAACTACTTTTTTGAAGAATTAATAGTTTTTTTAGGTCAAGCAATCAAAAATGTTACTCTTAGTCTTTCCAGTTTTCTCTGTATTTTCAAGATAAAAATGAAAGGCCGTTTCCCTGCTTCAATAAGGTCCACAGTCACAGGTCACAGAGTCAAGGTACTTGCAAGGAAACGGTTTCCAATTTTTATCTTCAAATCGAAGCTAGATACATAAAAAAGCGAGAAGACAAAAAAGCAACATTTTCTATTGCTTTATCTAGAAAAAAATATGGAATCTTTAAAAAAGCAGTGGCGTATCATAGTTTTGTCTATAACTATCAATTGGATGACCCTCTGGGACGCCACTGAAATGAATAATTATATTTAAATAATGTTATGTTGAAAAATAAGCGTTAGATTTTGTTAAAATCAGCTAAAAGGTTTTTGAGTAATTAATGAAAAAAACCGTTTTTTTTTTCAAAAACTTTGACACCCTGTAATTCTAAAATGAAGCAAGTTGGGACACATGTTAAGATGATAATTATTTTTTTATTTTTGGCTGATGAATATGCCCTTGGAATCTTCGTAATAAGTTTTGAAGCACCTTGTATTACTCATCATTTTTTTTATCCTACGTAAAATTCTAGGCAGATTGGATGTAAGTACATACAGTGTGACCCATTTGTTTTGGGAACACCCTGATAAAAAGTTTATTTCTTAACCGATTTGGTTCGTTTTTTTTTTGGATTGTATATTCTTGGCAAAAAATGACCTTCGCCATTTTGACTTCAAGGCCTACTATGTTAGTTTTTAAGAGCAAAATTTCAGGAAACCATATAAGCGATTTTTTTAGAAAAAATCTGTGTGTGCCACTGGATTCAGCATCCTTTGAAACGGGTCTATACAAATTTTCAACCGAAAATATCAAGTTGAAAAAATTAAAAATTCGCACTTTAACAATCTTTGATTCTATCAAAAGAAATGATAAATGCATTGAAGTTGATGGTGGTTTGGTAGAAGTTACAAATTTTTAGTTTTATGTCATTTTTATTTGTTTTGATAGAATCAAAGATTGTTAAAGTGCGAATTTTTAATTTTTTTCAACTTGATATTTTCGGTTGAAAATTTGTATAGACCCGTTTTAAAGGATGCTGAATCCAGTGGCGCACACAAATTTTTTCTGAAAAAAACGCTAATATGGTTTCCTGAAATTTTGCTCTTAAAAACTAACATAGTAGGCCTTGAAGTCAAAATGGCGAAGGTCACTTTTTGCCAAGAATATACAATTTTTCGAGCTCTACAACCAAAAAAAAAAACGAACCAAATCGGTTAAGAAATAAACTTTTTATCAGGGTGTTCCCAAAACAAATGGGTCACACTGTATAATAGATTTTGAAATATTTGACTTTTTATGTCAAAAATCACGTTTGTAGGGGCCAAGTTACAATGTAAATTTTTCTTATAAGAAGATCCTTTACTATTTGTAGAATTCCAAAATGTAATGATATTCTAACAGGCGAGTTGTCACTTACTTCTGCTATAACCGGAAGTCGCGCAACGTCGCTATAACTTCATTTGAATAGAGCTTTTTTGAAAACCTCACCATAAACATTTTCAAAAACCTTGGCGTGCTCTGTAAGAAGACCTACTGTGTACTAGAAAGGTTACAGGAAATGCTAGGGGAAATGTCAATGAATGCTCTAATAAATCTCGAAGTCAAAGTCTCAATTGCCATCAATATTTAATTAAATGGTGACACGTGTTTCGCCAATTCGGACATCATAAGACCTAAACCCAAAACGTCTCGAAAAACAAAATTGTCAGGAGAAAACAGATTGAAAACAATAGCAAATAAGTACCTTGAAGTTGATCCGAAAAAACATACGAACATGAAAAAGTATAAAAACCTCAAAAAACAGAAAAGAGAAAAAAGACTCACTGCATTATTACAAACTAACATGACCTGTATAGAATAATATGAGGTTGCCTAAACGAATTCTTATAGCCCCATTCGTCCTGAACCAAGTCGGTAATCAGGTGTTTTAGGAGGTGTTAGGAATTGTGAAGTGAGTATGACAGTGTAACAATATGTGAACAGCAGTCATCAGCCAACAATGTTATTAGAAATCAAATGGGGTTCGAGATTGAATTTATTTGCTATTGTTTTCCATTTGTTTTTTCATGACAACTTTGAGTTCTGATAAGTTTTAGGTCTGATGATGCCCGGATGGGCGAAACACGTGTCATTTGATTAAAAATTTATGACAATAGAGGCTCTGACTTCGAGATTTAAACCTTTTAGCGTTTTTGAGTAGAAAATTGACTTCTTTGAATTTGAAAATGTCAATAATAGTTTGAAATACTGAAAAATTTCGAGAGACTCCAGTATCATCAAATGAAAAATGGCAAAAGATCCCGAAAACCTAATGTTATGACAGACATATTCTTGAATAAGCTACATCGGCTACATATCAAAAACTCGGTGTTCATCCAACCGGGCATTTGTCCGACTGATATTGGATTTTATAAGTAAGATGTGGACTGAATTTTCGAGGCTGCACATGAAGGAGAGATAATATGTCGATTGAATAGCTACGTGGTTAGTTACTCTCGATTTGTCCAATCATAACTAATAGTAAACTAATCTGAACTAACCCAATCCAACTTGATCCAACCCAACCTCATCCAAAGCAGTATTACATATGTATTTTGTTTTAAAAAAACACACGAAATTCAACGCATCATTTCTAATCTGTTGTCAAAAGCTCAATGATTTGATAATATGAGTACTTACTAATTTACGGAAATATCCTGATCAAAAATATACTAACTTGATGTCTAAATGCCCGGTCGGATAAAGCATCGATAAATATTTTTCCTCATTTAGTGTACATCCGTATATTTCGTCGCTAGATAGGGACTTTAAATACAAAGTTGGTAGGTATTATTATGAACCGCCAGAAAAAAATATTTTTTTGTATACCGGGTGCACGAGAAAAGTGTGACAGACACAACTTCCATTTTCTTAAATGGAACACCCTATATATTATTTTATAATCAAATTGACATTATTTTTCTGACCTCAAGAATATACAGCATGTAGGCATTCCTTCCAGCCGTTTTCAAAATATTTGAGTTTTAAAGTTGGTTTTTTGGTATTGCCAAATTTAGTATCTATGACTACAACGATTGTTTGAACATCACTTAATAATTTTTATCCTTCCAATAATCTAAAACAACGAATATAACAAGTGAATACATTATATTATTAATAAATTGATATCATAAAGTGCAATCATTGAATATGCCCGCCATTATTCACAACACATTTTCTTAAATGCATTTTATGATAACAATTTATTAAAAATACAATGTATTCACTTGTTATATTCGTTGTTTTAGATTATTGGAAGGATACAAATTGATAAATAATGTTCAAACAGTTATTGTAGTCATAGATACTTAATTTGGCAATACCAGAAAACCAACTTTAAAACTTAAATATTTTGAAAACGGCTGTAAGGAATGCCTACATGTTGTATATTTTTGAGATCAGAAAAATAATGTCTATTTGATTATAAAATGATATATAGTATGTTCCATTTAAAAAAATGCAAGTTGTGTCTGCCACACTTTTCTAGTGCACTCGGTATACGAAAAAATATTTTTTTGTGGCGGTTCATGTTTATACCTTCCAACTTTGTATTTGAAGTCCCTATCTATCTTGCATAATAAGCGAGTTAGTCTGCAGACGAAATATACGGAAACACCCTGTACCTGGCTGATGCACATTGTATTATAAGTGAATCAACTTATTCCACATAATCTAGGTAAGATATGAAAACGATTAATAAAATGCTACTTACATACATGAATCCAAAAGTTGACTAGTTGACATTCTGAAGCAGTGATTTGTGTGTTACTGTTAAATGATACCTGTTGCAACATGCAGAATGATTAGCGAACATGAATTCGAGTTTGCATAGGATTGTCAAGTGAATGCCCAATCCTACTGGATAAGTCCCATAACCAAATATGATGCATGAAATCTAAGCCACATATGATTTTAAATTTTAAAGCTTAATAAATACCTTATCCAACAATCAAATATCTAGGTCAGTCCATGTGTAATGTGGGGATTCGTGTGGTCTTTTTGTTCCACGTTTGTAGATAGGTATCTAGAAAAACAAAGATATATCAATCATATCATACCTCAGGTTGCAAATAAAAATGGAAGTGGACGGATGAGAAGACGAGATGACTTGATTTTAATTATCTCAATACATTTCTTGACCCTTCTTTAGCTTTGAGGTTAATTAGGATGACATCATTTATGGTGTCTAGGTAATGCAATTAATTTCTGAAATAAAATATTCCCACCGAAGAGTACAAGAATAACATGGGTAAAATGTACAGTATTGGTCAATATTATAGAAACTGCCTAAAATTGTATGGAACTTTGATCCTGCATCAGTTATCAAAGAAAAAAAATGAGCATTTGAAAACTTCACTCCGACTTTTGAGTGAATATTTTCATTCTCCTGATTTTCTGACCTCGTTTCTGAAAAAACAAAGGTATACCAATTTTGTTTCGATAAATCGAACCTTTTTCGAGAAAAACAATAAAATAACTTTGCGTGCATGTGATGAATAGGAATTAATTTTAATTTATTTTCAGCTGTAAACATAGCATGCTTTGGAAACATGCGCTATAGTTTCCGTAAAAACAAGTTTAGGGAGAATAAGTTTTGACAGTCAGTTGGTAATTTTGAAAAAACATTTTTTACGCTGATGAAGGTCAGTGATAGAATTGATCATTGACCTTATTGATTAAGTACTGTCTCATTTAATAAGTACTGTTTTTTTTTTTAATGACTGATCTGAAATTAGTGAAAATTAACAATTTTTCCAAATTTTTATTGTCAAAAAATCAAAAACTTATTAATTGGACAATCAGAATATAATAAGTATCTCAATAATCTTTCGGATCCAAGTTTTGAAACTCTTCAACATTAAAAAATAAATAAAAAATAAATGTACTTATATGATCTGCTAGGGTTGTGGATTTCACCAGTGAAACTTTTTTTAATCAATTAACTGAAATGAGTTTGAAATAAAAATCAAAAAATACAGTGGTTGACCCGAGGAACCCGAGGGGTGAACCACCTTCGGTAATATGTGTACAAGCTTTGGTAATAATTACGTAATAAACAGTAATAAGACGTAATAATTCCGTAACATCGGTAATAATACGTAATAACGCGTAATAACACGTAATAAAACGTAATAAATGCTTAATAACATGTAATAGACACGTAATAACTTTAATAAATATGTCATAACGAGTGATCATTGAGTATTATTCCTCAAAGTTCTTCAAAATATTTTGGTCTCATTTGGTTACGTGAGACAAAAAACTCAATATAAACAATATGAACCTACTACTGTCAAACTAATTTGTGAATTACCGAGAAATCACCGATTTGTCAATTGGCCTTTACCACAATTTGCCAAAATTCCTAAAATCATAAACAAACTCTGACTGAAAACCGGCCCAGAACAAGTTTTACTAGGGAGACAAGTTGGAAAAAGGCGATCGATTTCCAAGCGGTGTACGAAACAACGAAACAACGACGAATCTCAGCCGGAATTTTCGATCGGCGACACCGTATGCTATTTGGACCAAGGGGGGACTGGGAATGCGGCGAGCCGGAGCCACTTTTGACGACGAGTGAACCTTCTTGTCTTTCACACACATCCAAAAGTCTTGAAACCCTCATGTTTTTTCCCCATTTCTAAAGATTTTAAAAATCTGGTGACATGAATAAGTACTCTATCCCCAGATTTGTTCGTTTTTGAAATGTCATTGTGCCTTTTCGACCTCTGAAAGAAAAAAAGCCACTATTGCCGGTTTTTCAAAGTGGTTTTAGAAAAAAAATGGATAACTCCATTCGAAAGAGGGGCAAATATTATATCGATCCTGTAAATTACACTACCATTGACAATTTTATAGCTTAGATATGCGGTTCTAAAGTTGCTTAAAGCGATACATTTCAAATAGGGAAAAAACATGAGCGTCCAAGACTTTTGGAGGTGTCTGTATCATGTAAGGTTTACATTGAATTTCACTTCGAAGTGGAACTGTCAAATTTCCGCTTGGCAAACGGAAATCTTAATAGGTCTGTTCCTCCACAATGAATTTGTGTTCAAAGTCACGCTCATGCCAAATTCAATGTAGATGGAAACATAATTATTCCCATTTGGCAAGCGGAAATCTGTCAATTCCGATTCAAAGTGAAATTGAATGTAAACCAGGCATTAAACAGGGTGTCGCAAATTTGAGTGTATGCATGAAGCTACTTCCAAAGATAATCTAAAGAAAAACTAGTTTTTGCAAATACGTTTTTATTATTTCCTGAGTTTGTTTGGAAAGATAAGTATTTTAAAATAAATTACACTTCGTCATTGCCACTCTTTCTCCTCTACAAGATGGTATCAAATCAAAAATCTGACGTTTCGCCTTCGAGCGGCCATTATCAACTTGTTTTTTAAATACGTACCTGAATTATTTTATTTTATTTTTAGTTATTTTTTGACGTCCTTAAGGCATTAAAGTATCGCAACCCTCCAAAAAGATACTCATCTAATAACTCGTCTAATAATAATACCAGAATATTAGTTAGGCAACCCTAGTCTCTCTAACACATAGTTTTGTTCATAAATCCATCTTTATTTGACACGTTATTTTTATGAGAATACTTGCACGAATTGACGATAAATTTAAGAACATTTTTGGTTAAATCTACAAATAATATGGAAAATGATAGAAAAATACCTCGAACAATACATTTAAAAAAACTAACTACAAGATAACTGAAAATGAAATAAAAAAGCCAGGACCGTATTTAAAAAAATAAAGTTGATGATCGCCACTCCACCACGAAACGTCAGATTTGCAATGTGATACCACCATCTTGTAGAGGAGAAAAAGTGGCAATGACAAAGTGTAATAAATATCTATTGAAACAAAAATACGTTTTTTTTTCGAATAGGTATCGGAAGCAGTCGGAGTTTTTTAATTTTTCAAATGACATTTTGTTGAGTATGTGCTACTTTGCCTCTATTCAACCGACCCTGTATATTTTATAATAACGGAGATCCCCATGCATTCACTCGAGTCTGTGGTACCCTGTAGGTAGATAAATATGTGGTACCCTGTATATAAATCTTGATATAAATATATAGTCAAAGTAAAACCGTTTTAATCGAGGTTTTAATTTTCGGACGGCAGCTTGAGAAATAAGAAATAAGATGAAAAAGAATAGCAAGTTCAAAGACACATCTTTCGTTGTTTTTCAAAGTGCCCTTTTCTTTAATGCGTAATAATTTTAAAGAAAAATACAATCTCGAATACATCCCTACTTGAAGTTTTGGAAACCATCCTTGGACAAAATTTAGATCATATATTCTTTATCTTTGATCAAAAATGAAAAATGAAGGTAGAGTTTTTGGTTTTACTCGAGAGATAGTATTTTCTCGATATATTCATGGTTAGGAGAAATTACCAGTACGGTCGATTTTCACAAGATACATGACATGAGTTAGAAAAAACTGTCTTCTCTTAAAGTTGTGGGACTTTCAAAAATCTACATATCTGTCATGGTTTGGAATTTACAGCGTCTGGCATAAAGTCATTGCAGATCAAAGTTGGGTTTTTTTTAATGCAACCCCCTGTGCTCGCCCCTGTGTATTGGAGAATATTTTGATTCTCCCTTCAATTTCAACTGACAATTTTTTCGACACATTTTCGCATTACCTATTCGACAAAAATAAATAAAATGTCATTGGATAGCTATTGAAAAGTTAAGACTAGAAAGTGCAGACCGTTTTTTTCTATCTTAAGCCGTTTTAATTTTTATAGCATGTCAAATATGCAAAAATGTCATTTATAAAACGCAATTACTCGAAAACAGCTAAATTCAAGGCCATGCATTATGTGTATAACAAATTTTGCTCAAAATTGAAGAAAGAATAATAATTGAAATGTCCATTCAAATACAGGGGGCTCCAATTAAAACAATGTAACTTTGATCTGCGATAACCTTATGGCCGACCCTGTATATTCCAATTCATCACGGATATGTAGATTTCATGAAGCCTCACGACCGAGCTCACAACTTTTATATAAGACACTTTTTTTTTCAACTCGTGTATCTTTTGGAATAATCGACCATTCTGGTTATTTCTCCTAACCCTGCGTATGTGTCCAGGAGTGTTTTACTATATTGCTAATTACTCGTAATACATGGTAATAACACGTAATATTCCGTAAAAGCACGTAATATTCCGTAATATTCGGTAATATCACGTAATAATCGGTAATTACACGTAATAGAACATAATAATTACATAATAAACCTGTCCGTAAAAGCTGTAACAAATTTTGATGGGTGGTTCACTCCTCGGAGGAACCTATCACCTAACTTCACTTGCCAACTTTCTTTTTTTTTGCGATGGACAATTTGCACAATTTTTGGAAATATGGAGAATATTAGGGATTAGTAAGTACTGATGCCATTGATGTTTAAAAAATCAACCTACGACCTCTATTAATGTAGTAATCACCGATTAATGAGCGCCAATCAACATTCACCACGTCACATAATACATTATCTATCTCCGTCTGGCGTATTGACTGTAATAACTCTCTCTCTCTCTCTCTCTCGCGGGTCGGTTACGACGAACCAGTGAAGAACCAATTCAGAACTGTTTTGCATGCGCAGTTCGTGATATTTTATCAACTGCACATGCAAATAAGTTCTGGATTGGTTCGGAACTGGTTCATAACCGGACCGCGAACTAGGCTATTATACATGTGTTTGTTATGCTCCACTAGTGCACACTTTTCTACACTACAACACTTAGTGTGGCTCTGTTTGTGAAATGTTTGTCTGTTTTTTAAGATAGAATATCTTCACTAAACTAGATATTCTCTCGGATATTCTATTGGAGCATAACAAACACACCTAATTTATCAAATTTTCTGTGATCTATGCCAGAAGTCAGTTTGAAAAAAACTAATCGTTTAATTTATAAACAATGAGAACAAAAATAAATGAAACTGGATAGCACAAGGGGCTTACATAGACCTGTTCAATCTAGTGCACAGGATTTTATGATTATATCAATCTATCAAAGTGAAGTACATACCTATATATTTGTTTCAGATGTTCTTGAAATCGAAAATATTTATTTTTGTTAACAGTATTCAGAGTTTTAACAAATTAACTTTATTACTAATATTCAAGCTAATATTACTACATGGAAATATTAGAGATTCAGTGTGGTTAATTCTTAAGTTGTTACAGTAAACAATAGTTTGTCACTGTTTATAATAAATGAAATAAATCGTGCTTTATCATTTTCAATAAAGTCATAGCCAAGGACATAGCCTCGGACATAGCAGTGTCAAAATCCAGGTACTAATAATTAGCGATGGAAAGAATAAAAAACGCTTCCGTTTTTTTTTTAAAGCCTGTATTTAATTTAAAAAAAAACGAAGTGCTCAGGTTTTTTTTAAAAACTCGTTTTTTTTAACTGAGTGCAAACACTGAACAGAAATCTTTTATTTGAAAAACAACACAAACAACATTCTCAAAATCAAAATTATGTCTAGAAAAACAAAATATGAAATGACAAAAATACCCAGTATGACTAACATGGGCATGGGTTAGTCTGAATCATTTTCAGTGTCACAGTCCACTGCAGTGTCTATATCACCTTCAGAATAGCATGATTAATCAGTCTCACTGTCACTATCCTTCTTATCCTTATCATCAGTACTGGGCCCAGCAGTAGGCTCAGAGCTGACTGGGCACTTTGTCTTATGTCGCAGCAATTAATTTTAAATTGTGAGCCACAGATACAATTTTTGATGCCCGGATGTTTGTCAGTCGATTCCTACTTTTGGAGTGTATTCTCGAATATGAAGAGAATGACCTTTCACATGCAGCCGATGTCGCTGGCAATTCTAAAACACGAACTGCCAGCCTGGATAGCTCAGAGCTTGAGCAGAGACCTCTCCACCAAGTTATGGGACTTATAACTTCGATGGCATCGCTATTCCACAAGAAAGATTTCTTGAATGGCCCTTCTTTTGCTATAAAGTTGGCAACATCAGCCAAGACAGATGCTTCGTCAACACCTGGCATCTTCTGAGCCGTCTTGTAAATGACTTATTCGCATATCGAAGATTTTCAATAACCGATAATTATTTTTCTGAATTATTATAATTATTTGAACATTTTACAAAATCGTCCATTATATCAGTTTTATTTGAGTTCAAAATTGATGTCTCTATGATGAAATAATGAAACTTCAGCTTATTATTATTAATGTTTGAATTTTGTTCTCACGAAGAAATAAAAAACATTTAAAAACAAAAAATACGGGTTTTTAAATGTTTTTTATTTGGTTTTTTATCCAATTTAAAAAAAAGACGTTTTTTTACATCACTACTAATAATAAGGTCAAACATGAAAATAATTGGTTAAACTGTCGTTAATTTATTCCAAGAACTACCTTTGATTTTAATGAATATTGTGATCAAAAACAGGAATTCGTAATTTAGTCAAACAATTACAATTTTCATGTAAACTGATTCAATAACCGAAGTCAAGACTCGTAGTCTAATTTCACCAATTATTGAGTTACTCAGGCCACTACTAACTCAATTATACTACTTCTCTGATTCTATGGAGCGGAAGAGAGAACTTCCACATATTTCACGAGGATGTATTATTTTTGATATTTTGATCAAGGAATTCAGGATAGTTCATCGGGGGGATACAAACGCACTTTCACTTTCGATGAGAAACTTGAAAACTAAAGTGTTTTTATGCTTTTAAACACACATTTTTTTAACAAAAACTCAAGTGTGTTTTAGCTTTTTTATACGTAGGTATGTACATATATTGATTATGTTAAAAAAAATTAGCTTTTTCTTAAACATTTATGCATTGTTTATATGTTCGATATTCCGAACAAATCGATATTCCTAGCGGTCCTTTGCAATAATTAGTTCGAATTATCAAGGTTGTACAGTACTATTATCATTTATTGGTTATTGGATTCATGGCGAGCTATGACCCCTGTAGGTTCCTCGTAGATCCGCTACTATAGTAAGTACTTTTCTTTTGAATATTAAAGTTTTTTCTAAGAGGCTTTGAACTTTTATCCAGAATCACGTGAAAATTGTAAGAACGCGCTTAAATACTTTAAAGTGGCTTGTGAAAACTTTTCATAGGGTATCAGTTCAGGCATCAATGATTCTTTGAAAAGTTTTCACTCCTCAAAATATTTCTTGAGATGTTGATAGAATCTTATCAGTTTTTGCTTCACAGTTTTAACATTGTCGAAAAGTCTGTTTTTCAGAGATTTTATTATTCCAATATATCAATGTATAAACGTGAAGTCAGGAGGGCTGCCTGAGTTGGGTATGGTCAAATGACAAATGCCTACTTGACCGGTCAAATTTGGTCAAATTATAATCTAGAAAAACTATTTACCTACACCTTGTTATAAAACAAGGGTCATCGATCAAACAAACTACACGTGATTCAACAAAGGGGAACTAGTGAAAAATAACGTGAGATAAACCAGCACATGTGACCAGTTCAATGGTTCCGCTATGTCTAATCACGTGTAGCTTGTTTCCTTCGATGACTCTTGGTTGTGAATCAACCGTAGTTAGATACTTTGTGTTATTTTAAGTGTCCATGTTTTTATCTCTTCCATGTCCATGTAAAAATGAACGTTTCTGATTTATACAATGTGTCCTGAATGGACTTAATTATACCTATTACTTTTTCAATTTGACAATACATTTTTAGGTTAGGTCAATTATGTTAAGTTGATAGTTAATAGATAGAGTAAATTTCCATGTAAGACCTCGTAAGATACAGTAGGATCTCGAGTAAGATAAAACAGATGACTAAACTATTTTTTATCGCAATTAGGTATCACTGTATTGAAAATAGGTATCGTGGAAAATATGTAGGTATATCGGTATAAAAATTAACCAGAAAGATTAACAAGATTTACTTATTAGGATTAAATTGAAATCTTCGATGTTTCTCTGTTTTGTGAAGATTTGAAAATATAGGCAAGATTGAATTGATGATCAAGTTTCAGATCTTTACTTAATTATGATTTTTAGTGTTATTGTGATTTTCATATGTCAGATTAATCATAAATAAAATCAGGAAGGTAGCCATAAGACTCAAGGAACTGGGTGAACGGCCTTTTCACTTGTCTTTCCAATGACAATCTTGAAGAATAATTAGAGAGAAAACAAGGAAACCCTCACAAGGCACAAAATAAGTAAAACTAAGCAGGTGTAATGTAAAAAATAACATTGTTAACAGGTACAATAATAGGCGCTATTGAAGCAAGCCATAAACAGTCGGTCAATTGTTTACCTATAATTACGAGTATAATTCAAGCACGGGGCTAACAATAAACAAGTAAAAGGTGAATTCCACCATATAAAAGAAAACCTATTTGTTATAATTTAGAGAAAATCCGGGCTTACGGGGCGGGGCTAAAACTGTTTACATTTTGGAGAAACCAATTTGTGACCCTCAAGTGGACAAGTTCCAAATGACGTTTAAACACCCACCCCACATACAATATGATAATGCACAATTAAATTAATTGAATAATAAACAGTTCATACCTATCATGTTTTTAATTGGGGCCTTGGAAGGTCACACAGAACTTTGTACAGGTATAAATGGAGACTACGTCACCAATAAATACCGCCACTAAACATCACTGTTGTTTCTTGCTAATATTTTTGGTCATGCACATTTCTGCTGCTAGTAATTACTTTTTTAAATCAATCTTCTTCGTGCAAAACAGACTTTTACCGACTTTTCACTCAAAGATGGAACTTTATTCCCAGAGCAATATACAATATACAACTCTTACGGTAGACATTCGCTTGCTCCCACTCCCTTACGAAGTGCATGCTGGGTAAATACTCAAATATTGAGTTGAGACCGCCTATTTTGGTCTTTAATTTACATTTTCCTGGATTTATATATAGTGTACGACTGGAAAATAAAAATGTTTCGCTAATCAGGACAAATATTAGCACGCAATTTTGATTAACACTGTCAAAACGACTTGGTCATTGCTGTTTTCATAATCCAGATTCAAACTTCCCGCTATTAATTAATAAGCTCGGTTTCAATTCTTAAAATCGTGAAAACTGTAGAGGCCTCTTTACAATCCAGTATAGTAGATTAAAATGTACGTTCTCCGTTTTTTAATTAATTAGAAAGATCAGAAGTATATCACGAATAATGATTCGATTTAAAGTTTCTTTGTATTGATAGAAAAACGGCAATTGTCGACATACAGCGGCGCATGGTAAATCTTTCTGTAAATCCTACTCCACACACTTGTCTACAGATGGCGACACCACATCTATTGCTACAACGTGTATTAGTTTGTAAATTTGTAACTAGATATCGCCAATGTGTGTAGTTGTAGTTACATTTATTTATTGCGTAAAAGCATTTTATAATAAGACAATATTAGGATATTTCTTATGGAACGAATTCTCCGAACCTTGGTCACTGAAAAATAAAGTGTAAGATGGCGCAAGGATGCAGTTATATTCAGAATAAATATTTAATAACACGTCGCCCTCTGTTGACGATACCTACCGCAGATTTCTTCATGATGTTGAAAAAGAAAGTAAGATTCAACAGAAGGACGTAAGTCGTAACTCGTAACGTTGATCTCAATCATACTGTTTAGGGGTCAGGCCCATAAAACATTAAAGGGTTTATTGTTTTGTGGTTGGGTGTTGGGTCAAATATTTCAAAAATGCTATTCACCGAAATACCTAATAGCATTTTATAATATAGGTAGGTAGGCTTATTATAAAGCATTTTATAATATAGGTACCTAGGCTTATTATGAAGGACGTGACTAGCCAGCCGTTAACGGTTAAATATAAACAGCCGGGAAACTAGTTACGACGTCATCAGTGACGTATTTTTCTGGCTCTGAGATTACGGCTGAATATAAACAACGGGGATATTTTCGAAAAATGATTTCTCGGGTACCACTATATCAGTATTTTATTCAAGGGTCCTTTACTTAAAGAGGGCGGAAGAGAGTTATAGTACATATACTTGGAAAAATACAGGGTGTCCCTGAAAAGACTGTACAACGCTTGACCACAAATTCCTTGACCAAAAATAGGGCGATCTAGGTGAACTAAATTGCGTTTTTTGTTTCTGTAGCGAACGACTGTACTTGATTGGAAGTGTTAAAAAAGTGACTTCACATGTTATTTCTTTTGATTTTTTTTTGGAATTGACTTTTTCATAATTAAGATGCTTTTATCTGATAGTTCAATGTATTGGGGGGTTTTTTCTTTCTTGAGATATTCCGCTGGGATAAGTGGTTGTGCCAGAAAAAAAATATTTTCAATTAGGTACACAGATATTTTACATGATACTAAAATTAAAAAAATAAATACTAAATTGTTTTTTTTATCATTGATTTATTTTTTGCTAGCATAACTACTCATCCCAGCAAATTTATTCAAGATAAGAAGAAACTTTCTTACACACTGTGTTATTAGATGAAAACATCTGAATTAACATAAATTCAATTCCATAAAAAATCATATGACGTCAGTGATTTTTTATGAAAGTGACTTTCTGATGATTCAGATGTTTTTATCAAATAACACAGTGTGTAAAAAAGTTTTTTTCCTCTCTTGACAAAATATGCTGGGATAAGTGATAATGCTAGAAAAAATAAATCAATAGTAAAATATCTGTGAAGCCAGTTGATTTTTTTTTTCTGGCACAACCACTTATCCCGGCGAAATTCCTCAAGAGAGAGAAAAACTCCCCAATACATTGAACTATTAGATAAAAGCATCTGAATTATCAAAAAGTCAATTCCAAAAAAAACAGAAGAAATAACAACATGTGAAGTTACTTTTTTAACACTTCCGATCAAGTACAACCGTTCGCTATAGAAACAAAAAACGCAATTTCATGGTCCAAGACTAGGTACCAAAAATTATCAAAATCGATTTGTACGTTTTTGAAAAATGTACGAAAAATCAAAATTTTGTTGAAACTTTGATGCCCTCTGTAGACTTAACGAACCAATTTTGGATATAGGTAAGTTCACCTAGATCGCCCTATTTTTGGTCAAGGAATTTGTGGTCAAGCGTTGTACAGTCTTTTCAGGGACACCCTGTATATCACTTTTAATAATTTTTTCCATATTGCACTGGACAGACAGACAAGAAATATGGTGAAAGATATTTTTAACACAATAAACTCAAAATATGTATTATAATTTACAATAATTCTTATTTCTGCCTAAATTATACCAGATAGGCATACACTGCAGCTCCATCGTTCCCGTTTATTGTTTCCACTTTCCAGTAAACCTCTTGTGCCATTTTAAGAAGAAAATTTCACAGGATGCTCTTTTCATTTTGATGTACATCTCAATCTCAATGCAAAGACTGGGCAATAGAGATGGAACTCACTGTGTTGTATTTTTGTAAGTAGCTGATGGAAACCTGACTCGGTAAAGGAAAGCCTAGAAAACCGATCGGATCAATGATTTTCCAACAACTAGATATAGCCCGAGGTCTGTTTGTGTTTCACATGTTTATACATTGAGGGGAGAGAGGAGTTCTTGCGAGAATTCTTGCGAGTTTGCCAAACTGCAAATTTAATAAGTAGCTACCTTGTATTCAAGGTATTTTTATTCTAATGTAAAATACTCTATACTCTATGAGTGCATCTCCGGTTTACCAATTATATAATATGTACATTTTTAGCTCACTAGTGATGATAAAACATTATCAATGAGACTCATATTTTTCCATGAACCTTAGTTACTTATGTAGACACGATGCAATGAAATACATCTGGCAACACGACACAATTGCCTATTTGAGATCAACCAATCACAGCTGATAATCATTTTAACCAATCATAGCCTGTAGCTCCCTTGGAACACTGTTGTCGGCTTGTTCAAAATTCAGTATTTTTGAAAGCCGAACAGCTGATTTATGTGAACAAAACTTATCAATAATCAGTAAATCATAACTGTTCTATAACACCAACGATATTGAAACAAATAAAAAAATAAAACATATCCTCGTTAATAAACTGGTTAATCCCTTTTGATCAAAAGTGAAAATTCTGAGTGCTTTCTATTTGCAACAAGGCAAAGTTCAACGAACGTTGAACGAATTCAACGGACGAGATGTAAATAATAACATGTTTATTATAGTGACAAACAATTGGCCCGGAATCTAGGGTGTACGCTAGTTCTAGTGGGTTCTAGGTTCTAAGGATTGGATACTATACACTTGATTATTTCTATCAAAAAATAACCATCACCTTCCTTACTAGCTGCAAATTAATCCACTCATTCGAAATTATAGGAGATAGTTCATCCTTTCAAGTCTTTTTCAGTTAGAATCAAGGTGTTCGAAAAATATTGGGAAGAGATGAAAGGATTGATTACTGAGGCCATTCTAAGGAAAAAAGTTCCGATGAACATAGGTCCGAAAACGCATCGTTTCTATGATACAGGGTGGCAAAGTTTTTTTTATCATATTTTTTCAATAATTCAGTGAAATTTTGGCCGATTTGTTTGAAATTTCGCAGCGTTGTTGTGAGTAATAAGGAGCTAATTTTGACACTAATAGATAAAAAATATTGTGTCCAGTGTGGTTGAGAGCGAGCAAGATAACATCAATTTTTGAAAAAAAAAACCATGCGTTTTCGGACCTATGTTTATTGGAACTTTTTTTCTTAGAATGACCTCAGGAATCACTTCTTTTCTTTTTGCCAAATGTTTTTTAGACACCCTGTATATCAACTTCATCCTTCAGAATTAAATTTGATATGATTTTTTCTCATTCTTGTATATCAAGTTTTGCGTAAGGAAGCGGTTTATTGTCTATTTTTTTTTCTTTGGTAGACCAATTGCTGTTTCAAGAGCTCCTTTCGGCCGGTCTCTCTTTTTAATTTTGTTTGCCATTTTAATTTCTTGGAGGTCTTCTTCAAAACCGTTATCTCAAAATCTGGAGAGGAGAAAAAAAATAATGCTTTTTATTAGATCACAAATTGCAATTATTCATAAGTGACAATAAATAGGAGCTGATAGGTGCATAAACTTTTGTTTAAAAAGTTTCTTATTTGCTTTTTAAGTCAGTTAATCACGAGCTGCGTCTTTATTGTCGTTCGAAAGCTTCCTTTTCGCTGGGAATGGCAATATTGTTCTTGTTAATAATTAATAAGACCACAAATGAAAATATCACTTACTTCTACATTTTCAATATTTTACTTTTATGATTTCATGATTGTGTTCATTTCTCACTGCAGAACTTCCAATTAGTGACCATCTTTTGAAGCTTTTGGGCGGATAAAGAAAGGACATTTATTCCTGTTCTAGAACATAAGGAATTTGAAGAAACGTCCATATTATCGAAAAAAATTAAAAACATACGATGTCTCACGAACACCTTTACTTGTAGTGAACCCTTTTCCTCCATGAATGCATGTATATTTTCATTCATAGTAGACCAATTTATCGTCAATAAATCGTTCAACCTCACTTGATTTGATGGTCCTAGCTTCTCATTTCCATAATATAATGAAATGTTGTTTGGCAAATGTTTCAATTGCCAAATCATCTTCTTCATAGGTATAGAAAAGCGGATACCCGTTTTTATTTCTGGATAATGAGGAAACGCTTATTTTGTGATTGAAGTTAATCACACAATTTTAACACGAAATGTTTAAACATACCTTATTATTTTAAACGGTTTGATGTTTTGTATCCAATAAACTCCAAATTGTAAGCAAACACTTTTCCCGGTTGTTTCTCACTTATAACCTATGACCTATACCTTAAGCCGCGACGCCACCGTATGCATTTAGACATCACATCATCTTTTTGGCACCCAGTGCATTCCGTACATCTATTTGGCACCCTGCGCATTTTCATTGGTAAGATCTCGATTTTAAACGGATCACGTTCGGGTGCGAAATCTGTATACAGAATGAAAACAATCGGTACCAAAGACGCGTATAGAATGTCATCGCTGCGGAAAACTATCGAAAATTTGTACTTTCGATAGTATCGAATACTCTACAAAAAACTATCGATACTATCGATTATACTTGAAGTTAAAAGGGTTCCTTAGCGTTAAGTATTCCTTAAATAGGTTAGTGCAATCGGCCATAAGGATAAGGATTATGGATATTCTCAATAATATTTCTGATGAGCAAAACACTTGTAATTGATTGTCGCGTGATACTGGTATGAAAAACGAACGATCGTCTCCGTTTCGAAAATATCAACTGTTGGATGATGCATTTCAATTTTAACTATTTCAGTCATGAACTAATGCTATTGAACCAAAAATGATTTCATTTGAAACATGATTTCAAGTACCAATGAGTGGGATTCCGTAGCTCCGATAGTATCGATAGCTCAACAATACTGGTGGATACTATCGATAAGAAAATCGATAGTTTTCCACCACTAGGCATCGCACACGTGGACACGTGCAGATGGTGCGAATTTGAAGACGAGTATAGGCTGAGAAAGCTTTTTATGCACCGCTGGAAGTTCATGTACCCAGCGCGACATGCACAAGGCCAACATCAAAGTACAGCATTAAGCAGAAAAGTTGGCATAACAGCAAATGAAGAACCTGTCAAGAAAAGACCTGAAAAAAAACCATAATCTTCCACAAAATGTAAAATATCCAACCAAATGCAATTTACAATGGATCATGGCACCAAATACTTCATTCTTCTTCGGCTTCATTTCTTCCATTCAATAATTTGGCATCACTGGCTGGATAGCTATGTAAAGTGGGGTGGTGCAAAACTCCTTTTGTTGTGTTTATAACTGTTGATTTTATTTTATACAATAAACAGATTTGCACTTTCGAGTCTCTTGTATATTGCGTTAGCCAAACATAATGTACGTACACTCGGACACACTAGCCTAGTTTACATCGATAACTCGTTTAGTTCGGTCCGATAGGACCAAGTGGGTGGGGATAGTACGGTAGGACCAATGATTACTTTTCGCCCGTTTACACCGTCTTGCAACGCGTGAACTAAATCTGTACGCCCGCAAATGTCAAAAACAAGTCGAAATTATTCATCAACACAATTCGTAACCAAAAAAAAACATGAGTAAGTACGCTCAGATTGCCTTAGAAACTCAGAAATTTAGTTCGGTACACTTGCTGGCGAGTACCGAACCAAGAGCGGACCAGCTTAGTCCGCAACTGTTTACACCATTCGAACCAAATATTTGGTTCGGATATAGTCCGAATTTGGTACTTGGTCCGCGGACCAAGTTGTCGGTATAGACTAGGCTACTGTTGTAGTTGCGAATCGCGAAATGGGAATAACAGTTCTATTAGTCGCCCTTTCGTCAATTTAGTAAATAAGCGTATTATTCGCAGTTCTTGGTAGTTATATGATTTATACTTAACAAAATGCTGAAATCGTTACGACATTCCATACGCACGTTTGACACCGATTATTTACATTCTGTATACAGATTTCGCATGCACTCGGGCGTGATTGGTTCAAAATTAAAATCTGACCAATGAAATTGCGCTGGGTGCCAAATGGATGTACGGAATGTCTAAATGCCCATCGTATCGTATCTCACTCGCTCGTTGAGTCGTTGCCGGCATTCTATCTCGATGTTGCCGGCAGAATAAGATTCGCGTTGAACAGCCGGGAAAAACGTTATTCGTGACGTCATGATAATATTTCCCGGGTGTCTATATTCAACCGTTACCGGCTGGCTAGCCACGTCCTATTATGAAATGCTGATAGATACGGTTATTTCTTATTTCTGGACATAACAATAAAGTATTGTTGTTCTGTGTGCAAGAGGCAAATGTATTTTTTTTCTCTAAACATATTTTCACACAAATTCTCAAATTTCACAAAAAAATCTTCCTTATTTTGATATCTTTTCAAATAAACTCATCTGTAGGTGGGTGCAAAAATAAACTGGAAGATTCTGGTGCATTTTATCAAAATCCTACCTACACCTATTATATACCTACCCTACATACATTCAATGATAACAATTATTGTTATTATAAATTTGTTTAAACGATGGTTAATAAACCTTTGAGCGAAAATCTATTGTTGATACATCAATGTGCACATTCAAATTTTCAATGTTATCATAGTCAGAATATAGAGAAACTTTTATTTCCTTTTTAATGTAATAAACAGTGTTGAGTATTTCAATATCTAACGACTCCTAATAATTCTAATAAATATGTACCTATCAACTCTTCATTATAAATTTCAATAATATCGCCAAAAAATAATGACAGTATGTCCGGCGATGGGGTAGCCAATTGGTGAAATGAACCAAAAATTTCATCTTTCGAGAAAAAGTCATATTTTGTAAAAAAATTTGCTTGCTAAAAAAGACGATTGTTGATGAAAAACGTTTGAAATTTGATACAGGATCTTTGAAATGTCGAAAAATCATTTTTTCTCTTAAGAGTTGAGTACCCATATTCATAATTTTCCAGCAAAATATAACATGAATATTTTATTAAGTAGTACACAAAAATGTTAACCATGAAGCAAGGAATACACATTTATTTATTTAAAATTACTTCTCGAGAGAAACAGTATATCCAGCAAGAGTACGTCGCGCGAAAATTCGGTCCTTTGGTCTGTTTTTTATTGTGACTTTCCGTTGTGGAAAAGAAGGAAGAAAGAGCAGGGCAGTCTTCAACTGTGCAGTGAGAATTCCGGTGTGCAAGATTTGGGTTTACCCTGGGGTTTACCAAAATGTTTAAAAGCCAAATTTTGCTGAAAACTTTTGAATATAAGTACTTTAAAAAAAAGTAGGTATTTTCAACTTTTCGAAGACCCTCTATAAAATTTTGATTTTTTTTTCAACGACCATCGTATTTTTTCAACAATGAAAATCATTTTCATTCTTTCATTTAACCTATTGGATTCCCATCGCCGGACATACAGTATGAGATATTTGAGCAGACTCCCTACTAACACAGATTGTGCCTTAATAAACCAAAATGCTATATAACTGATATATTAGGGTCCATCAATATACAATTTTATCATTTAGTGACGTTAGTTAAGACAAAATACTCTCAGAGACAAAAAAGTGTTATAATCATGTAATATAGCTCTCTACAAAACCATTTAATAAATCTTTTATAAAACGGAAGAAATTGAATTCTTATAGCATACTATAGTACCAATGTTATAAGAGTAATTACTCTCTTAGTCTAATTTGTTGTATTATTGGTTCATTATTGTTTTGCAAAGAACTTATAAGAGGGTTACAAAATATTTTTATTAGAGATTTATTATATTATCATATAGCTATCTCTAATAAAACAGTTAACTCGCAAAAGTATTTAAGACTGAATTGGCTCAAGAGAATATCTTATAAAAATGTTTTATAGGATCCCAGCAAACCAAACGCAATCGGCAAACAAGCGGCCGCCATTCGGCACGCGCGGTTCTCTGGTGGCTGATGAAGCCATGATCTGGACCTCCGTCGGCCCAGATCGGGAATACCGTTTCATAATTATACAGAGAACGGATTTCCGCCGGCACCTTGATGGCAAACCGAGAACGGTTTTTTGGTTTTCGGGCCGAAAGTGGCTACTTCTCGGAAACTCGCTACCGGGATGCCGTATTTCGGGGTGGCACAGGCCTGCAAGATGATTTGCCGGCTACGTAAACCATCCCACGGACCACGAACGGTTAGGTAGCGGTTTACCGTAGTCTCGTTTATAATGCGCATTAAAATTTCGCGCAGCTTCATTTCACATTTTTATGAACAGACATGTTCATTACCATGAGTGTCATTGCGGCGTCCATTGTTATTGGTTAATTGTGTTTTGGTTTTCTTTAGGAATTTTTTTGATCTGAGTGTAAGACACTTCTACTAGTGTTTTTGTGATTCGTGAGCTATGTGCCGTGATAGTGATTATCATTTTTGTACTAACCCTGCTTCAGTCACATTTCTATTGAAGACTTCCTACTAACTATAGTCACAGATTAGCAAAACCCAGTGAATGTATTGAAGTATTTTTCATTAAAGTGTTATTGTTCTAAGGAGCTGTTCAAAGAAACCAGGCCGAGGCATCATCGAATGGGACAGATTCCGAAATATATTCTATAGGCAATTGGTTAGAAAAATGGTTTTTTGTTAAGGTTTTTGGTTCAACTGTGCCATTTTTTATGACTTAGTTCTAGAAACTCATGTATTTTTTTTTTAATTACGTTTGAGTTTGAACATGCAAGTCTCGATTCTAGACATGATCTGAACTGAAGTTTATATTTTTTTTCAATACATATATTTGCATGTGAATAATGAGAGCTAGAATAGGCATAATATGTAGGTATTTGAATGTATTTTTTCCTGCCCGATTTTTCTATACCTAATACTTAGTTTGTTTAGATTAATAATTAGTTTTGAATTTTTAAGTCTACTTGTGCATTTTAGTCATTATGTATACACATTTTCCGTTACTTATAATATTTTTACATTGGTCAGTGGATATTGACACATTTCAAAAATCTGTATAGGTTTTGAAAAAATTAAGTTTTTCTTCTGTGAAATAGGTTTCTATGCCATTTTTATGTCTTGTGACGTGTGACTAATAAACTGTCTGCTGAAAAGTGATTTCTCTTTCATACTTCTACAAACTAGTAGTCATTTCAAATTATTGTTTCAATAACGAAATTACTTTCACAAAATTTCAGATTTTGATATAGAAAAAGTGTAGAATATATTTTTTTCAATACTTCTTCAATAACATGGTATAGGATGTTTCGCAGAAGCTTTTTCCTAAACTTCGTTGCTGCGTTCTCGAAGGTTTTTTTTATTTAATTAAGAATTGTCGGATTACTACGGGTTTCCAAAATTAATTCACTTGAATAGTGGTTATAATAAGTTTATAATTTCAATTTTCACTTTAAACATCTTTCACAACAACCATGCATGAAGTATCAATATTAATATTTTGTTCCAGATTGGTCTATACATTACTAGTCTACATAAATATATTGTATGCAACTTTCACTTAACGGAAATTTTGTCTTGAAAAATAAACCAATCTTATATTTCAGAGTGGCTGTTTTTTTTAATGCAAACTTTCTATGATGTTAAATGGTACTTGAACAATACCTAATTTATGTCAACTGGCGATTTTTAATAAACTTATCAAATACCAAATTTTTTCAAGGCGCCTGCGCTTTCGTCTGGCTGATTAATGGCGGCTTACAAGAGTATTGCCCCTTGCGAGCCACCGATGGCCTGCCGTGCACAAGCCGAGACGGCAGCCCGCTATACCTTATCGGCCCGTTTACGGTTATTCATAGGCTTTGCTGCGGCTGAATAGTGAATAGTTGGCTAGCCGCCTTTTAGCCGCCTTTCGTCCTGGCGGACATGCCCTACCTACACGCCGAGCCGGCAAGCGTGTCCGGGCCGAAACCGGCAGTTCGGCAAACCGCTTATGTCTCGTTTCCGGACCAGCCAATCTGTGTTTGTTGGGATGCTTGATCTAGAACGTACAAAACAGCACTATAAAACCAATATAAAACACTTACAGAATAAAAATGGACACAAAATAGCAACACTGTCTTACAGTTTATCCCAACTAACACAGATTGTGCCTTATCAAACTAAAATGCTAAATAACTGATTTATTAGGGTACTTCAATAACAATTGTATCATTTAGTGGCGGTAGTTGGCACAAAATACTCTCAGAGACAAAAAAGTGTTATAATCATGTAATACAGCTCTCTAGAAGACCATTTAATAAGCCTTTTACAAAACAAAAGAAATTGAATTCTTATAGCATATTATAGCACCAATTTTATAAGAGGAATCACTCTCAAGTCTAATTTGTTGTATAATTGGTTTATTAAGGTTTTATAGAGAACTTTATGAGATCGTTACAAAATATTTTTATTAGAGATTTATTATTTTATCGTTAAGTCGCAAACGTATTTAAATCTGAATTGGCTTACGAGAATACCTATCTTATAGAAATGTTTTATAGAATACTTGATTTCGATCGTACAAGACAGCACTATAAAACAAATAAAATAAAAATGGGCACGAAATAGCAACATTGTCTTGAAATATGTCTTGCCTAAAGATCCCCACCCCGTTTGCGATCATACAGTGAAATTCGCGTCTTCTTTTCCATTTATTTAGTATATTTTTGGGTATTTTGGAAAAATGTATTCGCTGGTGACTTTCAAATAATGTCTAGAATACGTATATAAGATTTCAAGTCATTTGAAAATGTATGCAAATTGTCCAATACCTATATAAAAAATTTGTCGCAACAAGCACAGTTATAAGAGTTCGCCATATTTGGTAGGCGAACTTTTGTCGGTCATTTTTTAGGTTTGGGAAAAAAACCAAATATTTATTAAGGAAATACGATAATAAGAACGTCATTATAAGAAAAACATTGTAAATATCACACAATTATTATTTAATAGAGTAGTTTTTGTTTGTAATTAAGATCTTATTGAGGTTATGAAATTTAAAATATCAGGATAAAAAGTCTTGAATTGCCTCAAAATGCAGGCGCATGAAAATTTAGTTCATAATGTACCCATATATTAACAGTAAAATCAAATTCGCAAGTCAAATCAACATATTATCATGCTTGAATTTTCAATATTTTGCAATATGCTACTTGTCTAATAGTAGGATAGACTCCATTAATTTTTCGTCATTCACAGTTGATATTCTTTTACAACAATTCTGATTTATTTTGCTCTGAACATACACAAAATTGCAGTGTAAATGCCGCGAATATATCAACAACAAAATATATTTATAACTGTTTTATAAATGTGTAACTTGGAACAACTTCACTCTTATAAGAGCTCTATAGCAGTAGTAAAGAAGCTTTATAGTTGTTACCTAGAACCCCTATAAACATTTTAATACGACAAAAATATTTTATAAAGTGGTCCTTTTTCGTGTTTATAAGTGTGTTATTAATGGCTATGAAATGATTATAAAAATATTTTTATGAGCAAAATGTTTTACGAAACTGTTATATAACGGTCTATAGAATACTTATAAACATATTTGTGTTACTTGGGCTGTTTTTGACAAATCTTTTATAGGTAGGTAGGTATGACTGATTTTTATTTTACCGAGTTGTTAAAAAAAAAGGATACCGAGGTACATACATACATAGTAAGTCTTTATCATAAAATGATAATACATATAATAATTATTAAAATTTTCACCTAGTTTTATTTAAAAGGTTTCATGAATTTTGTCCACTTTATATGCGTTTGTTTGTTATTAAACTAATAGTACCTACATAGATAACAGACTTGGGTCGAATACTGAAAAATGGTACCTATTCGAATACGAATACTGAATACTGCGATCAAAAATGGATTCGAATACATGGTATATTCGAATACATGTTTTGAAATATATTCGAATGCAGAGTATTTGTATTCATGTATTCATGAAAAATGAATATTTTCCAGAATACCCATCAAATTCACTAAATTGAAGATAAATAGAAAATATACTTCTCTCAGGTAGAAATCGCTCAACGACGTCAATTTTTGTATTTTGGGGGACACATTCTTGTTGTATTTTCACCTCCTACTTTTAACCCGTGAGCGGGGACCACTGGTACCCACAAAAAATCAATAGAATATTAAAAAATGATAAAACAATTATAATAAGTAATAATAAATAGTCGCAACTTGAGAATTGGGAATATAATCTCAGTAAAAATATCTATAAAGGACGTATCATTCGACCCCCCTTTCCATTTGAAAGTCTGGGGGTGGCTATCACCTCCGCTTAGGGGTTGACAGGTGAAGGGTGAAAATTCGAAATATGTCTCCCACAAAAAACAAAAAAAAAGACGTGTCCAAGCTATTTTTGATTATTCACCCAACAACTGAGAAAACCCGGATGGAAAGTTTTTCGACTTTTTCGTGTTCCACCATGTAGATAGCTTCATTATCAAAAACAAAATTTTTATTGCATGCACCAGAGGAAGAAAATTAAAAAACAGAATAAATAAAGAGGGAATATACACTGGCATTTACCAGATAAAGAAATATGTAACAAGAATCAAAGGTCCACTTAGTAATTAGTATTATAAAGCCCATTTTTCTTTCAATAAGATCAACTCCTGGAATAGTTCGTCATTCAGCTGCTGTCGCAGGACTTGGGGATTAGGGATGCCCGATCACTGTTTGAAGAACTGTGAAGCCTAGCTATCAAATTGTCAACACTGACTTGGGATATTCGAATATTGCACTACCAATACCAATATTCATTTTATTTTATTTTTGAATCCAAGTATCCAGCTACTTAAATTTTGAATACAAGTATTCATTTATTCAAATTTTGAATACCAATATTCAATATTCTATTCAGGTATTTGAATACTCAAGTAGTATTGAATACAAAATAAAGTGGTCAAAAAAGTAGTTGTATGAAAACGAATACCCGAGCGAATACCCAACTTTGAAAATGTATTCGAATAGTATTCGAATACCGCAAAAAGTAGCTTGAATTGGATTCAGAATACCGTTTATTCGAATACTACACAACTCTGATCTAGAATAAATACTTAGTTTGAAAGAAACCATTTACCAAATCCGTAGTTTTTGCTCTGTCTTCCTATTTACCTGCTATTTATTGAGTGTGTTAGTGTGTTGACAAAAAGTAGATATTCATAGAGTACGTATATAACGTGAAATTACGATCCACTTGAACCGATCGGATCAAGTTGGGATTGAAACAAACCCGTATTTATCGCGTTGTCCTCAATCGGATCGAGTAATCCTTTTCCAATTCTCATTCAATCCTGTCGTTATGTCAAATGAGGATAGAAGCACATTGAAAAACGAGATAGAAACAAAAAGGTGAATTTTTATATTTGACTATCATTTGATTTGGCTCTCTAATAAATCCACATTCCTTCATGGGAACAACCAAAGTGAATATTTCCAAAACCCGTAAACGGTTTCCATCCAGTCTTGTTTATCTTTTATCAGAGTTATAGAATAAGTCACTTCATGAAATGACCAAATATTCCTCTTCCTCACTACTCTTTTATTTTCTAAAAGCAATCTTTGACATTTAATTTTGTATGACTATAATTCCACTTAAATATGATGGTCTAGACTACGCCGAAGGTCTAGAAAGGTCCAATTTTGAATCATTCTTTTCAGCATTGTGACCAGTATTTGCCCAATACGCAAGTCATGTTGGCCTCGATAAGCCAGCTACGACTCAGAAATTGCAAGCAAGCAGAAATTAAATGTCAAAGATTGTTCTTCCAGGTCATGATGAATAAGATTCCGTCATCCAATTCCATTTTATGTATTTTATTAACTATTTAAAACAAAAGGTCTGAATGAATCACCCTTTACTCATATCTTTTTGATGAGCAAAACCAATTCCAAACAAGATATATAATAAAAGGCCTAACATACCCTACCTTAAACTTTAAAAATCGAGCACAGCATAAGATCATTTTATAATATAGTCTTATTCGAGGTCTTATTATAAAATGATCAGATGAGCGTCGGGTTCCTGGCACATCCACCATTTACACATAAATAGTTCCCTCCTATCACGAGCGGCGCAGTAATTTGGAACGGTTCAGTAGCATCACAGATGATTTTCTCGGGAGGTTGTTTTGTGGTTATAGCACGGGAGAGGAACTGCCAATGAACACTGAACATAGCAACATGCAGCTCGGAAAATAAAGAAAAATGTCTACTCTCATAGATTCTTAGCAGGTACCTAATTTTAGTTAGGTTAGTGGTTTTTTATTACACAGGGGGTCCCTAAAGGTGTAGGAAAAACTCTACCATATACCTACCCCTCAGGGCAAAAGAGATACAGAGTCGTCAAATTGGAAATGAAAAATCGAGTTTTCTGTTTATTTTTGACACTTTTTCACATTCATATTGCTTTGATAATCAGTATACGGGGATTTTGTGGTATGAGGAATTCGATTATGAAGTCCGTTTCACTGGGGCCGCTAGAAAGCGCCACACACTGCACATTTTGTGGTTTAAAATGGTAATTACTATTTTCCGTTTGTTTTTCATTCATTAGAGAAGAAGATTCTCCAGACAATTCAAAGTGGAAAGGTACTCTTTTCATAGTTTGCTCAAGTGAGCCGTTTTCGAGAAATTTCCATTAAAAGAGTTCCAGACACACCCAAAAATACCTAATATTCGACTACCCAAGCAACACACGATCATATATTATGGTTGAATATGCGTGTATTCAACCATATTTTTGGAAATATTTGGTTTTGGTATATTTATTAAACGTATATGTTTTGAACCGTTATTCAATACACGTTTACAATACACTATTTTTTGGAGAGCAGGATAAAAATCTGTTATTTTTTGTGAGGAATATCAAGTATATGTATCTTAGTGTTGAACTGTATTTGTCAGACTTCAAAGATTAATCAAAATGACCCGCGCATGTGGGACTTGGTATACGATATACCTCTCATACACGTTTCTTCCAAAGTGTAATAAATGGTATGTCTTTTTATCACAAATAGATTGAGAAAAAAAGGTTCTGGGTGTACTCATCTTCATCTTTATATTCATTTGACAAATCTTACTCACATTTATCGGTTGATCATTTTTGCAAAGTGTGGGGTAGATGTTTCCAATAGTATATTTTTATTCTAAAGCAACGTTTATTAAATGTATAAAAACCACATGGTATTCAACGTGTATGATATCCAATATAATACAGGACGCCGAGAGTTGGTATCGTGAGGGTTTCCGTTCCTTGGAGCCAATCAGGTTTTCGGAGATATATCACGTGATGATGAACGCGATCGATTTTCCATTTTTAGCGTCACTTTCTTGGGCAGCCGACTTGTGTGTTGTGTGTAATGTACTTGTATAGTGGTTATCTATACTGTTGATGTTTGCTGGATAACTGTTCATTTCGGCAATTTCGACGATTTTGCCACTTGTTGTAAGCGTTACCAGTTGAAATATATCGTGCTTGATTGGGTGTTCTCTTCAGTGGAAATCGGATTGTTTTGAATTGAATGATTTATTATTGTGGCCATAGCTAGGTAAGTACCTTCGTGCACCTATTCAGCTATTTTCCCATTATAATTTCATTGAAAACTCCCTTTTTTAATATCCATTATGATATTCAATAGATCGGGAAAAATAGCTCATATTCGTAGATTTTGATTTATTTTATGTAATTTTAGTGTACCCTAATAGTTTATTCTCCTTTCCAGAGGCCTCCGAATAGATTTTAATGGAGAGGAGCAGAAAAGTTCAATCGTTGGAGAGACCTCAGACAAAACAATTGGGACAAGGGACAAGCTGACAAGCATATGCCAGTATAGGACTGCGATGGTTGAAACAGTCGTAACAGTTATCAAAATGCCTTGAATATTTCATAGCTTTGTTGAAAAATAAAGAATGTAGATAAGTATGCTGATGGTTTGATTGGAACGTTGCTATTTCAGATATCGTAGCTAATACTTCAACGTTTCCTTTATAGTAAGCATAAACGTGTTGTAGAATCGTTTATCAAACGTATATCGTACACGTATAATAGTCTTGTCTCATAAACGTGTATAGTTTGGATATCATATCCCATTCTTAAACGTTTATCGGGTGGACATTTTATCGTTTATTTAACGTTGATTCTCAACCACAAATATACGCCTGGTATAAACCAAAAATAAACGTTTATTCAACTATTGTGTGTTACTTGGGTACTTACGCGAACGTATCAAAGAATTATACAGGGTGGACATCTGAAAACGAAACAGAGCTAATTTTGGAGACCTCAAGTAGTTTATGAGAAAACCCTCGGACCCGTCAATTTTTGATTCAAGGGGGAACCCTTTTTCTGCTTGTTTTGCCCCCGTGAGGGCAAAGCCCTAGCGGAAGTGACAAGCGCTCCAACATTTTAAATGGAATGGGGGGTCGAGTAATACCTTATTTTGAAGGTATTTTCATGTGGAATATAACCCTCAAATTTCAAATCGCTACCATTTGCCTAGCCGATACAGGGACTAATAAAAGTTGGAAAAACGTGTAAATATTTTTTTATGGAAAAAAATGCTTGTGAATAAATCAGTTAAATACAATACAAAAAATTTTGTTCTCCTACATTCTGAGCCGTAAATTTTGTGGTCGTTTTTTCTTCTTTTCAATACTTTGCAACGGAAATCGTGGTTATTGTTAAGACCGTTAATTACTATAGCAACATTTTGAAGTTTGATAGTGATTGTCAATAACTGTTGTCAGATCATAGTAGTGACAAAGAAATAGCACTTTGAAGTGATCTAGTTGCAAAATCGGCACAGTGAACAGTGATAATGGTTCATTCACTTGCTGGAAGAGTTGAAATTATTTATCTTTTTTTTTGCGAACAATGAAAATGCTAATAGAACTGGCCAGCTCTTCAATCTACAACACCGGAATCGACAGGTCCATCGCAAGTATATTTTGAAATTGGTTCAAAAATTTAAGAAAACTGTGTCTGTGTCTAATAAAAAACGTGAAACAGATAATCCAGTAGTGAATGAAGCTTCAAAAGTGGCTATTTCAGGACATATTGTACAAGATCCCACACTGAGCACAAGGAATAAGTTATCAACCGTGTCTGGTATTAAAAGAAGCAACATTCAGAAGATATTGAAAAAAACACCAGTTTCATCCGTACAAAATACATCTCGTACAAGAACTAAACGAGAACGATTTTGATAGGCGAATACAAATATAATCTGTGAAACTATAACTAAAAAAGCCACAAATGATCAACACTTTCTGTTTAATGTATGTTTTTCCGACGAATGCTCTTTCTTCCTAAACGGAAATGTGAATCGTCACAACTGTCGCTATTGGGCTGCTTCAAATCCCAGAATATATCGTGAGGTGCATACGCAACATCCCTAAAAACTGTATGTTTGGGCTGGCATTTTTGGTAACCATATCGTAGGCCCCTTCTTTTTACCTGGTAATTTAACAGGAGAGATGTATCTGGATTTATTAGAAAATACGATCATTCCAGCGTTAGTGGAGATACTAGAAAATAACAACGAATACTCGGAACATCATCTAGTATTTCAGCAAGATGGTGCGCCACCCCACTATGCTGCAGGGGCTCACAATATTTGGACGAAACGTTTCCAGGACAATGGATTGTAAGACGAGGAGCGACTGAATGGCCTCACCGCTCCCCTGACTTAAGTCCGTTAGATTTTTATAGGGCCATCTGAAAACCAAAATTTATGCCAGCCAACATCGTTAGACAACTTGATGTGGCAAAAAATAATTGATGAATGTCGTCAAATCACTCCAGAAGTTTTTCAAAATGTACGGGAGAGGTTTGAACAAAATCTTTATCATTGTATGGAATATGGAAGTCGGAGGCCAACATTTTCAACATTGAATGAGTTGATAAACAACTGATTTTAGCTTTGGGCACTTTATTTTAATAAATACTTCTTAACATGTTGTAACTTTCATTAGTCCCTGTATCGCCTATTTGTGAAGCAACTTACATCATTCCGAAATTGCACCGTTTCTGAGATAATATTAGGAATTTCGCGAACCGAGCGAACTTTGGCAAGAGCATCTTTTTTAGTTCAAGTTGTCTCTAAAATTTTCTTTTTTGATAAAAGATGAAAAAAACACTAGGAAAATAGTTATGACCATTTTAAACCACAAAATGTGCACTGTAACGGCCTCTATTTAACGGCCACAGTAACACAAAACCTTCGTATACCAATTTTCAATGCAATATGTGAAAAAGTGTCCAAAATAATGAGAAAAATCGATTTTTCATTTTAAACTTGACGACCCTGTATCTCGGAAACGGTGCAATTTAGGACTAAGATAAATTGCGGTAAATCGACATTATTATTTTGTTTGTTTTTTCCGCACCTTTCAGGGACACCCTGTATAGTTTTTTATAATGAATTTTATTTTTTTCACATATTTATGATCGCTTTTATCTTTGGCATTGTGTTTCATTGATGTCTTTTGAAAGTTGTTTATGATTATGTGGTGCCTAGAACCAATAAGACTTTTGTGTGTGTTTAGTTAGCCTTTACGCTGATTGTCTCAACTTTCTTTCTATGTCTTCCGCCTTGTGTCATAGTTGTGGTTGATTCTTGGCAAGTCTTCTTTGTTATAATTCGTTAATCATAAGAGATAAGTACAACATCGCTTGAATGGAGGCAAAATTGTGTAATTTGACTCGTAGAAATGTCTCTTCAAATCTTGGAAAATTTCGAACACTTTCGGGACACGTTTTTTTTTAATCATCGTGTATATGGAGAAAGTTTGCTAAAAAGTGAATGACAGGTAAAAACGTTTTATTCACAGATAAAGTAGCTCAATGTTTTTTTTCCAGGAATGTCATTGTTTATTGTCAGAAATTATTTCTAAACGTTTAAAAATGTGAGCATTTTCCATTGCTGTTATCGCACAAAACACACAACGCACAAATAAAGACCCAATATTGTTTTAAATGGGCAATAGAACGGTATAAAAACTGGTTAAGGGGATTCATCCTCTCCAAAAAGCACTGCTAGCAAAATAAGTTGTCATCACGTCAGCCCGTGGGCGATGATGATGAAAACAGACCTTAGGTATTCATCACGCCGGCAACCAAACTAAGTGAACATCACGCCTCAAAAGAGATGGGTATAGATTTTGTTCGAAGACGGTGGCAATTATTATTGTGGATTACATAAGATTTTGTGGAAGGTATTACTAGGTCTGTTCGTAGAACAATCATAAATCGATCAGCGCTTCATAGATTGGTCAAAATAATCAGAAATTGTTTGAAAACCGCAAATGCTGAATGCTGATTGGCTCTGACTGGTTTGTGATTGTTCTACGAACGGACCCATGGATAATTGTATTGGGCAAAGCAATCGTCATGTGGAGAGGGCGCCAGGTGTAACATAATAAACACCAGATTCTCATTTTTCACCCCAAAAAAACATCCATGTACCAATTATTTGAACAAAATCACAGCTCCAGTTATGAAAATATTGATTAATATCAAAAATATTATATTAGCTTTGACACCCTGTACCTCGGTTATTATCGATTTTGGTATTGAGGTGAATTTAGCTAAATACAGTGACGAAATTTGTCCAGCGGTTCGACTATCCAAGAAGGATGATAGCGGAAACGACGGACTTTCCAAGTTCCGACCATTACGTCTCGCTCCAACATCTCGGCTCTTGTACCTTTTGTAACAAGTTCGAATCACTGTGCACAGCGTGGATCCTTCTAGTATGTTCGGTTGTCGATCACGAAAGTTCACCATCTCTCGAGGTATGTAGAGGCTTCGCCATTTCAAGAACAGTTAGTCGTGATTGATCGTGTATATTGTGAGCGGAAAGTTAAATCATAAATAAGTGTGGTATCAAAATAAATCAGTTTAAAAAGTGACTGTAAATAGATTAGTTAAAACTAGATTAGTGATTTCTATATCTGAAAAACGTTCTAGAATCTAGAATAGACACTTTTAATATGACTCATGCATGACACGAAAAAGGGAAACTACGATACACAAACCGGAAATTCAGGTTATGGATAGATATCTGAATTCTTGTTATCAACAATGTATATTATTTTGTTTCAAGCTCTTGCTCTATTGTCAACATTCTCTTCAAATGAGGTTTAAAATAGCTAGCGAATTCGATTAAGGCATGGATTTATCATAATTTTACAAAAATCAAACAAACTTATGTACGGTGGTTGCCCTTGTAGCACGCATGTGAGTCTGAGTGGCCGCCTTAACACAATAGGAATCAATTATTGTCTTTTTGCTGGATTCGAAAGTCCATGATAAAGAAGGAGACACGTATTTTTTCACTATCTTGCTAGTACAAAATCGACGGAGATATAACGCTTTGAAATGTGGTAAAATTGCTGAGTTATGACGTCACTCCATGAAACAGTTTTAGTTATACAGGGTGCCCCGAAAACAATGGGACATAAGGGGACAGCAGATTCCTAGGACGCAAATATTGCGATAGACCCCAACTTGTTTAATCCAGAAGTTGATATTAAGAGATACCTACAGGGTGTAAAATTAAAAATTTAATTTTGGATTTTTTTGATAACTTTTGAAACATTATTAGAGTTATTTTGTTGAAATTTGCCTTATAAGGGTGGTTTGACATATAAATCTGGCCTTTGTATGGCTCTCACTTGTAAAAGGCTACACTTACATACCTATATATCCTTTCCACTGTTCCAACTAGTCATAAATCTCTTGTACGTACTCATACATTTTTCTCCATTGAGAAATTGATTTTATCATCACGTTTACATGAAAAAGGTTTACCCTGATGTAATAGTGGATATCTGCACTCGAATTAATCCATGCATGCAATGTGGCTCTGAAAACGACGTTTAATTTTTTTCAATTATGTTTTTTTCATTTTTGTGTAGGTTTTTTTCTAAAAAACATTTCACGTGTAGACACTACTTGTCAAAATTACCATGATGAAGTCGTTTTCAAAGCCCATGTATATTTTCAAAATTTGCCATTCAAAATCACAATGCATGAATTACTTTAAGCAAATATCTTGAAAAAGGTTACCCCTAGCCACTTTTCCATGTAGATACGATGAAAAATTCAAGTTTTTATTAAAAACAAATGCGTTTGCGTACAAAAAAGTTATAACTACCTATTTGAATGAGTGAAAGTATAAAACGATTCTCGAGCTTATACCAAATTCGGTCTTCCTATTGGCTGAATCGTCTACATACATTCACGTGCTGTAGGCAACCAGCAAATCAGTCAAATCACCAATGTATAATTATAATTAACTGCTGATCAGCTGGCTGACTACCGATTGCCACTGCTTTAATATTATTCATAAAATAATGCATTTATCCTTCAGCAAACTCACTTTTTATATTGTTTTTAATAAAATAACATGATTATTAGCTCTGCATTATTGTCTTCCGGAAAGGTTTTTCTGTTTTTCGGCTACCTAGGTTCTTTAGGCCTGTATTTTGATGTAAGTGATCTGTACCCATTTTATTTGAGGTGGTATTTATAGTGGATTCAGTGGCTTGTTGATACCACAAGATGGAGGTTGATTTTAGGGTGGATGACTTATCACCTACCCCTACTATTTTAGAGATAAAGGCGGTGATTGGATAAATCTATCAACCAAATATTTTGCTCGGTATAATCGTAGCCTTTAGAGATCAGACTGCACAGGTAGGAATCGACTTTTTGGCATTCCTACCTTTATTTCTAGATGCCTTCCGGAAGGTAACCCGGTACCAAAGAGTCAAATTAAGTGAGAAGACTGGGACACTAAAGGGCGTATAATGCGGAGGAGAGGTTTAGTGGGTAGATTTCTCTCCTTGGGGCCGGAACCCCTGAACAAAAAAAAAACCGCTGGGTATATCTGTCTGAATCCTAATGATTAAACGTTGAAGTTTGAAGTGCAATTTATTTCACATGAGGTGAAATGTGTAATGTGGAGTAAAAAAAAACATTGCTGTTATTTAACTATCAACTAAATTTTATCGACTTGACAATTTATTATATTTTTCCTAAAGGTCTGTTATTCTACGGGACACCCGGATGAAAGGCAAACTAAACTATGAAAATCGCTCGAATCAATCTCATCAAATATGTCAGGAACTATTAGGTACCTAACCAATTTGTCCTATTTATGGGATAAATTTGGAAGTTTTTACTCGTTATTTTCTCAACAGTTAATCTACTTTGGAATAAATTTGGCTTTTATTTCTTACTTTAAATTCAAATGAATAATAGGTATGATATGTACCTATTAAAACCCTAGTTCAAAGTACAATGACAAATGAATCAAATCAATTGAGCAATACGGTTTTTAGTAATGAATCATGATAACTAATCCTTTTTTTCAGGTAGGTATGTACTAAATATTGTGATTCAAGTAAAAGAATTACGTCGGTATATTCAAGCAGGTATCCAATTATTTTATATGGGTCAAAAAGTGACCAAATGATCAAATGTCTATGGATCTTTTACATTCTTCACTCTAAATTGTCATTTGTATTCAAAATAATCGAATGATACATATTATATTATTTTGAAATAAGGCTATTCGCTCTTACACACTTCAATTATTGTGAAGGCTTTCTTCAATGCATAATACATTAATAAACTTCGTCGGCAGACAGTGTTCACTGAACACTTGCACAGACATTGTTGAAAAAGCAACTTCAAACTCAAACGCGAATCTACAGAACTGGAAATTTTGATAACTCTTGAACAAATAATATTTGAACGGAATAAAAAAAAATGTATCGATTTTTTTTAAGTATTCCAAAGTTTGTAAAAAATCCATTTAATTTTTCATGAAAGTTCCCCATCATGTTTGTCAAATGGAGAATGCGCCAGTTCGGTGCAATATCGAGTTTTCAGGCTAGACGCTTGTGTTGAATACCGTCCCAAATATGTAGCAAAAAGTCTCGCTTAATATTATATTGTTTTGTGGTCTCGCCATAAAATAGGTGAATTAAAACGTTTTCCAGAACTCACAGAACTGATTTGGTTTATCGATCGCGTTCTTCAATTTGTGGAAACTGTTCTAAAACCCAGAACAGTTTTTGTTTCTTCATTATGATTTCTGAATTTGAAATTTATCAGATTTTCATAACAGTCCTTTTTTTCGGCAATATCAACATCGATTGATTTCATCTATAAATCTGAGGGTTAATTATGTTTTGTGAAATTATGGCTCTTATGTAGACGTGTGGAAGTATTCTTGTTTGACTGTTTGTGCTGGTTAATTTTTCAATTTTTCAAACTGTAATGCTGCATCAGTATTTCTATGATTTTCGATTTGAACTTGACCATCTCAAGATGTGGGAAGTCCTTCATAAAATTAATTGGGAATATTAGCAAGTTTGGGTTTTTAAGGGAGTGGACGTGTGGCAGAGTTTTGTAATATTGTCCAGGAAAACGGCGATGATCTGGAAACAATAAAATAGCTGAAGTGTTGATCAATAGAAAAGAGGCCTACACAAGATAGACCAAAATTTTTGTAAGCGAGTTACTAAACAGCGATTTTTGTCAATTTCTCATCATTTTTTACCCAAGATTTGTGTGATTTGCTGCAATTCACCCTCCAAATATCTGCATTTGTTGTATCTTTACCTTCGGGCCATCATGGTGAACAAAATACACACTAGGTCAAGGACATGTGAGCGGATGACAGGTATTACATGTCATGTGAACCTAATTGAATAGTACAAAATTACCACCACTATTACCCTCGACTGCTAATAAGACAAGGGCGCGCGGGCAGATCAGATAAAGATAAACTGTCTCAACTGTTCACTATTCATTAAAAAACTAAGTCAGCCGCTGAAATTCTCCTATTAGACCAAGAGCTGGCGGCCGCGGACATTACTATGACTTTACCTCAGGCTGAAATTTTGAGAATGTGGTTGGGGAAACAATCGGAAAGTGTCATTTATAAGGATTTTGTTCAAAACCCCTGCCAAGGACACGTAAGACGACTCAAAAATGAAAAATGTTTCGCTCAAAAAGATGATCATACCTCCGTCTGAAAATTTGTACACTACCTGTTTGATAGTCACTACTGATAAGGATAACGTATGTAAATCGTCAGGTGCATCAGACTCTCTCAAACTTTTCATCTAAAAATTTTCAAAATTTTCAAAAAAATTTCATCTCACCAACCTCCGCCTGACGTTTCAACATATTTTATCAGAGATCATTTTAAGGTAAAAAATGCCGCTGTGAAGTCTCTCTACAACGTTCACGAGGTTCCTGCCAGCCTAAGAAAAAATCTTTTTTCCCCCATTTTTTTTTTTTTTTAAACTTCGTCTTACGTTTTCACGCTTCATTCAAGAGACAATTTTATACATATGGACATTTTCAGTCGTCTAGGTCGCTGCTAAAGAGGTGTCAGACATCCCAAAATTTGGCATTTTTTTTCATTTTTTTTTATACAGTAATAAGCACAAAAAAAATCGTCGTTCAAAATTTCAGGAAGTCTCGAACCGACTGAGACATACGTCTAATTTTTTTCGAAACCTGTCTGGTTTCTTACCTAGCACATAGGTACACACGAGGGTACACATAACAAATGAAATATACATTGACTTCAAGAACTCAATGGTAATATATGTATATGAATTGAATAAATACTTTAATCGGGGTATACTCTCAAAAATTGATATTCAAGCAAGTATTATTTATTATCAAAGAGGAAATATTATACAGGGTGTTTCCTAACCTATGTGACAAAATGAAGGGGGTGATTCTTCGCTTAATTTTAAGACGAAAATGTGGTATAACTTTTTTTCGAATGTTGCTTTGTTTCCAAAATACAGGGTGTTTAATTTTTTTTTTTTGATTAGTTTTTTATTTTTAATTAATTTATCTTTTTATCGATTTTGTTGAAGTTTGGTGACGGTATTTATAGTGATAACGGGCTCATTTTGCCATGAACAAAAAAAAATTATCGAATACAGTGGCGTCCCGAGCGGCACTTCAACCAATATTATTGGGAAAAAAATGTACGCCACTGACTTTTTGTGTCATTTTCATTTTTTTCTCAGGTTATTCAACTAAAAACGCAACTTTTTGATCTTCTAAATTTTTATCGTATCTTGCGTAATTTTTGAGATAAACCACTTTATTGCATGTCTCTGGACTACACAAAAATAACAATATGATGCAAAGTAGGCTTTTTGCTTCGATCCATGGCAACCACATTATTTGTTTTCTTCATGACATTTGCCTACTGTATGAAAGTTTCCAATAATGTATTTAAGTAACTATTGTTTTTCAATTTATTCGTAATAAATTACGTTCTCTTCATAATGGCTGAGTTTACCAATCAAGAAATGGCTCAGATGCATTTTATGTACGGTTTAGCGGATGGAAATGCCCGAGAGGCGAGACGTTTGTATGCAGAACGTTTTCCTAATAGACAAGTACCATGTTCGGCAACATTTACAAGAGCCGCTTTCCAGCTGCCCGTTTTGTGCACGCAATCAAGCATTTGTGCGCGCAAAAGCACTAAACGCGTGTTCCAGCTGTATTACGTTTCGAGCTCCGAGTTACCTTCCCCTTTCCCCTGAAGCACTACCCGGAAAATGTGGGCTCGAAGCGCAAAATTAGATAAACGTCAAATCAGTCAAATTCTGTCATATTCAAAATCAAAACATTGGCAAGTTTTATCTTTTTTGACTGGATCCATGCTTAAACATACAAAATTTATCTCAGCGAGTGTCTTATAAACAATATTTTCACTAATTTTCACAATAATCACAATTTTGAGATGCCTTGGCTCAAACGTAATTACTTAGATCAGCAATATCCTGATCGTTGGATCGGCAGAGGAGGCCCTCACCCATGGCCACCACGTTCACCGGATCTGAATCCATTAGATTTTTATTTTTGGGGACATCTTAAGCAACTTGTTTATAGCACTCCCATTCAATCCGAAGAAGAGCTACGAATGCGTATTATTAATGGACTCAATACGATTTCCGCCAGTCCCGAAATTTTCCGTGTGGTGAGAGATAACTTAGTACGTCGTGTACATGGATGTTTACTGGCTCGTGGAGGATATTTTCAGCAGTTTATTTAACTTTTTTTTATTGATTTAGTGTTTTTGAATTCTCCATTGAAATGATTATAATTGATTGCTGTATTTGTTAGAAAATTTAACATCAGCGATAAAATTACTTTTTGCGTCAAAACTCACTCAACTAGATTTAATTTTTTATCTAAAAAATTAGGCAAAATACGATAAAAATTCAAGAGATCAAAAAGTTGCGTTTTTAGTTGAATAACCTGAGAAAAAAATGAAAATGACATAAAAAGTCAGTGACGTACATATTTTTCCCAATAATATTGGTTGAAGTGCCGCTCGGGACGCCACTGTATTCGATAATTTCTATTTGTTTATGGCAAAATGAGCCCGTTATCACTATAAATACCGTTACCAAACTTCAACAAAATCGAGTAAAAGATAAATTGATTAAAAATAAAAAACTAATCCAAAAAAAAAATTAAACACCCTGTATTTTGGAAACAAAGCGAAATTCGAAAAAAAGTTATACCACATTTTCGTCTTAAAATTAAGCGAAGAATCACCCCTTTCATTTTGTCACAGAGGTTAGGAAACAACCGTATACAGTCGAACTTCGATAACTCAAAGCGGCATTTCTCGAAAAATAAAAACGACTTATCGAAACTTTGACTAAACGAGAACAAAATACATGTGTACTTGAAGAATTATCAGTTCGAGCTAGCAAAACCTCGAGTTATCGAAGGTCGACTGTAGTTATACTATTACTTATTACAATTATGCTTATCAAGTGATCTTTGATGATTAAAAAATCCATAGAATTTTTCTAGCCAAAAATGAAAATGGTCTGTGATAAAAAGTTAAAACGTCAGACGGAGGTAAGATGAAAATTTTTTGACAATAAATGACCAGTTTGAGAGCTTCTGACCCCCTTTTGGCAGCGACCTAGACGTCTGACGATTTACATACTTTATCTGTGTTCTCCGAACAGATAATAGTGTAAACAATTTCAGCCAGAGGTATGAACAGCTTTTGAGCAAAACATTTTTCATTTTTGAGTCGTCTGAAGGGTCCCAGGCAGGGGTTTTGTGCAAAATGTATAATTTCAGGCCGTGCTCGATCGCGGTTCTTCTCTAAAGTCATTCTATAAATGCAGAGAAGGAAAAAAGATAATTTTGGCAAGATTTTGGGGTTTGGGTTAGCTTTTACGCTGGGGAGTCAACTTTGTTCACAACAGTCAAAATCAAGCTCGAACAATTCAATACAAAAAGTCTGCATTGCCATCAGGGACAGTCAGTTGGTCACCCTCTATGTGTCAAGATGTTTGGTAAAAATCCGTATTTTGGTCAGACTGATATGATAACAGTAGGTGGAAATTCAGCAGCTCCATTTTTTCAAGATAAATTGCCTTATCATTTTTTTGGTCTAGATTAACAGAGGGTCTCAGTTTATAGAAAATGAACAATTAGCACAATTTTTGGAAATAAGAAAGATATAATGATTAGAGAGTGGTGATGTCATTAACGTTTAAAAAAATTAACCTGCGGCCTTGGATAATGTAGTGATTACATATTAAAAAAAGTCGCGCATATCTTCCGTCATGACCCGTGACGTCCCAAATTTTACATTACACGCACTCATAAAAAAGTATGGTAGGTATCATGAGACCATTTTGATACTTACTAATAATCTATATAAGATTTCATAAGGTTGTGAAATGTTTCGTTGTGGTTCATTTTCCTGAGAATTTACTCGCTTCGCCCAAGACTACAGGTACTTTGGAAGTAATTGCGCTGTTTGTCAGCCACATTATCTCCGAATACCTAAGTACTTCAAAAGAGTCTGTTTTGCAATATTTGGAGAACATAATATATTGCTCATATGATTCATTCAGCCTCCAATAAAAGAACACGCAGCTCCCACCTCCCGATTCCGACATCATCTTTTCTCAAGTCCTGGATATTTTATAACAGCAAGAAGATCTCCAATCAACTGCCCATTGAATGTAGAAGAATCCGAGTGGCAAGGGTATTAAGAAGAAAAGTTAGGTCCTTACTTCTGAATCATGCTTTGTACAGCGTGGATGAATATTTTTCAACCATAGTTTCGCATGAATGCATGAGACTATTTGCTTATCTGGATTAGCCCTTTTTCTGATCCGCTGGAGTGATTGTGTCCGGTGATCTTGATTTTATTTTTATTTTTGTGTCATTCTAATGTTATACTCAAGCTGTAAAAACAACCCTTCCATATCATTGTTTGCTTTGAGTAAATTGTTGTTTATTTGTTCTCATTTGTAACTAACCCAGTCTTGCTTTGAATAAGTACTTTTGTACTTGGACAATAAAGCTTATTTTGATTTGATTTGACTGCTGCAAGAAGGATAAACGAATGAAGACTTACTGCTAGAGGATTTTGATGTGATAACCTGCGGTGTGTTAGAAGATAAAATGTTGAAAGTTCAGAATCCTACTAACGTAGAAGAGAGTTCGATCGTTGATACTTCGTGTTCGCTTCCAGTTTAGTCTGGTCAGCAAACAAATTCTCAGTTTACAACATCATCATAAAGGCGTGCAGTCTTGGACTAATTTCTAATGAGACATGCTCTTATTTGCTACTATAATTCCTGTATAAGCCCCTTCAGTATTTTTTGAAGATGCCACATGTCTTAAAACAAACTATAAAGAATGGAGACACGACTGTCCAACTGGTTTGTACACAATATTTCTTCCAAAAAGAGGAAATTCCATGGTGATATGAATATATAAACAAAGTGTCCTTCAAGTATGAACAATCAATCTCGCGGATACATTTCCAAAAGGTTAGTTTGGGTTAGTCCCTGCATATTTTGTGCATCTCTAATTTTTGAACGTTCTGGTATATGTATTTCAACAACATTTGAGCATCGTGTATACATATTGGGAGATAAAGCTTCACCAAATTCTTTTGAAATTCAGGAAAGTCAGAGACAAAATGTTTCATTTGTCCAAATAATCCTCCTCCAATAACGGTACTCTTTATTGGCCTCAAAGTGTCCTTGACAAAACTTCTTGTGTAGAGGCAAGATGCGAAAGTAATAGTAGGCCGCGATTCGGAAATGAGAAATTTGATATTATTTTTCCTGTATTCGTTTTTAATCTCATTTTGATCAAATATTTCAGCTATCTCTCTGATACCTTTTGCTCGTCGAATGTTCAATATATCTCAATAAGTCAATAACGTATAGTCCCTTTTCTCGTAAATCGTTCGTTTCATCAGAATCAATAAGGACTAGAGGAGTGCCTAAATTATGTGGATTGTATAAAGCTGTTCGAAAGTTAGAGAACAATACACAATGTATAAATTTCTTTTCCTTTGGGGTCCGAAATCTCCGTATTAGACAATTTGAGAACAGTTTATAGGAAAATGTGACACTAGACGATTTTTGGAAATTGGTACATAGATACTGAAATATTGATGCAGTGGCGAATTTAGGCTTTTTTCGTCTGCCTCCCATGTTCGACATTTTACAACACTAATACCTGTCTCTTATGAGGTTACTTTGCGTGCAGTATTTGCCAATTAGTTCTATGCTTTGCCATTTCGTGCAAGATTGGTATGATATTTGACTGTTTTAAACATGGAACTACTGAAGTTTGGGAATATGATAATGTTTCAATATCAATATATGACTTGTATGTTCGTACTGTTCGTACCTACATAACATTCGACAACATTGATATTGATATTTTATCCCAAAAACTACACCAGTAACATGTTTTGATTAGTGTTTTGTTTTTATTGTTAAGAGTTTTCAGGCATGCCAAGGGATCACAAAAGGAAATTGAGGTTTGAGTTGGGTTGATATCTATTTATTCACGTTAATTTTTCCGAAAAAGTCTTGTCCTTCTATGAGCTAGGTGCTGGTGCTTCCTGATCGCCATAAGTGAAGTAAAAAAAAGTCGTCTTAACGAAGAATCTCTTTAGGCCGGTTTTTTCCAGGCCCTACACCCATTCCTTAGCCCACGAGATCTAACCATAAGCATACCAAAGAACGAGAAGTCAAAAGTCATTCACAAATATCAATGTGTATCTTGATTTGATTTAATTAAAGGTCCACATTTTTTTTTTTGGCATTCTATACTATTCACAATGTTTTTAAAAGTAAACAAAAAAAGAGTTATTTATCCCAATTCTCGATTAAAAATATACTTTTCACTCATTGCTACACAAAAACCACATAAAGTTCTAAATTTATATAAGTGATACTCAAACAAACACAAGGTTCAATAAATTGTTTTTCCAGTATGAGATAGTTTGTGTACATAATCAAAATAGGCGTTTCGTGTGAATAAGAACGCGCGATTTATATGACCGCTTCAAATGCGAGGCATGTCCGAATAGCTTGTAAATTTCTTTTTTAGGTTATCAGCAGATAACCATTTTGATTAAAAATTTAAAATGAAATACTTGGAGATCATGCAAATTAACGGAACAACTTTTCAATCGCCTTAAACGATGTTTCATTCAGATTTAGCATGGGAGACGGATTATTAAGACAAAAAAACATTCACCAAAGAGATAGAGACAAGTGTCCATATTCTATTCGAGTGTTTCATTCAAAAGCAAAATGATAAACGAAAAAATAATCCCTTCATATCATGTAAATATATAACGTTTCATTCTACATAAGCTAGGTGTCGAGAAAGAAAACTATCACACTAATGAGTAGATGATAAAGACCTTTTCATCCACAACCGTGCCACCGAATATTAACTAAATAAGACTTGAAGGTTCACTCGTCGTCAAAAGTGGATCCGGCTCGTCCCATTCCCAGTCCCGCTCTGGTCCCAACATCATACCAGGGTACCGATTCTGGGACCGATAGGACGCTCATACGAGAGAGATAAACGATCACCTCCATATAATTCTCCGTTTACTGTCTCTCTCTTTCTCTCGATATGATCGTTCTATCGGTCCCAGAATAGGCACCCTGGTGTCACCGATCGGAAATTCCGGCTGAGAGTCGTCGTTGGAGCAAACTTTACTTATTACTATAAGTTAGATCACTCCATGCGGAACCTTTCATTTTCAGGAATCAAAGGCGGCTCGAAATAGTTGAAATTCCCCGGCACCGGCAAAAATATCTCGCTTTACCAAACATACAAATGAAATCACGCGGTGCTTTGTTTGAATACCGGGAGCATTTTAAATAATTCTAGATTTTGTGATTGTAGTATCACTTTTTTTTCTCTGCTGGTTTTAATTTGTGTATTAGCAAATTTTAAAATAAATCCGAACTCTTGTAAACAGTGAAATTAGAAAATCTAAGGGAAATTCCTGGCAAGGATGATCAATTACATTTGAAAACGACTGCTTCAATTTCTTGACATAATATTGTCTTGACCAGCCAAATCTTCAAATTCGCTTGTGAATATATTTTCCAATGCAACAATGTATTCACAAATGTCACAATAATTGAACAAAGGATAGTCTAGCCATAAAATTTTGAACTTGGACATGAAAATTTGGTCATTTTTGCCAAGTTCAAGATTTTATATCTAGACTATCCTTTGTTCAATTATTGTGAAATTTTCAAGGAGTACATACTTTTTGCACCTCTTTCGAATGGTCCTAGCAATTTTTATCAATTTACACACAAAAAAGTTTTTATTTTAAGCCTTTTTTTAAACGTGATAAAAGGACACTAAACACATTTTTTTAAGAAATCGCCAGGACACGTAAACTGACAAATGAATTGGAGTTTTTAAATGCACGATTACTTCTTTGACAACTGATGTGGGATAGAAGTTTTATCAAATTTTAGGCCGTTTCTATTTATCTGGCCACCACTGTATGTCAAAGCGAGTTCTATCATAATCAACCAATGTCACTTAACCTTGGTTGATTTTGCGTTATTCTGATGATTGTTGATCAGAGTAGACATTCACCAGGATGATAACTAACATTGATGCATGGCTGCGAATAAACATAACTCCACTTCTGTAATTTATATCAAAAGCTGCCTTTGTCAAGATGTATTTTTGTCAAAAACTGCCAAAGTCAAGAGGGTCAAAATATTATGACAATAAAAAATATCGTGAATCACTCAGAATGTATAATAGCCTTCAGATCAATAATCCCTTTTCCCGGATTATTTAGTTTTTTGGGAAATTGAACTGTGTGATGTTCGAAAAAATGAAACAAACCAATTTCAATTGCATAAAAATATGCGATAAATAAAACCTATTGACAAGATTTCACTTGATCGGGTCTACTAAATTTCAACTTGAATTATTATTATTAACTGCATTATTATTAACTGCACAATACACAATACACGTTAGAAATGTTTAAACTAACACAAGGCACAAGAATATAACTGAAGATGTTACACTATAGTTGTCTCGTAACTAGTGTAACATTTTCAGTTATATTCTTGTGCCACTCGGTACAATTGCATGAAATTAAGTGCAGCAAATTTGCAAGCGACCGCGAGCCACCGTATATAGATCTCAGGACATAAGCTCCGCCCCGGCAACAGGCAAAGGGGTAGGTAGAACTGGAATTCTTGTCGAGTGATTTAACTTATAAAGCGTTTTCATGGAGTATGGTATCATGCTGCCAGCGATGGGGTCACACCCAAAGCAGGTGTCGTCATGCACATCGCTGCGTCAAGAGTGCCGGTGCACACAGCAGCAGAGACTGCACGCTCGAGAGACTCGCTAGCGGTGAACGCAACGCGAGCTGCGTGGTTTGCGGGGTGAAAGGCCACCCCGCAAGCTGGAGTGGCTGCCCATCGTATATGGGCAGAACGAACCCCAAAAAAGGGGAAGAGAAGACAAAAGCATACGCTTTTTGGTCAAAGAGAGCCCAAGCTGCGTTTGAGTCTCGCGTCGACGCAGAAGTCAAGAAAAGAGTGCAAGCCTTTAAGGCTGCACAAGACAACTAGACAGCGGTCTAGAATTCACCGCAGCGAGAGCGGAGTTAGGAAAAACGCGTCGCAACCGTGTATTCACCTCTGGTAGTGTCTCCAGATTTTTACCCCTTTTTATTTTTTATTTTTCTTTCTTTTTCGTAACCACTAGTGCGGAGACACACGGGTAGGACGAGTTTTGCCGCGATCCTACCCTGTGACCAAGAGGCCTTCGGAAGGTAACCCGGTACCAAAGAGCTAAAAATTAAGTGAGAGATTGGGACACTAAAGGGCTTATCCCTGACGTCCTAATGCGTGGGTGGAGTTTAGTGGGCGAACCCCACACTACCCTATGGTCTCGGATCATAGGGTGTCTGGTTTCAGATTCTCCACCCTTGGGCCGGATCCCATGAAAAAAAAAAGGTATCATGAGACCATTCCAGTTTGGTCTGTCATCAACGTCACTTTCAGCCACTCGGCGAGCTGCAAGTGACGGTAATGACAGACCAAACCAAAGTGGTCTCACGATACCATACTCCATGAAAACGCTTATAGTAAAGGTAAACTTTGGTTGGAGTTTCGTACATCGCTTGGAAATCGATTGCCTTTTCCCAACTTGTCTCCCTCGTAAAACTTTTCCGGACCGGTTTTCGATTTTGTTTATGATTTTAGAAATTTCGGCAAATCGCTTTGAAGACACGAAAAAATTGCCGTTTTTTTGGAAATTTGCAAACCACTCCACTCATCATCGCAGTTTTAACATTGTTTTCGGAAGTTTTGAACAACAATATTCAACTTCTCATCTCGGTTTTTTAGTTTTTTGAATCTCTAGGGAGGGGGCAACAGGGGCAATAGTCCCCCCCTGCATGCCTGGCGACGCCCTTGATACTAGTATCTACAACCATGCGGTAACTAATGTACACCGCACGATTTTGCGTGTGGTAAGTACCATATTATCATGTTGTAATAATTTTATTACCGCACATAACTATTAGCAACAATATCAATGGTGGCGTTGCTTCACTTTATCAAATCAGAGCCGGTTCAATGAGAAATGAGAAGAGAAAATTTTCGCTGTCGGAATCATGTCTTGAATCCATTTTTGACAAAAATGACGACTGCTATTATCATATATTCATATATTTTGAAAATCCCTCAACAATGACTATGAGAACCGGTTCGATGAGAAGAGATTAAAATCATCCAAACTCACATATTACTTAGTGCGTAGTGATTCACGGCTTGACTTGATTTTGCAAGCAACTTGACTTGACTTGACTTGAAATCAAGTCAATTTCAAGTCAAGTATCTGTTTTTGGAATTCAAGTCAAATCAATGTAGCTAGATATCAAGTAGCTTGACGATCAAGCCCAAAATATCCAAGCTACTTGAGTTTGATTTCAAAAAATGTACATTTTATAACAATAATCTGAACTGCCCGGACGTAACAAGAATAAAAATCTGAGTTCAAAAAAAGCATTTTTTCATCAAAAATATATATAAAAAAAAGGCATACTTTGTTGAATAATAAATAAAAAAACAACAAAACGAAATCTTGTATTAATACAAAAAAACAAAAATGAAAACAGTTAATCAGTATTGTAATTGTTTTCGCGGCAGGCCGGCAGTCAAGCTTAGTGAGCTACGTTCCTGACAGTTGACAGTAGTGACATTGGGAGGAATGACTCATATCACCGCATCGATCGAGATCAACATTGCCAGGCCGCATAGTTGTCTCAAGTTTTCGGTTTGATGCCGTACCAGCCTATTCCAGCGCTATTGAAAGCTATCAAATTGAAACTAAGCAAAATCAAATTGATTCCTATATCTTGATACAAAAGAAAATCGAAATTAATATTATCTGGCAGAAATAATAAGATGCTTTGGTTAGTCAGTCATAATGATAATTATTATTGCTTAATTATTAGAATTAATATTATTATGTACATTTTAGATAAAAAGTGGAAAAATACATAATGTAACATAATATTATAATTATTAATAAGTACAAATCGTAAGTACCACGAAAACGAATTTGACATGTCATTATACATTATACTTATTCACTTATTCGAATGTGAACTTAGTCCAAAGATTCTGGAATAAACCTTTCAATGTGTGCCACATATCTTGCGCAGTTGTTGATGTTAATTGATTGCAAATCAATAAATGAATTGACTCACTGATTAATTTTAATCTTAATAAAAAAATCCCCAAAATACTTATATTTCGTCTACATAATATTTGTTTTTATTGTGTGAATATGTAAGTATGTACCTATGTATAATATGTAATTTCATTCTGATTAGTTTCAATTTGAAATTAATTTTTCTCAATTTGAATTTATGAAATCTCAATTTGAAGTTGAAGAGGTCGGTATAGATGATTCCACATACATACCGGCTAGACGCAAGTGCCTGGGCCTCGCCTTTTGGCGATATGACTTACCATTATTTTATCACATACAATCACCCCGCTAAGTTTCCTGACGTTGTTCGTGTTTCGTATAATACAAAGGCCAATAGTGTTTGGACGGGATATTGTCGTTTTATAAAAGCACATCTTTAAAATCCGTTGCTGATGAGGCACCTTAAGGCTACAAACCTAAAATGATTTCACTTCATTCGCACCGCGTATATAGGGTGATTCATATCAAAGCTATTTTTTTTTTAATCAAACCCTCTGTATATTATTACATATTTTCCTCAGTCAATTTTAGATTGACTTCATGTACCACACATGGAATCTTGAACGAACCGTTCACATGCAAATCGCTATTTTTCGAAAAGTTGATGTTTGAAAAAAAATGAATATCGCATTGATCCTAAGAGTTAGAGAATTGGGATTTTTGGTGATGCTTACCAATAAATGTTCTAATGTAGGCTGTATGTGCCAGCTTCAATTCTTTTTGAGTTACGAGAAATCATTTTGCCAATTTAGAAAATGTCAATCAAGGCCGACTTGATTTTTTTAAATGAAACTAACTAACTTGGTTATGCCATCGAATCGAATGTATAATTATTTTATTAAATTAATTTAATTTTAATTAATTGAAATCTTCTATCTGCACTATCAACAAAAAAACACATTTAGTTCTACTCCATAGTGAGTACAAAGCCAAAACATACATAAGTAAACTAAAAGGGCAGTGCTAGGATAGAGTTCGCATGTCATCCCAATCGATTACCACTACTAGTTTCCACTATTAGTCAGGTACCGAAAGGATCGTTCAGGAATCGATTCCCGAAAGGTTCAAAGTTGGGTTGGAACGCGTAACGGGTCGGTGCAAGGAATCATACATACGCAGTTGGAACGGATTTTCTCTAGTGCGCACGACGAGGATCGTTCCAAGTACGGTTCTCGGTCAGGTTGGAACAAACTTAATATGTACCAGGTAGGTACACGATACACACAAAGCGGTTAGCCGACGCGCAGTTGTGACGTCCCGCTGGAGTAATGGCCTTCTGAAATGTTGCCAGTGGAGTGAAGTTTTCATGATAAATTGACAGTTATAGAGATGTCGTTCTAACGTGATTCTTAATGCGAAGATGTCGTGTGTCATTGTCGCACCAGTCACATTGCGATGTCAATATCGTCATCTGTCTAATCCAGCATGACCGCTTGCGCGACGCGTAAAATTTGAGAATACAAGTCGGCATGGCATACTGTTATTTTTGTATCATGGGTAGGTATTGAGATCAAGTGGGCCGTGGAAATCGAACAACATTATGGATCTAAACAATGGATCATTGACAGGAGACCGACCATCAAAGAAAAAGGGAACAAAAGCAGTATAATTATCATAACCAGATATTTCTAGGTATAATGCCACTTTTTGATAAAAATGGTTAGCACTATTCAAAAGACCACAAGTTTTCACAGGCAATGTATTTCTCCTGAAATGTAATATGGTTGAGAATTCATTTTATCAGAAGACTAATTGATGGACAATTAGCACATTTTTTGGAAGTATGAAAAATATAAGGATTAGTGAGTACCTACTGATGCCATTGATGTTTGGAAAATCAACCTATGACCTCTATTAATGTAGTAATCACCGATTAAAGAGCGCCAATCAACATTCACAGAATACATTATCTATCTCCGTCTGGCGTATTGACTGAGATGACTCTCTCGAGAGAGAGACGGTGATATGGCCCCTCCCCGTTTTCGATCATACAGTGAAATTTGTGTTTTCTTTTTTATTTATTCAGTATATTTTTGGGTATTTTGTAAAAAAAAATCGCTGATGACTTTCTAATATTGTCTAGAATACGTATATGAAATTTAAAGTCATTTGAAAATGTATGCAAATTGTCCATTAGTTGTGCATAGAATAAGGGGTTGTATTTTGAACATTTTTTTTTATAATAATAATCATTATACTGCCCTTGTTTTCTTCTTTTGATGTTCTGTCCCCTGTTTATAATCTGGTGTTTGAAAATTAGATCCATGATACAATATTTGAAATTTCAATACTTAGTCTATTTTCCACGGCTTTCTTGCTTAGGTAGGCATCAAGAGTAATTGATAGACACGTCGAATCAATAGGAAAATGTGGATTTGAAGAAGACTACATTCGATCGCATAAAAAAAGTTAGTTTTATTTTAAAAATCAAGTTAGCCTTGATTAAAATTTTCTAAATTGGCATAACGATTTCTCATAACTCAAAAAGAATTGAAGCTTGTGCATACGGCCTACATCAGGACATTTCATGGTTGGCATCTTCAAAAAATCCCATTTTTTTTTAAACATCAACTTTTTCAAAAAAAGGTGAATTGCGGGTGAACGGTTTGTTCAAGCCATGTGTGGTACATAAAGTCAATCTGATACTGACTGAGGAACCCAAATATGTAATAGTATACAGGGGGATCCATTAAAACAAAGTAACTTTAATATGAATCACCCTGTCGGGCCTGTATACGCGGTGCGAAGTGAGACTCAGCAGACTCAGCAAGGCATTTTCAAAATGTGCCCACCCTGTATATGTAACGGAATCCCTAAGCACACGAGCCGAGAGCTTCATATAGAGCGCTTGAAGCGGCAGATACGTCGACCCGCTTTTTTTTATCATGGCGTTTATTGTTTTATAAAAAATACAAAGTATCTATCTATAACTATACCGTCTGGGAAAGGGGGGTGGCTTCTCACATCGTGGCGGCCGGTGTGAGTGCCAAAACAGCGTCCTCAACTCCATCTCCAGGCAGGAGGAATTGGTGATTGGGTGACGTCTTGGATCCAGAGAAAGTGGAGATCAGTGGGTTGCTAGACTGTCTAGCCATCCTATAGTGGTCATTTGCCAGTTTTTGCATGTGGGTGTCCGCCGGTACATGCTGGTTGTAGGCCGCTATTCTTGAGTTCCTCACGAACCATAGTGCTCCTGCTATATGGTGAGCATTATTCTATTTTAAAAGCACTTGATGCGCTTTCTATATGGATGGGAGCTGCTGCATACCACGCTGGAGCTGCGTGGGTCAGAATCGGCCTTATACAGAGTGCCTCCAATTAAGTCGGCACTTTTGCTAACTTCTTTATTATTAAAGATTCGAGGTCGTTTGAATGAGAGAACTAGTAGTATTTTTTCTGCGGATTAACATTATGTTGTCAAAAAAACAATTGAATAATGCGTTCTCGATTTATTCCAAAAAACGTATTGTTGTTAAATAGGACACCGTGTATTTTTTTTGTAATAATTGATCAGCCACTCTTTTCTGAACATAAAAGGTTATTATGATTTTTTCCTAAATCCAAAAATAACGGAGTTATGCGTATTTTCCTCGACTAATTTATAAACGGCAAAGTAACAAAATTCAATGATTTAATTGTTTCAAGATGAGCTTTACAAACAAAATATGTTTAGAACGATATAATAACTTCGATAGCAAATATGGCAACCGATATGTATTATTTTGTCAATATTCTCAATTTCATGGCCAAGTTTCCAAAAAATTTCCCATCAAAATGTCCTATTCAAAAAAAAAGTACATTTTTTAAAATAAATCGAGAACGCGGTGTTCGATTGTTATTCAATTAATACCACGTTAATCAGCGGAAAAAATGATACTAGTTCTCTCATTTGAACGACCTCGTATCTTCAACAATAAAGAAGTTAACAATAGTGCCAACTTCATCGGAGGCACCCTGTATAGGTGTTGTAAATCTGTATTTTGGTGGCTTTGAATAACTTCTTGGTTCTTAGCAGGGAATGCAGACGTCTGAATTGTTCAGTTGCCTTGCCAGCTGCATATCTGAGGTGGTCGTGGAATGGGAGTTTGGAGTCAATGTAACCCCCAGGTATTTAACTTTTTTCGTCCATTGTAGTTTGGTACCCTTCCAGGCCAAGTTTGTATTGACGAACATCCTGTTCTTTTTGGTGAACATGATGGTGGCTGTTTTCTGAGGGTTCATCTGTATTTCCAGCGCTCCGTCCAGTCTTCCAGCTTCCGAATGTGGTGTCGGAGTGGACATAAGATGGATTTGGCAGTTTCTGCAGAAGTGTTCTGATTGCCAGGTTTGAAATTCCATCCATTCCCGGTGCTTTTTTGTTTTTGAGGGTGGAGGTTACTCCCTTGACCTGATCCAGACTGATTTTAGGAGGGGGCTCGTGGATGGTGGTGGATCCAAAGTAGCTCCTGTTTGCAGATGCAACAGCGTCTTCGAACTCCTGGTTGGTAATGACTTTGTTGGCAAATCGCTGCTCAAAGTGGTCGGCCAGTGCCTCCACATTGTCCTTGGGATAAATCAGCAGCTGGCCATAAGTCTGGATATTTGGGAGTGTCTGCTTGCCGCCTTTTGTGTAATATTTGGCCAAGATGAATAAGTTGCTTGGGTATTCGTCCTTGTTGATGCCTTCCATTTGGATCTTCCAAAGTTCGTTTGTCCACTTCCTGTAACCATTTTTGACCTCCTTGTTGGCCTGGTAAAGTTGTTTTTTAATGAAGGGATCACCGGTTCTTGTTGCTATCCGTCTGGGACGTTTTCTGAGGTTACCTCCCATGGAATGGTGTTCTTGATTGGAGATCCCAACAAACACAACCTTGGCGGGCCGCCGCCGAAACGTATGCTACGTTTAGAAAGTTCACTGGCAGCTAGAATGCTAGGGGCGCCGCTGCATACATTCCGCCCATGACCGCTTGGGCGCCAGTAGGCCGACCGGCGGCATGCCGTCACTATACCGCCTACCCGCGGAATTCCGTCTTCTGGCCGCTAGCTTATATCCGATGTGTTTGCTTTCTTTTGAAAGGCGTTTAGTGGAAGAAACACCTATGTTATACGCTGGCGGCTCACTAGCGGAAAGTTGGTGTCCAGACTACATCTTTCGAGGCGGTAATGAAGCTATATGAAATCATCGTCTTGCTAGAGGGCTATCAGTAAAAAGAGAGGTGTGGTTTAGGGTGTAGCATACAGTTGATTTCGATATCAGACTGAAGTTGCTTTGATGAATGGGTACTTACGAGATCCAGAATTTAAAGCTGCCGAACTGCCATCTTTATAGTAATCAAGAATCCTAGCAATCGTGGATATGAAATATAGATACTGATTAAAGCACGATTTCTCAATTATTATGCAAAGTATCATGTGCAAAATCAATTTCTGGAATACTTATGTATATATACCTCTAAATAATACAACTTTTGAGGAACACATTTTAATATAAAAAATAAGAATTCTGTAGTATATAAAACAAACATTGGAAACAACAATTCAACTTAAAAAAAATTATAGATTCAACCACACTATAATACGGTACACAGGAACAACAAATAAACACAGAATAGTCGACCAGTTTTTTCTCTTAACTAAATTATTAATTTTTTACCCTTACGGTGCGGGGCCTTCTTTCCTCTCTATCCCCAGCACTTTTCGAACAGGTTGGTCGGTTTTCACATTAGTAGAGCAATGTGCATTTCTCCTCAAGGCGCCTATGAAGAATGGAAGTTTGGATAATTATACAGGGTGTTTCCTAAAGATTGGTAAAAAATTCGTTGTGTGATTCCTGGGGTATTTTCATGAAAAAAAGTTCCTATAAACATTTGCCGAAAAATGCTTCCTAAGGGAGCTACGCCCCTTTAAATAGGGCACCCCGAAGACGGTTTTTCCTCAATATTTCCGAAACCTTACATACAAAAATCATGAAATTTGGTACATCATACAAACTTTTAATGCTGAATGAGAATTTGAGCTCAGAATTTCAAAATTTTAATCAGGGGCATACCATACTGGCGTACCATACCATTTAAAAAATTGGATTCTTTTAACCTTTAACCCCGCCAGTATGGTACGCCCCTGATTAAAATTTTGAAATTCTGAGCTCAAATTCTCATTCAGCATTAAAAGTTTGTATGATGTACCAAATTTCATGATTTTTGTATGTAAGGTTTCGGAAATATTGAGGAAAAACCGTCTTCGGGGTGCCCTATTTAAAGGGGCGTAGCTCCCTTAGGAAGCATTTTTCGGCAAATGTTTATAGGAACTTTTTTTCATGAAAATACCCCAGGAATCACACAACGAATTTTTTACCAATCTTTAGGAAACACCCTGTATAGAAAAAACATAACATTAACGGATAAAGTACCCCTCAACACAAAACAGTATTTATGGAAGAACTCATGTCAAGCTGTAAATCAATAAATAACAAAATAACAATTTGATGGATATCACAATATTTCATCAATTTTGTTCTACTGGAATGATATAAGCACAAGTATATACAGTGGCGGACATAAGTATAGAGAAGTCCTTAAATTTGAAAAGACTCTGATCCTGCATCAGTTATCAAAGAAGTGATGGTACATTTAAACACTTCAATCCATTTGTCACTTATCAGTTTACCTGTCCTGAAGATTTTTTTCAAAAAATTGTTTAGTGTCTCATTTTCACGTCCAAAAAAGGCTATTTTTTCAAAAAATTGTTTAGTGTCCCATTTTCACGTCCAAAAAAGGCTACTTAAGTTTCTAATTTTTTTCTGTGCAACTTTTGATAAAAATTGCTAGCACCATTCAAAAGAGGGACAAAAGTTATATACTTTCTGAAAATTTCAACAAAGTATAATCTAGAAATAAAATGTTAAACTTGGCAAAAATGACCCATTTTGCATGATATGGGCAAAGTTTACTAATATTGTATATTAGTAAACTTTGATATAGGTCATTTTTGCCAAGTTCAAAATTTTATAGCTAGACTATTCTTTGTTCAATTATTATTAAATTCTCAGGAAGTAGATAACTTTTGCCCCACTCGATCCTGAATCGTGCTGGCCATTTTTATCAAAAGTCGCACAGAAAAAAGTTACTGAAGTAGCCTTTTTTGAACAAGAAAAAAGGGAAATGAACAATTTAAAAACAAAAATCGCCAGGACCTCTAAACTGACAAATGGATTGAAGTTTTCAAATGCACCATCACTTCTTTGTTAACTGATGCAGGATCAGGGTTTTATCATATTTAAGGCCCTTTCCATACTTATATCCGCCACTGTATATGTATATAACTGAAGCCCAGAAGCTACCTGATAAATTTCAAGTTTCAAACATGATTGGAACATACATACAATCTTCAATGATAATAGAGTGAAATGATTATACATCATACATTATAATGCGACCATATACACAAATTTTAGAATGTAGAAATTATGGAATGATATTTATACTAGTATTCAAGTTATCATGCAAACCATATAGATAATTACTTACGCCTCTTGATTATAATTATCCATCATAACCTCTAAACAACGGATTCTTTCAACAAAATACAACTTACAGGAGCAATCACTGAATCAAATTTCAAACACACACAACACAACCAATAATCTGTCTCGATCTCGAACGATAACTGATCGGAATAATAGAATTAGACTGATGCAATGGCCGACGCCAAAACAAAAACAGCTTGGCTTGGTTCAACGGTTCAACTACAACTGGTTTGTGTGGTTTCCACTCACAAAAAGCGGGAAAATCGAAAACAACGAAACTAGCCTGCGGATAGCTGGCGATCTGCAAGTGCCCAAAAGAGTCACGGAGTTGGCGATTTCGCCGTTTTGTAGCTGACGGATGTCGCTCTTGAAGAAGGCGCCCTAACGCTGGCGGGCAACCGACTTCGTGCCAACTCCGATCAGAAAGCTCAAAAATGCATATCTTTGTATAGCATGATTATAGCGGGTTTGCCGCTGAAGCCTTTCCGAACCGTCGCCCAGCCGCCAGTTTTGTCTAGCGGCCGCCACTCAACCGCCGGCCTAGTGTTTGTTGGGAGATCTTTTGGAAAAGAGGAGCCTTCTTCATCGCCTCAAGTATGGTGTTTGTTAGAGACTCCACTGCCTTATCCAACTCGTCCACTGAGACTATTGGGGAAAGTTGAGGGGGAAGATCTGCCAGCGAAGTGAACTCCCAGTTTGTGATTTTCTTGAACGTCTGCCGATGACTGTTTGGGGGTCCCATCAACAATCCAGGAGTACTGGAAGATGGTCTGAAGAGAGATCATTCACTGTAGTGGCTTCACTGTGTTGGACTTTTTTGGTAAGAAAAACGTCCAGCATGTCCGGTTTTCCCAATAGACTCAGGTGGGTGGGGATGTCCGGTGCCACTATGTTGAAGTCCAGTTCAGCTGTTTAGCGTTAAAATCGCCTCCCAGGATCATCTGGGTATGAGGGCACTCGAAAAAGTATCTCAGTTGTTGGTTGGTTAGTTCCGCATTCGGACCGATGTAAATTGAGCCGACTCTTAAATATCCTGTCGCCGTCGAGACCTCAATCATGGTCCCCTCTACACCCAGGACTGGTAGGGATAATGGATGATGCTTGATGGTATTTTTGACTGCTATCAAAGTGCCGCCTCCTGGTTTTGATAGCCTGTCAGTTCAATGGATGCGATAGTTCCTCAATGAGAAGCTGTTCCCTGGTTAAAGTATGTATTCTTGAACTAGCAGGATGTCGTCTCTGTGGTTGTCCAGAAATTCTGTCAGTTCTGTCTTTTTCCCTTCTAAAGTCTCCGTGTTGAAGGAGACAAATCTGATGAGGAATTTTATTGGTCTGCTCACCCCACTTGAAAAATTTCTTTGAGTTGATGTTGGTGGGAGGACGAGTGACAGCAGGGGTTTCGGAATTCCTATACTGTTTTTGGTGTTTAGAACACCCAGTATAGGACGCTGGGTGTGGCCCACCGCAGTTTGCGCATTTGGCAGGAAGCAATCATCTGCACTTTGAGCATCTCGGTTTGGCAGAGCATTTGGCCTGGGAGTGCCCATGTAGCTGGCAGCGGTGGCATTGTGTGTTGCGCCAACGTGATTTTCAAGATTCTACCCTGATTTTCAGATCCCTGATGGGGGTGAGCTGGAAATAAATGTTTTTCTCGTTGATAAGCCAGTGGTACAGTATATCCCTTGGCTGTATACAATCTCGTCACTTTGAAGGGGTGAAATCCCAGCTCTTCAAGATCTTCCTGAATCTCTTGAACAGTCCATTGTTCCAATACTCCACACAAGACTACGTGTAGTTCTTTCTCGTCGGCCATCGGGAACGAGTGGACTTCGATGTGGTTTTCATCCAAAAAGGCCTGGATGGACCTGTAGTCTTAGATGGTGGGAGGGTGAATTTTAATGCCCTCCTGTGTATTTGTTGCTTTGCCAAAGTCAATTTTAGATGATTTGAAGTTGCTGGTGATGGTATTGTATTGGGATTTATCCCTAATAACTATCGACGGGATCCTCATACGCTTCGGTTGGGCAACAACATCAGATTCAGAAGCCACCTCAGTCTGGATGGATGGCCACATTGGTGGGACTGGAGGAGCGGCTTTGTCTGCAGAAGAGGTTGTTTGATGACAAACTGCTTCAGTTGGTTCGTCAATTTTGGCCATACCCATTGATTCTGCCTGGTCTCTAATGATCAGCAACGCGTCCTCCCTGGATTCAGGAGTGGGGACGGAAGTGGCTTGAAATGGTGTTTAAAAATCCTGCATAGGTTGCTGATGATCAACTTGGATGTTGTGCATGTGTGTACGTCTTTGGTTATCCCGATCCCTCTGTTATTGAGTGGTGCGGATGGCATCCAGATCCTGCTCATCTTTTTTTGAGTACTGAGGTTGCTTTACCCCTTTGGTTGAGTAATTCTTTTTTCGATTTGTTGGAGCAAGGCACTTTATAGGGATTCATTTTCCTATCTGATGAGTTTGCCTTTGTTTCACAATTTTTGGCAGCTTCATGGATGTGGCTCGCTAGATTTGTTGGAAATGAGTACCAATCACCGCGACGCGGCGATCGGGAACGTGAACGGACACGCGACACGCGACACGGCGCCCCTTGATCCACTTGACTGTTGGGAATAAAAACCTCAAACAAAATTTTTGCATTTCTGTGGAGGTCACTATAGCACTGGAGCACTTGAGACTTTTTCGTAATAACTTGCACGACACGTACAGTACACGATGATCGAGGAACAGACTGCGTCGACCCGCCAGAGGAATACGCCTTTCATTGTAGTGGTTAGTGACAGACGTTCGACGGTTATTTAGTGACAGTTGTTTTTCAAGAGTTGAATGAGAAAAGTTGCACGTTATTGTTAATTTATCTTGAACAGTTCACTGGAAAATACATTCAACAGTCTTCAATACTGTACCAATCAACAGCTAGTCAGCCACTGAGTTTTCCATACTCGATAATAAACCTCCGAGTGACATTGACGCTCAACGTTGGACTTCCAGAAGTTTTGGATGACTTTGTATTTATGTGGGCCAGTTTTTCACGTATTTAAAGGGCCAAGTACACGGGGCGAGTTTACAAGCTACAAGCCCGCTTTTTCACAAGCAGCTCGTAAACTAGTCCAGTGTACTCGATGCACTCGCTCCGTGAGATGCTTGTAAAAACGCTCTGTAGAAAGTTGAACTGCCGGCGACTTTACACGCCAAACGCCGGCTTTTTAACAAGCTAGCTTGTAAACTAGCCAAGTAGCCAAGTGTACTCACAGTAGCTTGTGAACAAGTGGCTAGTAGCAGATGTCGAATGAGCTGGTTTTAAAATCAGCTTGTTGACTACTGGGCAAGTGGAAGAATTAGGTATAGGGCCAAGTACACGGGGCGAGTTTACAAGCTACAAGCCCGCTTTTTCACAAGCAGCTCGTAAACTAGTCCAGTGTACTCGATGCACTCGCTCCGTGAGATGCTTGTAAAAACGCTCTGTAGAAAGTTGAACTGCCGGCGACTTTACACGCCAAACGCCGGCTTTTTAACAAGCTAGCTTGTAAACTAGCCAAGTAGCCAAGTGTACTCACAGTAGCTTGTGAACAAGTGGCTAGTAGCAGATGTCGAATGAGCTGGTTTTAAAATCAGCTTGTTGACTACTGGGCAAGTGGAAGAATTAGGTATAGGGCCAAGTACACGGGGCGAGTTTACAAGCTACAAGCCCGCTTTTTCACAAGCAGCTCGTAAACTAGTCCAGTGTACTCGATGCACTCGCTCCGTGAGATGCTTGTAAAAACGCTCTGTAGAAAGTTGAACTGCCGGCGACTTTACACGCCAAACGCCGGCTTTTTAACAAGCTAGCTTGTAAACTAGCCAAGTAGCCAAGTGTACTCACAGTAGCTTGTGAACAAGTGGCGAGTAGCAGATGTCGAATGAGCTGGTTTTAAAATCAGCTTGTTGACTACTGGGCAAGTGGAAGAATTATGTGTACTCGACTAGTAGCGCACTCGCCGACTCGCTGGCTTTTTAGAAGCTGGCTTGTTAGCTTGTAAACTCGCCCCGTGTACTTGAGCCTTTACTCGGCTTCTACTGTGTAGGACAGAAAATTGCGACAGAATTTTGAAATTTTTGATTTTGTTGTACTCAAACAAGATCAAATATTTTTAAATAGTGTTGGACTTGTGCTGAAATCTATTGTTGGTGACTGGTGTCTTGCCTCTGCGTTTGGACTTTGGATCGAGCAAAATAGTGCGAGGACTTTCAACTTCACCGAGGAATCTCAAGTTAAGTTCACCTATACATCACCAAAACCGTAAGAAGTTTTGTTTGTTTAGTTTCCACCGTCTAAAGACAACGACACAGTATCGTACGGTATCAGTTGGAGTTGTAAGCTGCGATGCCAAAATCAAGAACATAAACTGAATCCAAGAAAACAATTGCTCCTTTTTCTTTGTCGGACGCTCAGTTTAAAGAACTTTTGGGTCGTTTAGATGTTCAAGCTCAGCTTACCGCGCATGCAGCTCAACCAGTCGCTTCTAAACAGGGGTGAAACTTTTGAAAGGTGCTTCGCGTTTTGACGGATCAAAAGATGTTAACGCATTTCTGGACGCTCTCGCGATCTATAAAGACTGTTCTCAAGTTAGCGATAATTGCGCAGTTACCTTCCAATACACGTCGATCGAGGACATTCGAATCGAAATGATTTATAGTTTGTCACATCCAAGAATTAGATAAAACATTTCCCGTGATAAAATCACCAATTTCAATGAACTTTTGAGTGAAGCACTTCGAATTGTGGAATAAAATTTTAAGACAGCGGATGTTAATAAACAATCATCATTGGACAATTTCCATTACAAGAAAAAAAAAGAACGTTGTGGTTTTTGTAAAAATGTTGGCATATCAAAGACCAGTGTCCTAAGCTGGCCGTGAGAAACAGATCTATAGATAGCGGCGGTACGTTGATGGTTTAACAAAGCAATAGGATGCAGTATTCAGTATCTACTTAGCGCATAAGCATCGTAGCTCAGACTTCTTCGGTTTTAGCATGCTACGGATATGGCAATCCAGGTTTTTTTCGTTCCAAGTGCCCGGAGTGCAAATTGTCGACTGCCTCCGCGTCCTTTAAGCTTTCCAGGGTGGATATTACACAGGACGATGCTGATGTTGTCAAGACCAATAACAAACATACCTCTTTCCCCGTGCACGACCTTTCTTGTCAATAAGTATTTTGAGTCACCTTGGTAGACTAGAATCTTGTTAGCTTCTGATCAGAAGTTTGAAACTGAGCATTAAACCACAATACTTGCAGATGGATCTATTGTTGACAGAGACGTTGAGTTGGCGAATGTCGATGTTTAATTGAATAGTCCTTGTATACCTACTAATTTTATCATTTTGTCAAGTGCAGTAAATCAAACTTTGTGAGCTGTGGATTTTATTATAGATGCCAACATAAATTTAAATATTCCTTGTGCAACGTGGCATTTCAACGATGGAAATGCGGTGCAACAACTGTTTTTTGAAGACTTGCTGACCAAAATCAAGTTCAAGTATCTAGCCTTGAGCCTTTACAAATTGAAGGACATACGCTTATTTCTGAACAGCGAAAAAGGTTACAAGCGTCATTGGATCACAACGAGGATATCTTCGGACTAGGGGGAGAGGCCATACCATATGGTGAGCATTGTATCAACCTGACTGATGATGTTCAGCCTACCTCAAATATCTTTATACCAGAGATTACCCCATATTTGGAGCGCATGCGTTACTGTTTGGCAGGACGCAAAGAAGTACCAATGAATACTCCCGAGACCGGAAAAGGGTCTATGACAAAAGCAGAGAAGTACCTGAGTACACCTTTGGAGACAATACACATAGCAGTTCTGCCAAGAATATGACCAGGAAATTCGATTCAATATGAGACGGAATAAGGAGGAAGACCTGCCAGGGTTCTCGTTGAACAATCACCAGAGGAGAAAGTGTGTGTGGTTCATTCTCGTGACGAGATCGAACCACGAGGGGGATAATGTAACGAGATCCGAGAGCTTCATAATATAGAGCGCCCGAAACGGCAGACACGTCGACCCGCCAGAGAAATACGCCTTTTCTGGAAGTGGTTAGAGACAAACCAAGCAATTCGAGACAATGTTGCAAGACTAGACAATTTTCATGATTCACTTTAATATGCACATATTTACAAAAACAAATGAATAGTTATTATTATGCATGTTATCTGTAAAACACAAAGGTCTATGCAATTTTAACCATATCGAATGCTTTAAAGCTCACAGTAATTTTGAATGCTTTGACATATGAGCACATTGGCAACACATGACTAGAAAATGGCTGCCCCCATAGTGTCTAAGAAAATTTGGATGCGCAGTCGTCCAAACTCATTCTCATACCTCTATATCTCTGAGACCGATGCAATCAAATGACAGGATTCAGTCAACTGCAGATGCTAGTCACCGATGACGTCATATGTTTCCCTCCTCCGTCTCTTACCTCAGGCGAAGTGAGGCAACCCATTGTAAACTGATTTTGGATTTTCAATACTTGACTGCATTGACCTCCATACCACGTACCTGGAAAGAACCCGGTCGTTGTCGACAACGAATCGTCAAGTGTGTCATTTCTGTTCATTGTATAGGCCAAAGGGTAAGAAAGAGAAAGATATCCGTAACTATCGCTATCTCTTATCTCTGTCTATATACTTCATGCATATAGGCCAATGAGTTAGAAAAAAATAGATAACTATTGCTATCTCTGCTTGCTTCACTTTCAATAATAAGCGGGTCCGTTCCAGGTACCTACGTAGTAGGAAGTTCAATGGTGGATTGAGAGATGATTCAAGTTTCACGTTGTTGTTAATTCATCTTTTCACTGTAAAAAAAGACATTCGAATGTCTTCAATATTGTACCGAATAAAAGCTAATCAGCCACCTCGGAGTTTTCCATACCCGAAAAAAAAACAGTAGCATATACTATTAATATTGCTGCTAATGCGTGATTTACGAAAAGTACCACGGAACTTTTCACTGTAGACATCTAAGTGTTCCATATTCATTACTTAAATATTCCATGTTTTCTTCCACCCTACAAATCTTTTAGCAAATAAATTAGCGGAGCCAGTACAAAATAGTACCATGTTTGTTTGATATCGCTTTCATTTTATTAAAGTTGCTAAAATCTTTGTGTGAGATTGTTTTTTTAAACGCTCGCTTTTTATTTAGAAAATCAGTCGCCACTGGTTGGTACCCCAAAAACAATGCTGCAAATTGACATATAATAAGTAACATCCGCAGCTTTGAGCCATGCGACTTCATTTGTGATCAAGAGATAGGTACTCCGGATCGAGATTTTTGCTCTTAAATTGTGAATTCCAAGTGATATATAGTGCATTCATATAATTATAAAAGGCAAGTGTTTAATCTGGTTATTTTCCAAGGTTTGAATCAATCTGTGTAGATTTGTATCCACCTCTTAATTTTTCGAGGCATGTTGTACATAAGTTTTAAATTCAAAACTTCAAATTCTTAATGTTGATATAATTATTGAATTTAATTTTTTCATCATCTGGCCCTGTACCCCGAGAATATTTTTAAGAACCATCAATTTATCTCAATAACCGGTTGTGGAAGACATGTAATGTATATCTATTTTTAGAGGCGAAAACAATCTAGAAAATTGATAATGACCCAACTGGTTATTTCAATTGTCATTGGCGTATCCAAATGCCCACACTACGTCTAGAGAGCCATTGTAAAAGTTACTGTGAATGGATATAATCGAAAACAAAAAACTGGCAAGTTCTTTATCAAATCTCAGATTAGTTTACCAGGTCAAGGATTTTTTTTGCATTTTAAAGCAGGAACTAAATGTACGAGTACGAGTTTGGAAGCTGAGTTTGAATATGAAGCAACCTTCGATGTTACGCTTTTTGATTTGATTCAGTGATTACTGTGGCCATGAGATTGAGTTAATTAAGAAATTTGCAAATTGGTTCTTTCTGAGAAGTAACAATATTTTTTTTTTCTGCTATATGAGAAGTGTGGGTTGTGATGTTCCAGAATAATGGGGTTATTCATGCATGAATTCCATTTTCTCCACTTGATATATGATTGAGAAAAGGGACTTTGACAATTTCTTCTAAGAATTATATTCAATGAAAAAATTGGCGTATCCAACAATCAGAAACACTGATCGGAATTTTGGAAAAGAAATACTAGTCGGTATTTGTTGTGTTTTTGAAGAGTATAATGATATTATTTAATGCCAATTTTATTTAGAAATCTATATTCTGACATTCATATTTTGAATGACATACTAAAGGTATCTAATTAATAATAATATAGGGTTACAATAATCTCCCACGCTTAAAAATGAGAGACACAACATACAACATTAATGAACTCATTGAACAACAGAATCTCCAAAACGTTTTGGCGTACAACGTTTCCTTTGGGATCCTCGTGGCTGAGGTAAAATATCTTCACCATCTTCAGCTCCTTGATCTTCGTAAATCAACTCACCATCATCTTCTAGTAGATCGTTCTTGGTATTTTTATCATCAATTAGTCTTTGATTAATAGACTGGTGTTCAATCTCTTGTTCAGCAAATTCTTGCGGTGGTTCAATTGATGCTTCAAATGCCGGTTGATTACGAGAACATGAAATAACTGGAAGTAGATTTTCTAGACATCGGGATGTTGATGTAGTGGGTATTTTATTAGGGACATCGTTTGCAAAAGTTACACTCTTCTTTGGAAATTGTGTGGAATGGATTTGATCGATATGTCTTTTTAGTGAGTATCCATCATCCAATTGAACTTCATAGTGTAACACACCAAACTTTTTTGTAATTTGACCAAATTTCCAAATCATTGTATTACCTTCATAAAATTTAACTTGCACTCTTTCTCCCACGCTTAGATTTCGAACTCCATCAGGCTTGCCTTCTAATTTCGAATATTTTATAGCTGGCTTCAAATTTTTACGTAGATGTAATGATATTCTGTAATTTGGAACTTTTTCAATTGTTTTTGGAAATTCTTTGAAAATTTGATCCTCAGTTAGCTTGGAAATTTGATTGTTATGAAAAATCTGGTCTGATCGATTATCGATAAAGAAGATTGATATTGAGATGTCGAATCCTAATTCTGCCTAGAATTGGTTGAAAATTATCCGGACAATGTATAAATCTTCGTTGGATGTTTGATTTTGGTAATTGACAGAAACACTGACCTTTCCTATTGGACGGAAAACATTGTTTGTATACGATCTGAACATATTTTAATTCAGTGATTTGAAGCTTGATTCTGGTAAGAGAGTAGAGCATGCTCCTGAGTCAACTTCGAACTTTTGTGGTTTCTTCTCGATATAAACAGAAGTGAAGAATTTTCCTGCATCGCTGGTCTGATTGTTAAAAATGTCTACTATCGTGTTGATACAATTATTGTGATCTTCTTCCGAATAATCAGAATCATGAATGTGATGTGTATCTGAACTAGATTTGTTCTTATTTTCTAAAAGGGGACGAATGCATACCTTTTTGATGTGACCGGTCTTTCTACAGCTCGTGCAGGTCAATTTTGATTTATCAGTTCTACATTCTTTGACTAAATGATTGTTTTTACCACATCGTATGCAGCATTTGTCAATACCTAACATTTTGTAGTCTATTGTGGATTTTGAACGATCACGATTGGAAGATCTGTGTCTGAATGGGCTTCTAGACGAACGTGTGATTTTATTGATGTTGATTGTTTTACTTGAAGTTGTGGATGCTAGTTCTCTGCACTCTGCAGTCTAATTTAGCGGTCTCAAGGGCAACAGCTTTTGCAACGATGTCATCAAAGTCACTTCTACTAGATTGGAGTAGTTTTTCTCGAATTGAATTATCTTTGATGCCTCTGATAAACTGTGCTCTAAGAAAAATGTCAGAGATGTTTGTTTGACAGGTGCAGGAAGAAATAAATTCGCAATTTGTAGTGAATCGCCGTAATGTGGTGACATAATCAGGAATGGTTTGATTTTCCAGTTGATAAGTGGATAAAAATCTATGATGAGATACAAGAATGTTCTTCTTAGGGCAAAAATGCTTCGTTAAAGTATGAATTAAGCTATTATAGTCAAAATCCTTAGGTGTCTGCGGTGTTACTAAAGCAGTGAGTGTATTATAAGTTGATGATCCTATAGAATTCAGTAGCATTTGTGCAGCGTAGATCTTATCTTCGAAGACACCCTTTAAACATAGATAATTTTCAAATCTCTGAATATAACCATGAAAATCTCCATTCTGTGTATTGAAATATTCAAATGGAGACAGAAATGTGTTGAGATTGATGGAGCTATTCATATGATTATTACCTTGATTTTCAGCTCGTAGTTGATTAATAAGTGATTCCTGGTTCTTCGCCATTGCTACTAGAAGTTGTTGAAACTGTTGTGCATCCATACTTTGGGTATGTCGTCGCCAAAAATTGTTGTGTTTTTGGAGAGTATAATGATATTATTTCATGCTTATTGTATTTTGAAATCTATATTCTGACATTTATATTTTTAATGACATTTCACTAAAGGTATCTAATTAATAATAATACAGGCTTACAATAGTATTAATTTCCATACAGAAATGCATTGTGAGTTACAACTGCGTGTTAAAGTATGGGCTTCACTTGAAAAAGGTTTATTAGGGAGCTAGAAATAAAAGTAGAGCAAAGGCTCAGAAATCCCGAATAAACCCTTTTCAAGTCAAGAACAAAGTTTAACACGCACTGTAACTCACACACCGTTCTATTCATACCTACTATACTCATGTTTCCTTAACCTTTGATGTCTGTCTCCGACCCCGACGGAAAATGACTTCAAATGTTTACCGAAACTCATATGTTTCGAAATATTACTGAAATCTTGACGAAATTTTGACGATAAAAAACTTTATTCATATACGTAGGTAGATCACGTCATAATTAATTAAACAAATTAGTTAGGAAGTACTTACTATAGAAACCCAAAAAACTAATTTAGATTATAGAGAATCAAACAAATTAAAGAAACACGTTCCATTTTGCTACAGAAAAAAAAACTGTAGCTACAAGACGCAAGAACAAACTTCAAAAACACTATGTGTCAAAAATATGGCAATGAAATTATTTTTACATTTTCTCAGCGTCATCATTTCACCGCCTACTACACAAAAACTTTCGGAATATAATAAAAACCCATTTTTCCAATTTAAATATTGAAATAAAGAGACATTGCGTTACGGTTATCCGATGTTAAACGGAAAGATTGGTACAGAACCGTAATAGCATGTGCAGCGGTTATAATAAATACCCAGATTAGGGTATTTTTCCGGGAGTTACATTGATGTGAATGGTGCCGTTGTTTAGATCAGTGGTGGTGTCATGCTGCCTCACTAGGTACCGAATCTGGGACCGATAGAACGGTCATACGAGAGAGATAAACGATCAACCTCCATATAATTCTCCGTCTACTGTCTCTCTCGATATGACCGTTCTCTAGGTCCCAGAATAGGCACCCAGATGATTCCATATTCGGGATGAAACCGGTATAAGGGAGACCTAGTCACATGGATGTACCTAACTCTCGACATTTATTACGGATCTGTACCAATCTTTCCATTTAAATTATTAAAATATTGCAGAATCATATTGTGTCACACATCGTTGTATTTGTGATAAAATATGCTATTTAATACAGGGTATACATTTTTACGCACCATATAAAAAAATAAAGTTGATGATGGTATCTTCGAAACGAAACGTCCTGCGGAAAATCTCTCTACGTTGTTTTGTTGAGCTTAAAAAGTGACCCTTTTGTTTTTCCATATCTCTTTAAATAACGTCAAGTCGGGATTTTAAAACTTTATAAACGGCATATTATCTATTGTCCGGCTTGAAAATGCATAATTTTTCTATAATTCAAAATTCAATCACTTATGGTTTCCAAGATCCCAATGATAGACATTCTGATCTTGGACGAACTGTATAACGGTGGTTTGACATGCAATATAAAATCTGGCCTTGATAAAGCTCTAACTGGTACGGGGCGGGGCGCCACTTACACACCTTTTCACGTCAGTCATAACTTTTTTATGCGCACTTCAAATTTTTTTTTATTGAAAAATTGATTCTTTCGTCATATTTACGTAAAAAAGTTATAACCTGTGGAAGTGGCTAGGGGTAACCTTTTTCAAGACATTTGCACTCAAAGTAATCCATGCAATGCGGTTTCATATGGCAAATTTCAAAAATGATTATACCATGACAACCAAATAGTGAATGCTCGATAAACAAATTTCAAAATGCAGTATAAAATAATAAGATCACAGTATTTTTCATAAAATCAAAATATAAAATATGTATACAGCTATACAACTTGAACGTTACATTCCGATCGGTATTTTAATGAAATGTGTGGCACTGACCATTCGTTACATTTATTGAGCTTATATTATTTTTATCGGATATCTAGTTTCTTAATCATGCATGTATTAGGATAGTCTATAATAGCTAAAAAAAAAGTGATATGCATTGACAATAAAATATTGAGCACATACATAATTTGTATTCGGAAGTATATTCTATAATTAGTGTGGTAACACTGGTAATTAGGTTATTACCGCACCTGAGTGAAATTTGCAAACCAAGCCGGTGAGCGGAGGTTTGTGATCACTTGAGGGCGGTGGTAAACCCAATTACCATACGCATATAGTATTTTATTTACTATCGTGCGGCGACAAAATATATATCCAAACAAAGTGGGATTTATAGTTTGACGGACTCTAAAAAGATCAACAACGGAATTCAGTCCTGTTATATTACCGGATATTACTCCCGAGAATGAAGTTTGCGTAATCATCTGAGTGAGTAATATCCATTTCCCGCGAGTAGAATACTTTACTTTTTCTATGATTATTCAATAATTGAAGCGAACTTTGAAATATTCAATTTCATTTGGACGGCACTTTTTGAGAACTAGTTTACTTAAAGTGAGGTTAGGTTGTTAACACAATGTGCAAATGACTATAAAACAAGTATGGACGGTCGAATGGGCTGTTTCAAAATGATGGATTTGAAGGTTGACACTTTGTCGGATGTTCTGATCGGCTCTAAACCAGTGGAGTAATGAGATTAGATCATTTCATTGGTTAAAAACAATTGAGTAATAAAAAAAAGTCACTGGTATCAGTAACGAGTTACATCAACCAATAGAAAGTGGATCTATAATACATCTATTAGTAAATAGTCATAGAAAATAGTATATTATTCAACGAGCGGGAAATGGTGGATATTACTCACGAGGATGAAGTTTAAGCTACGAGCCGTAGGCGTAGGCGTGAGTAATATCCATTTCCCGCGAGTAGAATACTATACTTTTTCCATGATTATTCAATAATTGAAGCGAACTTTTAAATATGCGATTCCATTTGGACGGCACTTTTTGAGAACTGGTTTACTTAAAGTGAGGTTAGACTGTGAACACAATGTCCCAATGACTATAAAACAAGTATGGACGGTCAAATGAGCTGTTTCAAAATGATGGATCTGAAGGTTGTCATTTTGTCGAATGTTTGGCTCTAAAACAGTGGAGTGATGAGATTAGATCATTTCATTGGTTAAAAACAATTGAGTAATAAAAAAAAGTCACTGGTATCAGTAACGAGTTACATCAACCAATAGAAAGTGGATCTATAATACATCTATTAGTAAATAGTCATAGAAAATAGTATATTATTCAACGAGCGGGAAATGGTGGATAACACTCACGAGGATGAAGTTTAAGCTACGAGCCGTAGGCGTAGGCGTGAGTAATATCCATTTCCCGCGAGTAGAATACTATACTTTTTCCATGATTATTCAATAATTGAAGCGAACTTTTAAATATGCGATTCCATTTGGACGGCACTTTTTGAGAACTGGTTTACTTAAAGTGAGGTTAGACTGTGAACACAATGTCCCAATGACTATAAAACAAGTATGGACGGTCAAATGAGCTGTTTCAAAATGATGGATCTGAAGGTTGTCATTTTGTCGAATGTTTGGCTCTAAAACAGTGGAGTGATGAGATTAGATCATTTCATTGGTTAAAAACAATTGAGTAATAAAAAAAGTCACTGGTATGAGTAACGAGTTACATTAACCAATAGAAAGTGGATGTATAATACATCTATTATTGAATAGTCATAGAGAAAATAAATTACTCAACTGATTTATATATCCTACTTCTTGTCTTATACACTATATTGCCAAACAATTCAGATAATTATTGGAAATAATGAACTTTGCTTTGCCTGTACTACGCCTCTGCATGATACCTATATTAATAGGGGCAAAAGACCTAGTCACGAATCACGATTCTGTATGACAGCTAGAAAATCCGTCTCTATTTTTTATTATGAGGATACTACTTATTTTGCTCACACTCAATAAGGATGTGACGTCGTTTTTTTTTACGCCGCCAATTTATTTGTATGGATTGATTGCACTCTCTTGACGCAAAAGACGTCAAAGGAAAACAAAACCTCAACATCAAAGATTCAAATCATTTTTGACGTAGAATATAGGCTCAAAAGAATATGGAATTTTCTATGGGCATTATTTAATTTCAATGAAATATAGAATGTCTTCAATTTCAAAGGAAGTAATATGAACAACCTTGACAGACATAAATACTCGTGATAAATTCCAAATTCGTTTACTTACGTTTGGCAAGGAATTGTAGATTTAATAACTATATGTTATTCGTTCAAGGCTACATTCCTTTGTTACACATTAAAGAACTCGTTTAAGTTCAATAAAATATATCGAAACTATTTTATTTATAATCCGCCCAATATTCCATTTATTTTTCCAATGTGATGTGTGGCTCAATTTGTAGATAATATTTCAGAACATGAATAGATTTTTGGGAGAATGATGTTCATGCTATTAATCCGAATTTTTTGGATATACTTTAACGGAAATTTCCTTTATAATTTTCATAAGATGTTTAAGTTGTTATCATCATATTCAAGAGCACTTATATACTGAATTAGTACCTGCATACAGACTCAAAGGCGATTAAAAGAGTATCATCCAGAGCAAATAATAATTGTTCTACTGTATATGCTACAATAAATCCAGAAAGCCAATATAAAATTATAGAAACCACTGACAAACAACAGATTTTTATTTCTAGAAAGTGTTTTTTTTGTAAAATTTACAAATAGGTAAATGATGAGCTGAAGAGCTATGTAAACGCGGCTCTACATGTCAGATCATCGATTTTGTTAGCGATTCCAGTTTAAAAATATTTTATTGCTTCAATTTCCAAAACCCATATTATCGTTTATCTTTGCTATAATCTCTGCAAATGCTATTATTTCCGATCTGCTACTCAATAAATTGGAAAAATAATAAATGGATTAAGCTATTTTAATCAAGGCTGTTTGCGAGAGGAGGCATAAATACCTAATATTATTATTGATGGTTAAATATGTCAAATAGGAGGCTCCTTCATCTTGGTAGTTTTTTCAAAGAAATTATGAATACGCAGAAAAATATCTCTTCATCATTCAGAGCGAAAATCAAATCGATGTCTAACATCCACTCAATAAATACCAGAAATAAGAATAAACTCATGATCCCCAGTTTATTGAGTTTCTCTTCAGGGTGGAGTGTCATTATGTGGAGATTTGAAATTGTGGAGATTTGGACCTTTTTTGACAAAACCTTTTATCATGATCCCCAAATACAAAACAGCTTTTTTTAAAAAGCTTTATGTATTTACGCACCAAAAAAGTAAAAATCTGCTTTGAAGTTCATATTTTTTAACAGATGGAGGAGTACAGTCTCGCCCACCGCTAATCTCGTTGCCAGCTGCCCAAATTGTAAATTTAGATGATTAGTACCTGTTATCTTTTTTTTGTTGTATAGAATATTTGCACTGATTAGTCTATATCTCGCGCGTTTGTAGCGCAATTTTGTTATTTTCAAGTCGTATCAACTTCCATGAGAGGGTTGAGTAGAATAGCCATTGGCTAGACTTCGCCAACTGAAAGAAAGAGTTTCTATTTGTTACTTGAAACATTATTGAAATTTGAAATAAAAGTCGTTTATTATTATTATTATTATTATTATCATTATTATTATTAATACGAATGTAACAGGTCAAATAATTATTCTGGATGGTTCAGATCTTGTTCCAGTTGTGATACGTGGATCGAAGCATTCATTGGAAATGGAATAAAATGTTTAGAAAAATCTACATCAATCATTCGAATACCTGATGCATAGCTGTTGTAAATTTCGGATGCCAAGCAGGCAAAGTAATTGGCAAATTTTATTTTAAGATGAAAAAGCAGAAGCTTAACTCACGTAATTTAATCACTATTTACTAACTTTGTGATTATTACAAAATACTTCAAATACGCATCTCCGGCATCTCGCCTACGTCAATGGTCATCCATTATTATGTTATTGCTTCTTTTTCCTAACAGACTGTATATTTTTGTTATCATTATTTGACTCCCTTTCTATTATAATATTGTTAGTTTAGTACACATTATTAAACAACTATTATTCTTTGGATCGTGATCTTATCTTCTTTGTTTAAAAAGCTAATTATGTATCTGCAAATAGAATAAGCTAATTACTGTATACTCATGGAACTTTAGAATTATATTTATAATCAATACCAATCATGATAAAGAGGTAAACTATATAAATAGGATGGGAAGTTACTAGTTGTCACGGTGTATTCAGATGTCAGTCGTACTTAGTAGTTGAATCAGTGAGAATATACAAGTATACAACACCAAGTAGATGTTTCACTAAGACAAAAGCCACAATAATATCGAGGAACACAACACCATGAAATAGAGAAATTATTTTTATGGTTATCATTGGCTGATGGCAATGTTTGTTTTGAGCAACCACTGCCATCATCTAATCTTATCGCATTATAGAGTGTGTCTAGCTAATGATAATGATGAGACAAAAGCCCGGCGAGTAGGCCTAGTGGCCCTTTTCGCCAACCCCTCGTTTCCAACCCTGTTCACTCGAGTCATTCCGTCTCCATTATGAAGCGGAGCAGGTCATCCCAGCTCAGGTCTCCCAACTACACCCGAGGCCAAGGAATGGTTGCCGCTCCTGATTTCCTCCTTCTCAGGAGACCCCATCTATCACAGACTCCCAGTAGATGGTAGGAGGTTTCCTCCGCCCTTCCACAGTAGGGACATAGGGGTGATTCGCCTATTCCTGATAAATAGAAGTGTCGGTTGAGCTCACAGTGTCCTGTCAGAATGCCTACGATGATGCTCAGTGCCTTCCTACTCTTGTTCAGCAACTGGACCGTCCCTGGTTTGTTGAGTTGTGTGATTTTCTGTCAGACTTGCCTGCAAGTCGTGTTATTTCTCCAGTTTTTCACTGTGTTCTCCCAAGACATTCAGGGCCTCGGAGATCAGGCATTTACTTAGACCCAGGTATTGTTCTGGACCGGGCTGGGACGATGAAGACCCTAGTCTAGCTATCTCCTCCACGCGTTCGTTTCCGAAAATGCCCATTTGTCCCGGTACCCAGACCAGTTAGACCTTCTTGCTTTCGCCCAGAGTGTTCAGAGCATCACTGCACTCTTGAACCAGCGGGCAGCTAATCCTTGGTTTGCATAATGCCCTTAATGCCGCTTGACATAATAGATAACTATGTTATCTTCTGCCCCTCCTTGAACTTCTTCCCTAGTTGCTACCTCCACGATAGCAAACACAAGGGTCTTCCAAGCAGGGGTCTGCTTGGAAGACCGTTGTGAGCTTTTCGAGAGGGAAAGCCTCACCGGCTTCCCAACAAACAATTTAAGAACTCTTGACCATCAGAAAAAAAGAAAAATGTCTTGATCTGGTATAAAACTACCTCCTTTTACCTTGCAATTCAACCCCAATATCATGAACAGCTATTAATTATTCAGCTCGAGGCAACTATATATATCTTATTCACGACATAAATAAAGTTTTATCAGATAATTTTGTTGTGAGTTATTGAGTATAGTTACAGGTTACTAACAATAAACACAAATTGTGTTATATACAACGACGACATATATAAGGTATACGAAGAAGTCTAAACTTACTTGAAATTAAACAAAAAAGTTGACTTCAAGGACAAGAATATATCTCCTCTGAATTTAGGTGGAATATTACTAGTTATGACCAACATTCTGTCCTTATCGCTGTTGGGTTATAACAAAGGTCGTTCAACTTTATGAATAACCTCAAACGCTCTGATTAATGGAGTGGCCAAATTATTTGAAATATTGACCTGATGTCTCAACAAACAATCTAAGAACTCTAGACCAGAAAAAAAGAAAAAGATAAACATGCATTGTCTCTTGTACAATCATGACATATGAGGTGTGAGAATAAGTCGAAAATTTCTGCGAAACAACCAAAAAGTTACCTTCAAGGACAAGACTTTTATTTCTTCTGAATTCAGGTGGAATATTGCTAAATTATCACCACAATCATGTCTCTATCGCTACCTGTCTATTAGGTTCTAACGAAGGTCGATATCTAGACAATGGGCCATATGATTGAACATTCACGTTAAGTTAACGTATACGTTGAGATTGTTCACTAGCGTTTCCATGGTGAAATGGACATGTTAAGTTAACGTAAACGTCCACGCATAGGATCCATTGGGGGCTATGATTGAACGTTTCCGTTAACTTGACGTATCTGTTAAGATTGTTTACTAATGCAAATGTTCCATTTGCTAACAGCGTTACCATGGTGAAATGCATACGTTAAGTTGACGTAAACGTTCAATCATACCCCACATTATTGACCTTAGTTAAGGAATAGTGTCATTAAGGACGAGAAATCAACTTATAGGCACCCAACATATGAGAGTGGCCATGTTTCAATGTTAGCATCTTAAAACAACAATGTGTTATGTCCAAATTTTATCGAATGCCTGACTACTTTTGGGGATATTCACATATTCAAAGATGATTACAACCACTGGCAAATCTGTTTATAACATTTCTAGGCTATTATAGTTATTTTGGAATCAAGGTTATATTTCAAAATTTCGCAAACTCTGGTAATAATGTATCGAAATGGACATGTAGGGCGCATCAATTTTCTGCAAGTATCTTCCCTATATTATACAGAAAAGTTTCTTTCGCAGTTACATTTCCTTCCAATAATCAATAAACTACTACGTAAATATTATTCCAAGTAAGACGCCATAGTAATCCTTTCACTTCGACACGTGAATCCATACTACATTATTCACACATGTACGCCACGGTGCCATAGTTCTGTATCCTTGTTCATCTCACATCAATATGCAAGTGTATTTTCCCTGTCATTGTTATTTACCAAGGAAAAGGTGGTGGGGAGCAGTCAAAAAAAGAGAGGCCTACGATGCGTGAGTTCCCATCAATTAATAGATGAGAACTCACGCATCGTTGGCCTCTCTTTCTTTGACTGCTCCCCACCACCTTTTTCTTCGCAATTACAAGCCAGTCACAAAAATGTCCACGTATTGTTATTTACCAACAGGTAAGAAATAGGTCACATTGAGGACCAACATACGGTCGGATTTCCCACATTTTGACGTGAAACAGGTTGACAGTTCCTTTATTCACAAGAAACTATCGACCTCCTTATTACTTCCAAATTACTTCAGTTTCTTTGCCCACATAGGGAAATATGCGGACAAATGTCGGTAATTTTGCCGTTTTCATAATTGGCATTCCTGTCCAGACCGTTTACTCCGGCTCACGTAGCCTTAGAGTTGGCCTTTGAGCCGTCGGTCGGTGAACCAGATCTGCGTGTTACCTGGTGGTTCTGCCGGTGTAGTCTGCCCTGCTACTCGTCCTTGGATGGAAGGTATACCTCAAAAGTCCTATGAAGTCTGAGTCTTCCATCCATACATTACTTAACACTCCAGATTGAATACTTGTATTAAGAATAAGACTTCTTGAACTATATAATATACATTTCTTAGACTACCATTAGCTATACTTGTTTCAATTGAAAACCAATAGATACTAGAAGAATAATTATAGTGGTGCCAAGAAATATTTATACTTAACACTCCAGATTGAATACTTGTTATAAGAATAAGACTTCTTGAACTTTGAGTATATGAAATCCTTCTAAGCAAATACAACTATACTTGCGGAATGGGAAGATGAGATTCTTCTTGGAATGAGACGATTCTTCTTCAAGGCAGTATAGCTTTTTTTCCGTGCATCCTGGCGTTTTTAAGCAGCTTCAGAGTATATATAGCTCCACCATGGAACTTTTTTGGTTCCCGACTACTTGAGAGAACAGTATGCTTCGAATGTGGTTATAATTGCCCTGGATACGGAGGTTGAGACCCTACCTCTGTAGCCAGTTCCTCATTGGAGATTATATGCCCATCTTCGTTACCCAAGGTCTCACTAAGACAGTTATTAAACTTATCCCATTCGGTTGACCTCGGATACCATTTAAGAGGCAAAGTTTCTTCTTCCGCGTCTAGCGAGAAGCGGATTAGTCTATAGTCTAACATTGTTATGTCATTTGTAACTCGCCAGTTTTTCACCTTGCGCAAATAATTTTGCGACACAACCGTTATGTCTATCACCTCTTGTCTGGCGCGATTGACAAAGGGCGGCTCCGCATTTTTATTGGCGACTTCAAGGTTTTCCGCTGTGAGGTACTCCAGAAGAGCAATACCTCTCGTGTTGGTGTCGGTGCTACCCCAGATAGTTCAGTGTGCGTTACCGTCGCAACCGATAATAGCGGGAAAACCATTTTTTTTTGTTTACTCAACGATTTTAGTAAGTTCTTCCGTAGGGGGTAGACGCACGCTATCGTACGAAAGGTAAAGGCATATCAAAATAACTTACGTATCGTTCCCTGATGTTTGTATTTTAGTATAATCACGGTGGCATCCCTGGCGCCAAGCTGTGGTAGGTGGATCACCTGCAGCTCCTTGGATGCCATGATACAGATCCGTGGTCGATCTAGTCCTCTATTACCGGCGTAGGTGTTCATGCCGGTCTACAAGACCCCTGATATTTTCCCTGTGTCTAGCTAAGTTCGCACCATATGGAAAACTTTTTTATTATTAGTTTTACAATAGAGAGTTATTCTTTAAATTATGGTCTGAAACCTGAAAGGCAATTATTAGATATCTGTTTTTCGTATACGAGGTTTCTCGAAAAGCCTTATTCTCGTTCAGAAATAAAGTTTCTTTATTTGTGACCAAATCGAAAATTGTTGCAAAGAAAAGTTGATTATAATTAAACACCACGTTCAAATATTCAATCACACCTATCTAACATGAAAATAAGGTTTTGTCCAAATCAGTGATTTTCTCAGATAAACATTAAAAGATATTTCAATAAACACATCAGCAATTATTGTAAGATTCAATATTTCAATCAGATTATTTATTTTACGAGCGAATAAGTCGAAAAAGTTCCTCGAACTTGAAAAAATTGTGAATAATATCAAAACCTTATTTTCATCGTAAATGGATGTAATTGTATCCTTGAATGTAGTTTTTAATCCCAATCATCTTTTCTTGGTAATAATTTCCTATTTTATCTCAAATAAAGGCACTTCACTCTTGAGCAAAATTCTTATTTTTTGAGAAAACCTCGTATGCGACCGAGAAAAATATCTGATAATTGCATCTCAGACCGTGCAGATCTTTTTATAAAGAATACATCATTTTGAAAAACTAATAATAAAAAAGTACTCCATATGGTGCGAACTTAGCTAGGCTCACTGTAAATCCAGACTAGGAAATGAGTCGAGAGTTCCATTCGTGTGAGTCAGTAGTGCATTGAATCATTGATGGCTGACTGATGGGTCCTATTCGGGATAAAACCAATATCAGAAGGACACCACTTACATGAATGTAACTCTCTGCATTAATCACGGTTCTGTACCAATCTTTCCGTTTATATCGGATAACCGTGAAATAATGTCTCTTCATTTGATAGCAATAGTATTGTCACTTGGAGCGAACACCCCTTATAACATGGTACGACATGCTTCAACTACAGTTCTATATCTCTTGTTTACATTGATTTGGAGTATACAGAGTACAATAATGCCCTTTCTCTACTTGACAAAGCTATAAGCAAATAATAATAAACCAAAAAAAAATAGCAAAACATTGACTAGAATGGGCTCTACCCGACATTACCCCAATAAAAGGTCTGTTCCAACCCGACGGAGAACCGAACTTGGAACGATCCCCGTCGTACTAAAGAAATTCCGTTCCAACCCCCATGAATGATTCCTTGCACCGTCCCGTTACGCGCTTGATACTATTACCAACCAGACGTCATTCTGAGCTCGAACCTCAAAATTCATAGATTACCAATATATACTGAAACAAACAAGATAAACTCACGCCATGATATAATAACTCTCGCACATCCCACTCAGAAATCATAACATGACTTACCCTAAATCTATACGATGAATTTCACGCGGGACGTCATGCGTGAGCCAGTTCAAATTTCGACCAGCAAATGGTTACTAGGTTACGTTATTGATGTTTTACATCTAACCTCACTTCAGGCTCATGGTGACGACATGCGCGAGTTGGTTCTGATTTCGTCCAGCAATCGATCATATCTTTTGTGAATTAGTATCATACGTTACGCGTTCCAACCTATTTTGGAACCGTCCGGGAATCCGGATCGATTGGAATGACATGCGCACTCTGGATTAGCACCGACATTTTAGTTTATTCACGTATGTTTTAGCTTGGTATATTCTATTCTTATATGGAGTTGTACTGAATGTGTTGTGTTTATTCGTGGATAGGTCAGATAAGATTTTCGTTTTTTCTATTTTTGAGTGAAAATATTTCATTATAATGAGTGATGAAGAAGGTTCAAAAACCGATTCCCCAAATCGGTACCCAAATCCGTTCCAACGGCTTCGATTCTGGGATCGTTATGTTATGGAAATTATGAAAATCTAAATCATGCGCAATAATTCAATTCTAACAGTTCCAATCCGGAACGGTTATTGTGTAGGTTGGAACGCACCTGATAGGTACAAAGAAGAATCTGATGATAGACACAGGACCACCAGTTTATTGGATGATCTTTGGCGTGACGATCTGTTAGTTTTGCGCATTACGCGCGTAAATAATATTCCATTTCAAAAATATTGGTTGTAGATCATTCTTGACCAGAGCACACTAATACTTTTTTGATGAGATGACATAGGGCCTAGGGGACAGTCAAACACATTTTTATAGAATAGCACCTCATGTTCAATACCGTTCTATAATACTTTTTAATCTGAATCAAGAGAAATTGTGTCAACTTCAGAAGATTCAGAATCGGGCCCTTCGATCAATTTTGCAATGTAACAGATATACACCAACTAGTCTAATGTTGGAAACTGTAGGAACTATGAGTGTACAACAGACTATTCTATAAAGAACTTATGTTTTGATTTACAAAATAATGAATCACCTTGTTCCTAAGTATTTGTCAGATTAATTGATGTACGTGAGTGATGTCCATAATTAAAACACCAGAAATATGTCAAATTTTTATGTACAAACAACTCGTTTGACCAGAACTCAATGTAGTTTATTTTTCAAAGGGCTGACTCAATTTAATGCACTTCCATTACACCTTAGACAAATACAAGACTTGGAAACTTTCAAAAATGAACTCAGATTAATTATTCTTGCATTTTTATCATATATTTGTGTTGCTCTTTATATGTTTATATAACTGTATTAGTACATATTTTTTTTATATAGTTTATGTCCATTTTTTTAATATTTTTGCTCTACCGATATATCGTTTTTTTTTGTAAAGCAATTATAATTATTATTATTATTGTTCTCATTGGTTAGTCTCACATTTTCTATGTGGTAATAGGTAATGAGGGCTTTCGCAAAACTCACACCTTGTTGACTATTTCACGATTTTCCTTACTATCCGACATGTTTCTAGGATCACTGATTTTTGCATGTCCGTTATTATTGTGTTTCTTGAATCCTGCGGGTAACTCCGGTGGTATGAGGCCAGTGACTGAGATGACTACGAGGAGAATGAGGACTTCTTCCATTTTCCACATTGATTTTATTTCCTCAGCTAGGTCCGTGTATTTTCGTATTTTCTCTGTTATTGTCTTCTGTATGTTGAGATCCAGAGGGTGTGCAATATCTATTAACGTTGTGATTTTGTTGATTTTGTCTGTCAGTGTTATGTCTGGTCTATTGTTTATAGTTGTTTAATCAGTTATGATTCCTCGGTCCCAGTATATTTTATAATTTTGGTTCTCGTTGACTTGGTCCGGTGTGTATTTGTAGTACGGCTCTTCTATTGTTTTTATGTTATGTTTGTGGAGTAGGTATTTATGGAGGATCTTGGCTGTCAGATTCTGCCTGTTTAGGTATTCTGTCTGTGCTAAGCTAGGACATCCTGATGTTATGTGTTGTATCTTTTCGGGCATTGATTTACACATTCTACAGTTATCATTTTGCATGTTAGTTTTTGTGATATATTTTTGGTAATTTCTTGTCGGTATAACCTGGTCCTGTATGGAGTACATGAATCCTTCTGTTTCACCATACAGGTGTCCGAGTTCGATCCATTTGGTTGACAGCTGATGTTGTTTATCTTTATCGAGGTCGTTCTTGAATCTGCCATGTATAGTTTTTTTGCTGTTCCATGTCTGTGTGATGTTGGTGAAGAATGTTTTCTTGTCTATCTGCTGTAGTTGTGTGTGCTGAGTGGTGTGTATATTGTGTCTGCTTGTTTGATGGACGCGTGTAATGATGACTGAGTTGCCTTCAAGCTAAAGTATCTTTGTATAAGCTGTGTATTTGAATGTTGTGTGCTAATTCTATATTGATTAGGCCTCTTCCTCCTTGTTTCCTAGGTAGATATGATCTCTCAACAGCCGAGTTTGGATGTAGGGCTCTATTATCCGTGAGGATTTTTCTTGTCAGTCTGTCGAGTGCTTGTACGTCTGTTATGGTCCACTGTATGACTCCGAATGAGTACGTTAACATGGGAATGCCCAGGTATTTATGGCTTTGATTTTATTTTTTGCATTAAGTTGTGTATGCATGAATTTTCTTAATCTGTTCTTGTATTTATTTTCTATGGTCTATCTGATTTCTTTCGTTTTATGTGTGAGTGTTTCATTTACTCCTAAGTATTTGTATGTTTCGTTGTTAGGTAGCGTATGGAATGATATGTTGTTAATTAGAAGCTCTATTTTGTTCGTTTTTGTTATTTTGCCTGTTTCGCTATAATTGATGCGCATTTATCTAGTCCGAAGTAAATTCGTATGTCTTTAGAGAACGTGGCAGTGGTTTCTAATAGCGAGGATAGTTGATTTTCGTCCGGAGAATATAACTTTAGATCGTCCACGTAGAACAGGTGTGATATTTTATAATCTTTTGTTGGACTTTATTATTATTATTATTATTATTATTTCAGAGTTCATAGTTCAAGTTGAAGTGGGACCAATTAACTAAGTGGAATAAGGTATACGATGAGATTGACTAATGCGAAAATCAAGTATTATTCAAGAAAGTTTTCATTTTAAGAAAACGATGCAATGCATTAAACACAAAAAAGGACAATGCTGGGTGAAGGGCAAGAAGCCCGAATGTATGATAGGTAACTTTATAGACTATAGAAGGTGACCTTGCTCTATTGAAAAAAAAAACTAATTTGTAAGTCGAGACGACTTTTTTCGCAATAGCATTATACTCTCCCAAAACTATACTAAATAAAAAATGTTTATTTTCTGTCAATCCAGACAAAAAAAAGACATATGACAAAAATAGACGACTTTAGGCTAATTCATCAAAATCAAATTCGTTCAACATTACAAAATACATGACGCTCTTATGACAACAATTTTTCAAGGCTAATCCATATGCTACAAACAATTCGCATGAAACACAAAACATCACATATCAAGTCTGTGGATCAGGTAAAAACAAATCCGCTTTTATTTTAGCAAACTGCACGATTAATCAGGTGACGATCTATTTACACATCCCACGGTTGACGAAAGCAACGATTTGTTATTTTTATTGAAGTTCAAAAATCGCTCGGTTTGGCGACTTTTCCATTGCGTCAGCATCACATACCTACTTACGGAGTAGAAAAAAAGAAAAGTCACGTGAAACTACGGATACATCGTCAGTTTGCCAATACTTCGCTTTTAATGAGATTTTTGTTCTATAATAAGTAACAGCGTCTCCTGACACGTATGACTCCCAGGAATGTCATGTTGTATTGTCAATTGGCAATATTGTATCATTTGAATGGATTTTTCATGCAATGGATTAAAAAATTGCAGTTGTTTCTCCAACAAATCAAGTTAAGAAATTATTACCGATTGCATTGGCATCGATACTGATTAAAAAACTGACGTGCATCACCTTTATATGAACATGAAGATTTTTTGGTTTTTTCCTACTTCCCTTGAACTTTTTTTGTTTTTTCATAAAAGTTCAAAATCTTGTGAAAGGTACCCACATATACGGTGGAATCAATAATCAATCCAACAATTTACGCAATCCTGAAACTATAATCGGAGAAATATAATTTTCTCGTTCAATGTGACAAGGCTGCACTCAGGAAGATACTTTATTTAGGCTCCTATGTAATTACCTAAACTGAAAAAAATGATCCAGATGGTTTTCAGCTCACTCAGACTAAAAAAAAATGTAGTCATTAATCTGGCCATAAATAAATTTATTTATAGGTGCATGATTGAGTGCTCGCAGATTTTTTTTCAGATGGTTGAAATAGAGTTCGAAATGAAAAACAATTAAAATAAATAAGCGTCATAAGTCGAAAAAACTTCTTAAGATTTTGTAATTTTCAATATTTTTCCCAAATACTTTTGTCCTTATAATTTATTTTATAAATTTTGAAGAAAGTATAACAAACAACGTTAAAAATTAATTGGGTGTTTAAATGCATCTGTCGCAATAATTTATTTTATGAATGTCAAGGAAACTATTGCAAAGTGCCAAAATACACGTCTTTTTCTTTTTTGAGTATTTCATTCTTATTTATAATAAATTTCAGTTGAGTTGAGCTCAAATTTTGACATACAGAGTGACCCATTTGAAAGCGGGCCACCCGCATAACATTTTCATTTATGGAGCGATTCTGACGATTTTTTTTTTAAATGTGGAGAGTGGGAAGGTTTATTTTGAGGCCAGACGGCGTCAAGTTTTTCCAAAATTCAAGGCCTTCTAGATCATGTTTAGAGGCTGAAAATCCAGAATTCATATGAGTGATTTTTTTAGAAAAAATCTGCCAAAACCACTAGATTAGTTACACCCTGAAATGGATCTATACCAAATTTCATGAAAACAAATTCAAAATTAACGACTATAATTTTATTATGCACCAAGAAGCATTTTACCTCATAACACCTGCGATAGCAAATCTATCACGACCAATTCATTAAATAACGACATTAAGTAGATATTCTTTCGTCAAAATACAATGAAAACAAACAGACGAAGTTGACAAAAAAAAAAAAAAAAAATACACACAGGAATAATATTTTTAAATTGAATATTTTTTCATGAAATTTGGTACAGATCCATTTCAGGGGATCAAAAATCCAGTGGCGTAGGCAGATTTTCTCTAAAAAAAACGCTAATATGTTTTCTGGATTTCTCAGCCTCTAAATATGCTCTAGTAGCCTTGGTTTTGATAAAACTGGGCGACGTATGGCCTCAAAATACATCTTTCTCCTCTCTACATTTCAAAAAAAAACGTCAAAATCAATCCATAGATTAAAATGTTATGATGAGGGTGGCCAGCTTTCAAATGAGTCACTCTGTAAGTACTCTATAATGTTTTGCGAAAATTATTTTGTAATAGAAACTCTTGATCGGATATGTGGGTTTATTAATGACATTTTTTTTTGTAATACATTTTCTGGATTGATTTAAAAAGTAGCTTGGTTTAAAAACATCACCTCATTATTATTTTTTATTGCTCATTGAAATATTTAAAAAAAGTTATACCTACATAGAGCTCCGTAGCATTTTTTATTTTCCTAAAAATCTGTCTTTGCGTTTTAGTTTTTTTTATTTGCGTTTTGTTGTTACAAAAATAGAAACAACTGGGGTTCTATGGAATTCCAGACAAAAATTCGAAAAAGTTGATAATACATTTGCCTAATGTCGAAGTATTTTAGATATATTGGTTGGCGCATGTATTTTTTATTGTAGACGGTAAGACAGTGCGGTAAGTAGTAAGCAGTGATCGAACTTGTTTTATTACGTCATATTGACAAACGGTAAACGTTACATTACATTTCTCACGAAAATTTCACAGGCTAATCTTGATATACACTGCTTAAGAAAAAAATGAAAAAGTGGAACACTTATTTGTATTTCTATAACTTTTATTATGGAATTGATATAGGTACAGGGTGTTCACAGATAAATGGACCCCCCATTAACTTTTTGAATTTGATATTTGGGAAAAAAATGTTTTAGGTCAAAAGTTTAATGGTTCAAAATGAATTTTGTGAGAACAAAATTTTCACATCTACAGGGTGCTCCAGAACCTCTGGGCGTGGTCCAACATTCTTATTTCAAATCAAAACCCTATTTTTTTGTTTGATTTTTGCATTCTCTGAAAAATTCTGAACATTTTTCATATAGCATACCCTATACCCAAATTCAACCAATAAGAAGATATCAGCGTCACAAATTTGCTATTTTTTGAGCATGTTCTAAAATGTATGGTATAATTTCGAAACCTTGGAAACGAAGTAGTTTTTGATAGATGTCAACTTGTCAAGAAAGATTCGAACATGTTATATTGCGAAGAGGAAAAAGTTGAAAATTCTCTTTATACATACAGGGTGACCCAGTTTTATCATACAATATTTCAAATTAAGGTTCTACCTCGGATTCTACCAAGTAATCAAAATGAACAATTTTTATTCTATGAAAACCTTTAAAATATTTAGTTTCTTTTCAGAAGCTTTTTTGAAAATGAATATAACTCCTAATGTTTGAGTGGATTTTGTCATGGTTTGAGGGGCTATTTCGTCGTCTTTCAGAATAGATGTCCATATAATAAAGATTGTTCATTTTAATTAGTAGTATCTAAATTTTAAATATTGTCGGATAAAATTGGGTCACCTTGTAAGTTGTTCAAATATTTTTCGAGAAGTTGACATCTGATAACAATCACGTCGTATCCAAGGTTTCCAAATAATATCATACATTTCAAAACATGCTCGAAAATATAGCAAATTTCTGATATTAATATCTTCTTATCGGTTGAGTTTGGGTATGGCGTATACTATATGGAAAATGTTTAGAATTTTCCAGAGAATGCAAAAATCGAATAAAAAAATAGGGTTGCGATTTGAAATAAGAAAGTTGGACTACGCCCAGGAGTTCTGAAACACCCTGTATATGTGAAAACCTTGTTTTCACAAAATTCATTTTGAACCATTAAACTTTGATTTGAAACATTTTTTTCTCTAACATCAAATTAAACAGTTAATGGGGGGGTCCATTTATCTGTGAAGACCCTGTAAATATGAGATATTTAAATTACTAAAACTACTAAATCTACAATCCAGCAATTTAGTGAGATAACATATCATGTAGCTAGTATCTTTAGGAGTTTAAATGTTGACTGTCTCATATGTATTCACAATAAAAGTTACAGATATACATGGTGTCCACTCTGAAGTGTCCCACCCCTGTAACTTTTTTGTTTATCAACCGATTTTCATTTTTTTTTTGTTTGTTAGGTCTCGTCAAACACTTTTTGAACATTATACCAAATCAGTTCCAGGGACGTACTTTTGGGTGATTATGGGGGTTCAAAGTGGGTCAAATTTCATAAAATCGTATTAGGAGATTTTTTAGAAAAAAAACTGACAACGGAATCTCAATCAGAATGACCAAAAACCTCCCTGTTCACATTTTCAAAAAAAAAATGTTACTGTATTGATATTTTTTTGTTGTTTATTTGTTAATTAATACTGATACTGCTCATTGGGTCTTCCTGTTCGTTCTAATTCACCTAATTCACAGTAAAGATGTTCATAAAATCCCAGAATGTGTATTTTGAACAAAAAATCATCGATACCTAATACAGGGTGAGCGACTTCAGAGTGCACACCGTATAAAGTGTTTCTCTAGTTTTTTTGAGCAGTGTACTAACTGCTGACGTTGTGCTGGTCATACCATAAGTACTATTAGCTAATTAGATTGGTTCGAGCACAATTCACAGGTTTGATACAAGAGATCAAATTTATCAATGTTAGTTCCACCATAGTAAAAATAAACTAGCACCGATCTCTGTTGGACCGAATTGTCGTGGAAGTTCAATATCGCGATGTATTTTATTTTTTAAGTGTAAAACGATATCTCAACTTCCAAAATTAAAATGTTTAACCAAATATCTATAATGATTAAAATGAACTCACCGATTTGCATCCGATGGAAATCTAAAAAAAACTCAATGAACAATTATTCGACATTCCGGGACACTGACTAAAGAGCCTCGGGGTCATTTTCTGGAACCCAAATCTGCTTAGCGCAATTGTATAATATTGTATGTATTACTGACTAATAGACAGTTTTACACAATACCTATAGTATGTTCCTGGGCCAAACCCTAGCGTCTTTATTGATAGGTACACACATTATTATGTAAGTTTAGCGTTGTAGGTATTCCATTTTTGTCATATTTGATGGATATCTCCGTTCAGATTTGATAAAAAATGTTCATAGGCCAATAGATCAAACTTTTAAAATATGATCTGTATATACAGTGTGACCCATTTGTTTTGGGAACACCCTGATAAAAAGTTAATTTCTTAACCGATTTGGTTCGTTTTTTTTTTGGATTGTAGAGCTCGAAAAATTGTATATTCTTGGCAAAAAGTGACCTTCGCCATTTTGACTTCAAGGCCTACTATGTTAGTTTTTAAGAGCAACATTTCAGGAAACCATATTAGCGATTTTTTTAGAAAAAATCTGTGTGCGCCACTGGATTCAGCATCCTTTAAAACGGGTCTATACAAATTTTCAACCTAAAATATCAAGTTGAAAAAAATTAAAAATTCGCACTTTAACAATCTTTGATTCTATTAAAACAAATAAAAATGACGTAAAACTAAAAATTTGTAACTTCTACCAAACCACCATCAACTTCAATGCATTTTTATTTGTTTTGATAGAATCAAAGATTGTTAAAGTGCGAATTTTTAATTTTTTTCAACTTGATATTTTCGGTTGAAAATTTGTATAGACCCGTTTTAAAGGATGCTGAATCCAGTGGCGTACACAGATTTTTTCTAAAAAAATCGCTAATATGGTTTCCTGAAATTTTGCTCTTAAAAACTAACATAGTAGGCCTTGAAGTCAAAATGGCGAAGGTCACTTTTTGCCAAGAATATACAATTTTTCGAGCTCTACAATCCAAAAAAAAAAATCGAACCAAATCGGTTAAGAAATAAACTTTTTATCAGGGTGTTCCCAAAACAAATGGGTCACACTGTAGGTATTATAGTTTTATATATTTTTTGGAAAATTCAAAACAAATCTAGTATAGACATACCAAAAGATAAACAGGGTAATCTACTACCATGGAAAAAACATACGTCTTTGTTGAATCTCATTACACCCTTGAATGTAATCAACTTCATGAGAATTAATTTATGGTTGTCATCTCAAGCTCAAGCACAACAGGTCGGTGCCGGTCGGCTAGAAAAATTTTGTTTCTACAGTTGGTTCACTCCCTGATGGCTTTGAAAATCGTGTCACTAAAGCGATTTGCCGAAATTTCTAGAATCATAAACAAAATTCGGCCGAAAACTGACCCAGAACAGGTTTTACGAGGGAGACAAGTTGGAAAAAGGCTATCGATTTCCAAGCGGTGTACGAAACTCCAAAGACGTATCTCAGCCGGAATTCCCGTTCGGCGACACCTGGTATGATGTTGGGACCAAAGTGGGACTGGGAATGCGGCAAGCCGGAGTCATTTTTGACGACGAGTGAACCTTTTTGTCTTTTGTTAATATACGGTGGTTTTTGGTAACTGTATATTTTTCAATTTCCAGTCATAACAAAGAATCCTCGCAAAGATAACGATAATGGGAAAACTTGAACATTTCGACAAGTAAAGTTTCGTAAATCCCTTATAGACTATTAGTGTTTGCTTTTTTTCTCGAAGACAATAACTACAGCTGAGAAATATACCTAATTAGGAAGTTATCAATCAAAATCAAAAAAATCTTTATCCAAAAATCCAGAGATTACACATATAATCTATATGGACTCATCCTTTGGAAAAAAAAAACAATTGATAAAATTATTATCGAGAATAATGGGAGAGAAAAAGAAAAAAAATATTTCTCCTTTTGATTGTAACAGATAATATAGATAATATAATACGTACAGAATATAGATACCTAATAAATAATATAGAACACAGATGATATACAGAACATAACAAACTGCATGGACACTTTTACCTCACACTTTCAAAATAAAATGTGTGAAAAAAAAGACTCATTTTGATTAATTTATATGTTTTTTTGTATGTACTTGAAATAACCCATCATAATAATACGCACGCATGGCCGGCCCACTGAAAAATAAAATAGTTGGCAGTGAAGAAGGCTTCAGAAAAATGATGTTATATACGTTGTTGTGTTTTTCCTAGTTTATTTTGTGTATGCTTTGTATGCAATGATTTTCCAAATTATGGATTTGTGAGGTCTCTATGGAACTCATTTTATTGGAATTTTTGTAAATAATCTTCACTTTTATTGTTCATAGAACCTTCCAAGAAACTTTTCGACAGAGTTCACCTGTAAAGATGTGTGAACGATAAAACGTGGACATTTTCGTGACTGGCTTGTAATTACGGAGAAAAGGGTCAAAAAGTTGACTGCTCCCCACCACCTTTTCCTTCGTGAATGATAAAACTCAGGCTGGAATTGAAAATAAAAAAATCTCTTATCATGCAAATATGTTTTAGTATTAGCCTTACTGTCAATAGATAACACTGCTTCCAAATTAACACTGAATCATCAATAAAGCATATTATGCGGAATTCTTTCTCTGTTACCCATGGAAAGTTATGTTATGACTAATAATATTGCTTACTAGATTACTACCTTTGATGCACATACATTGAATTATTTTTCTCCTTCCAGATTGAAAAAAAAACACACAACGAGATGGTTTTTATTAAATTGAATTAAATTTTGAATTGGACACAATATGCGTACAATTCTTGACATATATCATACTAAACATTAGTTAGTTAGTGTCCATGATACAAATTTGGACGATATACACTAATAAACAGTATGGTACAATTTTTTTTTAAGAAATTGAAAACAATGAAAAACAAATTTTAAGTCACTTTTTTAAACTATAACATGTCCACAATTTTTTTGACGTGTGTGCCCCCCTCTTGCGTTTAGCACCGTACCACACCTTCTATCCATACTTGATATCAAATTATTGTCTGATTAATTTTGAGGTAGTGCATTCCAATAAGCATCTCTTAAGGCCTTTAGGAGCCGATCTCGGTTTCAAAAATTCAAAAATTTCTAAAAAATCCGTTACAATTCTAGCGACATGCGGTCGTGTATCAACATGCATTGAAATGAATGGATCCAACAGCTATGGATTGCTGCAACACAACAGGCCGTAGAATCTCCTCTATACCATTTAACTGTTAGACAAATTTCAACAAAGTGAGTGTATCCTTTGCAAAGCTTCAGCAATGTCAATCTGATGACAAGCTCCGTTTGCCAGCATTTCTACAGCTCGTAACTTTTAATCGGTTCATGATACAAGATAGTTGACACGAATATTGTACGACACCAAACTATTCAATTATTATCTTTCCATTCTTCATATAGGCTTTGCACACCATGATGTTTAAATTGGCAAATCAAAAATATTTTGACGATGGCAAAAGAGATCCGCAAATCAGTTCTTATCATTGGAAATAACTACTTTAAATAACAAAACACTGTGAATATTTGGACAACTTTTAAATAAAATACGAAATCCTAGACCATTGCGTGTATCGATTTAAATCTCCAAACAAGGACATCTATATGTTGTTCTATGTTCTATGTATCTCCAAGGCTTAAAGAAGAGCTCCCAGCAAACATGTACACAAACATACAAGAACGACTTTTCTCAGAAAGACTGGAAAAACAGATCACTGATGCAAATTTTCGAGGACTCTCTCCTAAGGGCGTTTTATTTTCAACATCTGTCGTGAAAAGAAGAGCTCCCAACAGTTTTGTTTACTCTAGAAACAGTGTGCAGCATTTTACTATGGATAAATCTGGACGAGGAAAACATCATTAAGTGCTATAGCGCTAGTGGGTTGGCTTAAATCAAATCATTTGAATCAATTTGCATATTCGATGTGCACTAGTGGCCACTCAATTGTTTTGCTAAGAGATTTCATCTTCTCTCGCCTGTTTGGGTCAGACTTTTCATAGTTTAATTGATTTTAGCTGAGATTAAGCCGATTTTCATTTATATCTATCAAGTGGATGTTTTATGTCTGTCTATTTATATTCTCATAAACTCATTTTCATTATTCATGATCGATTGTACACATTGTATTGTATTAGTTTGTTTGAATTATGAAATAAAAGACATTTATTAATATTATTATTATAAACGTGCAGGACTTTTTTTTCATGATAGTTCAGCTATCTTTCTTTTTTCAACGAACCTATATACCGCGATCCATAGAAAAGGAACGATCATTCAGCTAACTTTTCGTCGAAATTATTTTCCGGACAGATAAAAAGTGATACTGTGGTGGTTCCGGTAATGAGTGAGTAAAGTGGTCAAACGGTAGTACGAAAAATAACATTATGCAAAGGTAACAGGATGCTACTTACTTACTGGACCGTAATTCCAAAGACGCATTCCTGAACTAAATTCGAGTAGAAAAGGTTCAATAAACATGTGTCCTTATTAGTCTGGTTTTCGAGATACATAGGGTGTTGGAGGTTTTAAAAAAAATCGGATCTATTAAATATTCTCTCAAAGATCCTTTTGCCGATTTTGCTGAATTTTGGCAGTTTTTCAATATAACAAGACGCTTAATTAGCAGTAACTAGATGGTAATTATGAGTTCCAGTGGCATCCCAAGGGGCAGTTTCACGATTGATATTGACAAAAAAATGATATTTTTTTCAGATGAAGCAGATAGTTTAACTTCTTTGTTTCTTGATATTTTTTCGTATCTTGCTTCGTTTTGCATCCCGCAAAATTTTTAAAATAAAATCAAGTCAACTTTAATCATTACTTTCCGAATAAACCAGGCGCTCAATTCTTCAAATAATCCGTATACAAATATGCATTTGATTTTCTACACCTAATACGGATTTAATTTGAGAATAGAGCACCAGGAGGCAGTACGATATTTGGTTCTGCAAACATGGATAAAATAGTTCTGTTAGTAATTTTAAGCAAAATTCATTATGTATATATATTTAGGAGGGGTGTTCCGATAGGTTGAGGCGTGGTAAGAGGTACACTGAAGTTGAGTGAAAAAATTGTCTGACTAATCTCTGACCATGAGATTATACAGGGTGACAATTTGAAAACTTGGTATTTCCATATCTTGGGAACAAAGGTTTGAATAAAAAAACGCTCAAAACAGTTTCTATAGAGCGAGGGGGGAACAGAAAAAAGCATATCATCCTACCCTTATCAGCAATCCCTTGGACAGGGTGAGATACACCCCTGAAATCTTAAATGGAAAGGGGGGTCGACTGATACCTTATTTTGAAGACCCTTCCACCCTGATTACAACTGGCGAGTTTCAAGCCTCTGCTGTCATTCCTATTGATTTTTTCATTTTATTTTATTCAATAAATAATTACTCGTAAGAGTCAACTTATCCATACTGGGAGGATGGACTGAAGAACTTCAAAACGAGCTATTACTCAGGCCTTTTGGCAAGGGTGTATCAAAAAATAAATAGATAAATAATGGGGGTGAATTAAATCCTCGTCAAGAAGCCTGATTAGGAGCTCATTTTGAAGATCTTCAGTATCTCGTCATATCCTCTAATATGGAGAAATGACTCTTGTGAGTAATTATTTATTGAATAAAATAAAATATAAAAATAAAATTCTGACAAGCTGTCCAATCAACAGGAAAGACAGCACAGACCTGAAACTTGGCAGTTGTGATCAGGGTAGAAGGCTTCAAAATAAGGTATCACTCGACCTTCCCCTATCTAAGGGATAGCAGATAAGGGTGTGATTGTACGCATTTTTTTGTCCACTCTTCGTTTTATAGAAACTGTTTTGAGCGTTTTTGATTCAGTTTTTTGTTTCCAAGATATGAAAATTTCAAGTTTTCAAATTCTCACCCTCACCAGTAAAAAGTTTTCATCAAAAAATGTTGACTTATTTGCCAGTCATGAAAATGTCTCAGATGATGGCCTTTAATATGATAACAACTTAAAATACAGCCTTGATTATGTGAAACACCCCCAAAGCCTTGCCAGACTCGTCTTAGTGATCATCACAGACACAGCGAATCCGCACGTTCAATAAACAGGTGTTTTTTAATGAGAGAATAGAGAATTGAAGAATTGATTACAAAAATGTTCCTGCATACACTATCAAAGTACAGAATTATGTGCCCCAAGATACATCTCTACTTGAGAAGTAATTTAATTATATTTATATTTATCTTTGGCAAGACCTCCGTTATTGTACCTTAATGACGAGTATTTTCTATGGAATCATAGATTAATCTATCATGTGTCATGGATGTTTTTTATTTTACTAAACAAACTTTCCCTTTTTGGACCAGACCTTGCGAACAACATCCCGTGAAGTCATTTAAGTCAAATTTGAGTTATAGACACTTTATTTGGAAACAGTCCAAAAAATTGTCAGCTGACGCGACTATGAGGCATACCGATGTAGCTCTTTAACTTGGAATTTTTTTTTGGGTCATTTCAATGAAGCTGGAAATCTGTAAATAGTTTAGTTATAGGGTATAAATAACAAAAAAATGTGTCAGCTGCAAAGGCTGAGGGGCAAAAGTTGGCCATGACAATGTGTTAAAAAAACACGTAAAATTGGATTATTTCAGTATTGTACTTGGAAATTATCCACGTTATCAACTGATAATGAGAAAAACTATTCAAGAAGTTTCAGCTGGAATTGAAATGTGGCGAAGCCTGTCAGCTAGGCCTTTGAAGTGTACTAGTGTACTTACTTACTTAAAAAACCTAAATGATTGCGAAGCTACTAACATTGGGAAACTCTAGAAAATGAATTTCATAACATAACATGACTTTCAATATCAATCATTATCTGAATCACTTTTAGACTGAGATTACTGAGAATCATCGTCTTCGTACTCGGAGCTACTATTAAAATTTTCTTCAACAATATCCACATTTTCATTCTGAGTTTCTTGGGACATTGTCGGTGTCATTCGCTTGTTCCAAAATATCCACCGAAAAATATAGAAGATATTTTGGAACAACAAATAAGACCGAGAATGTCCAAGAAGCTCAGAAAGAAAATGCGGATATTAAAGATTTTAATATTTTAACACATTGACAACTGACAACTTTTGCCACTTATCCCATGCAGCTAACACATTTCTTTGTTATAAAAAACCTTATAACAAAACACTCCCGCTAACGGTGGATATATGAAATTAAAAAATATTTCCAGTGATTTCTCTTACCCGATCTCCTATGAAGGTTTTTTCGCAAACTCCTATGACTATTAGTTCCTGAGATACGCTACCTCGTCACCGCTAATCAGTTTAAGATCCAGAAATTTCAAAGAAATTGTTCGACTTCCATCATTTACCGTTCTTTCGATAATAATTCAGAAATAAGGTAAAATAAATTATGAATTATTTTTAATAACGGTCTATAAAGATTTGAACACTATGTATAAAATCAATCAATACAATAATTATATCGCAAATCACAACACACAGATCGGATGAGAATCTTTCAAGGTAATATAAAAATATCAGTCTACAAAAAATCATGGAAGGGGAAGTTATTGGAAGCAAATGTTTAAGACGAGACAGTTCTATTAATATTGCAGACCCTGATATTTTCATAATCAACTATGAAGTGGAACTGATGATCATAATCGTTAGTTTACGTACTTGAAATGTTCTTCACCTATCAAGAGCACTCAGATAACGACTGATTCATCTCTTATTGTTATCGAAACCAAAGAATGAAATGATATTCTCGGTCGCAGCGTTCATGGTCATGGCAACTATAAGGACTTCAAGCGTTAAACATTTAAAAAAAAATGTGTACAAATTATATGATCATCAATGTAGCTTTAAAAATTTAGCGAAAATCTTATTAATTATTGGGATGTCTTGAGCAGTCATACGGAACGGAGACTCTTGAAAGCTTTCGTCCTTTCGACTTGAGTTTAGCAGACGTTTCAAATGATACCGGGCGTTTTGTGATTATTCCTTGGATGACTTTAACGTGCAAACTTATTGCTGATTTTTGATTTTGTGGAGAGACTGTCTTGCTGACCAAATAATAGTTTAATATCCCATAAAAATATGACAAGTGAGTTTAATCTAGTTCTAAATAATTGTGGGACGACAAATTTAAAAAATTCCGGGATTCTCATCGCTAGTCGGGTATTTGATTGATCTTGACACGATATTTCAAATTCTGGGAAGACAAATGATACATTATCAGAATTAGAATTATTCAAGCCAAGTCTATACAGTGTGTCCAATACTTTATTACGAAAACAACGATGTATGTCACAATATGATTCTGTGATATTCAATTTCGAAAAAATAAGGTTTTATTAACTTCCGAATGTTTTGGTGTAGCAGGCGGTGAAATGATGGCGCAGAGTATGGTGTAGTCGACTTTATCACTCATGTTTGGTAATAATAAATCAAAATCACGTTATTGACGATTTAAAAACTTTATTCATATAGGTACGTAGGTACGTACATTGAAAAGCATTTGAATTCGCACACAATATTTTAAACAACCCTCGTAAAATGCCAAACTTTGTCATAGTAACACATCACTTTTGTCAAAATGACAAGTCATAAGTAAACAAAAAAGCTGTTTTTTTTATTTGCATGGAATCAATTATTTCAGCTTAGTTCAAATAATCTTAATAGAACAAGATTATTGTTCCAGTGATGCGAAGGGTGAAGGGCAATTGAATTATTGACTAGTATGTAAGATATTTATTTGGAAAACAAAATATAAGAAGCTAATAAAAAATACATTGATTGCATCTCTTTTATATCAGATGACTAAATATCACCTCAAACAAATCCCATCAGCGCAGATACTACACAATACCCACCGCAGTGGCTTGATAGTTTTTGTTATTCATGGTTCAAAACCAAAAATCATCGAAGCAAACAAACGACACGTGATCAGAGACAGTGAAACGATCTAGCAGATCACATGTGTGTTGGTTTATTTCACCTATGCATATTACGAGGGTGGTCAAGAAATAACTGTGTGTGCGAATTCATATGCTTTCCACTGTACATAGGTAGGTCACGTTATGATGTTGATTAATCAATCAAATTAGTTAAGAACTACTTATTTGAAACCCGAAAAAATTATTTTAGATTATAGGGAATGTTCAAACAAACATTTAATTAACATATAACGTGACCTACCTACGTATATGAGAAAAGTATGAATAAAGTTTTTGAATCGTCGATCACGTGATTCTGATTGAATATTTCGAGACATTAGTAATAACAGCCTACTACTCCATACTCAGTGCCATCATTTCACCGCCTACTACACCAGAACGTTCGGAATTTAATAAAACCAATTTTTTCCAATTTAAATATTGCAGAATCATATTGTGTGATACGTCGTTGTATTCGTAATAAAATATGCTATTTAATACAGGGTATACTTTTTTTACACGCCTTATAAAAAAGTAAAGTTAATGAAGGTTTCTCGGAAACGAAACGTCGTACTCTCAACGCTGTTTTGTAGAGTTTAGAAAGTGGCCATGAGAAAGTGTCTTTGGTTTTTCCAAATCTCTTTGAATAACGTCAGAAAAAAATGAAAACGAAATCGACAGATTTATCCCATTTCTTTGCCATTTTCGAGTTTCTTATGTTGCTATAGATAAATTTCTTTTTTTTTTCAAATTGAAGTTCTTCACCTTACAAAATGTGTGGAATGTATTCAATTTCTGACTTAAAATAATGCACTTTTCCAAAAAAGCGAGACAGAATTATTGCTGTGACGCGGTGGATGCAAAAGTTGCATTATTTCCAGTTAAAAATTGGATACATTCGAAAGATTTGTGAGGTTAAGTACTGCAATAGGAAAAATGTATGTACACTTCCTGACAATAAATTCCGGACAAGATTAATTTGAGTCATTTTGATATCCCTGTAACGTTTTTAATTTTTGTCCGATTTTGACAAAATTTTTACCAAAGTGTGGCCCTATGTCTCAAGATATTAACTTTGATTCTGGTTTTGGAAAAATGCTGATGGTTTGGTCATTATACCGGGAAGAACAGAAGCAAGTATTTTACCCTCAAGTTTTAAACACCCTGTGGAAAAATTGAGCCTCAAAATTCATCTTTATCATGTTCTGTTGTGAAGTGCAATCTTTTTTCAACAAAATGTTTTTTTGGTCGTGTCAATATCTGCTGTTTCAGAGAATAAGATGTTTAAATAAAATGCTGCCCATTTTTGATATTTTATCAACAGTGAACGAAAAAATGTCCATAAACTTGCATGAAGTTTAGCCTCAAGTCTTGAGATATTGCCCTTAATTTTGTTTTTAAAAAAATACTGATGGATTGGTCATTATACAAGGAGGAACAGAAGCTACTTTTTTACCCTAACGTTTTCAACACGTTGTGGAAAAATTGAGCTGCAAAATTAAGCTCCATTATTATACTCTGTTGTGAAGTGCGATCTTTTCTCGACAAAATGTTTTTTTGGTCATGTCAATATCTGCTTTTTTTTTAAGAGAAGATACAGATGTTTGAAGAGAATGCTGCTGTCTTCCGATATGTTATCAACAATGAATGAGAACATTCTTATAGACTTGCATGCATGAACAAATGTTCTAAAATTCCATATTGTCATCATTTACCCAATTTTCAAGAGATAATTAAGGCCGTTCGTTTGAAATCAATTATTGTAAGGTTATGTACTTCAGTTTTGAAAAAAAATATCTTATTTATTGAGAATAACATGAAGATTTCAAAAACCGCGAAATAAGTGGGGGTTGCAATTTGAAATTTCAAGGGTAGTTACCCTGAGAGTGAGAGGATTGAGAAAAACAACAGATAAAGTTGATGTCTGACTAAACTTTCATAACATCATTTGTTTGCGCAACATTCAATGCCATTCGCTTTCAAATTGACACCCTGTAGACTTATTGGTAATTGGAAATAGATTCCTTGATGTAATAGACAACTCTTTAAGCTATGGAATTTTTCCAGGAAGCTGGAAATGCTCTATCATAACACCAGTTCCAAAAATTCACAACTTTAAAAAAATAGAGGACTTTCGGCCGATTAATTCTATGCCGCCTTATGAAAAAGTTCTGGAAATTGTTGCCAAAGAACAAATTTTGGAGTTTTGTGACCACCATCTAATTGATGCAAATCAGTCGGGAGTTCGTAGGAACCACTCATGTGAAACAGCACTGGTACCGATACAGATCTGCAAGACTGGATTGTAAAAATTGATGAAGGCATGTATATCATAGCGGTTTTGAGGGCATTCGAAACGATCAAAAGAGAAATATCACTAAAGAAATTGTGTAAGATGGGTATAAGAGGAACAGTACATAAATGGCTATCATCTTAGTGATCGAGCTCAAAAAGTGAAATTCAATCATTTTTATTACCATACCATAAAAGTCGATGTTGGAGTGCCTCAAGGAAAAGTATTGGGACCATTGCTCTTCACTTTATATATCAATGATATTTTTCAGAATGTAAAGCATTGTTCGATGAAACTGTTCGCCGATAATACGATGTTGTATGTTTGTGGTTATGATGTGAAGGAAATGGAACACAGAATGAGATATGACCTGGCAAACATAGCCGACTGGCTTTGTGACAATCATATGGTTTTGATCAGTAAAAAGTGTAGATTTGTATGAACGACGCACTTAGTTTCGATATCGAAGGGCAAGAGATAGAAAGAGTAACATCCTTCAAATATTTAGGTGTGATTTTGGATGAAAATCTGAGTTTTGGGCAGCATGCTGATTAGATCGCTTCTAAAATAGCAAAAAAAGTATTTTCCCTACAGGGTTGGCAGAAATGTGAGCATGTATATCAAACTACTTCTGTACAAATCAATAATTGCACCCCATCTGGAGTACTGCACTACAATGTTGTTTTCGTTAAGCCAAGAAAATTTTTATTTACTTCAGAAAACTGAGAATCGTGCTTTACGTACAATTTTATCTTGTTCTCGATATACACCCACCCGAATGATGTTTAGTACCCTGGAAATGTTGAGTGTGAAACAAACAATTATGTATAAGACATTTTCATTCATATTCTAAACAAAATATGGGTTAGTACCTGAATATTTGGGCGATGAGATTAGATATGTGAGTGAAATTCACAATTATAATACCAGAAATACGGCGAATTTATATGTACCAACAGCAAGATTAACAAGAACTAATCACAGTCTATATTACAAAGGTCTCACACTATATAATTATATAATTTGCCAAATGAAATAAAAAACTGTGATAAATTATACAATTTTAAAAAATGTTCACGATCTCATTCACTTGTAGAAGGGTATGTGTACTTGTTTGTCACCCTTCAGTTATTTTGTATATTTAGTTTTTTTTTTGTTCTATGTACTTGATGTCTCAATTTTAGTTTATAAACTATGTTTGCACTTTTTTATAGTTATAATGATCTGAACATGTTTCATTTATTGGTTTAAAGCTTACTCATATATTGAAAATTATTGTATTTTCTATCGCTGAACCTAAATAAAGATATATTTTATTTATTATTTAACTTATTTAATTTAAGTATACTGGAGCGGAGAAATGAATTTGGAGACTAAAATAGAAATAAAACTGACACAACAAATCAATTTCAACGTTTTTTGTAAGACATTAAATTCATTCACAAAAGTAAAAGATTTTTATGAAATATTATAAAAAAATTGACCAAAAAAGTCAAATTTCACAAAAGCTATATCTATCTACATAGTTAATATATACGTCTCAAAATTAGGGGTAGAGGAGAGCAAAATGAAAAATCAAAAAAAATAAATATTTTTTATCAGATGACACTGAACATTGATTCTAGTACCTACAGATTAATTATTGTTCCAAGATTACAATGGAAAAAAGTGACTAAACTTGACTTGTTTTGCCATTTAGAGCAAACAAATGTGATTAGCACACCAGTGGGGTATAATAGCGCAGAGCGCTCAATCATTTTAGCGAATTAACAGAAATTAGAAAGTCTGGTGATACCTATACAGGTTGTTCCGAAATTAGTTTGAAATATTTGAGCAATATATTCTACACTGAAAAAAAAATAGTTTGCTATATAAAAAATTCTTTGTAGACGCTTTGTTTTCGAGAACCCTGTATCTCGAAGTTTATTATGTATTGATGTTTCACCTAAACAGATCTCATAATAATATTTCTGATAATTTAACAAAAATCGGAATCCAGAGTGTTATTGAAATTCAAATTTGATATTATTATTACTCTTTTTGTGTGGCGCCATCTACAAGTATTTCTACTATTTCAAATAGTCATACATTTTTGTCTGTACTCTGCATCTTTGTTTTGAGTGAAAAAAATGATCACAAGATTATTTTTGAGTAAAAACGATACTCTTGTTTGAAGTTGCAAAGAGCAACCGTTTTCGAGATATTTGTACTGAATTAATCCATGCAGTGTGGTTTTCAATGGCAAATTTAAAAAAAAGACATAGGTGGCGTTGAAAACGGCATTATCTTGCTAATTTTGACAATCTACTGTCAATGTTTCTTAACAAAAAAAAATATAGAAAAAATGAAAGAAAACGAAAAAAAATATATAAAAAGTTAAAAATTATTGTCAAAATAACCATGTTAACGCTGTTTTCAACGCCACATTTTCAAAATTTGCCATTGAAAACCACATAGCATGGATTAATTCAAGCGCAAATACCTCGAAAACGGTTGCTCCTAGCAACTTCCAATAGGAGTTTTGTTTTAACTTAGAAATGATGGTAAAATATTTTTTTTTACTCTAAACAAAGACACAGGGTCCGGCAAAAAAAGACTATTTCAAACAGTAAAAATACTTGTACAGTACATGGCGCCACATACAAAATAGAGTCATATCAAATTTGAATTTCTTATGTCAAAAATACTCCGGATACTGTTTTTTGTTAAATTATCAGAATTATTATGGGATTTATTTAGATACAAAAAAAATAGAACTTGAACTTTAACACCCTGTATCACGAAAACAAAGCGTTTTTAAAGAAATTTTTATATAGCAAACTAATATTTTTTTAGTGTAGAATATACTGTTCAAATATTTCAACCTGATTTCGGGACATCCGGTATAGTCTGATAGTAGGTAGTCTCAATTGAATAGCACGTGCTATTAAAATGTTTATTGGATAAATATACTTATAAGAACCAATAAACTCGTAATCAACTTAGTAAAGAACTTACAAAAACATCATCTCAGCGGAATTGCCCCAAACAGACCATCAGTAATTTAATAAATAAATAAAACCATAGCGCAAAACAGCTTTATTCCCACTGACCTCTAGATGTTTCAGACAGAAATATTAGAATAAAATCACTAAATACCTCTCATATCTATTAATAACTATATGGGAAGCAATTCTACACGCTTGATGCCAGGATGAGATAGAGGATCCCGCTTTACTGTATATTTTTCGCATAAGTCTATCCTTTTCTATCGCGAAAGAAAAGGATAGACTTATGCGAAAAATATACAGTACAGCGGGATCACGTTAATGAAAAATGGAGTTGTAATAAACAAATATGTATTTCAAATGGTCCAAACAAACGTTTGTTTCAATTCTTACAATAATGATTTGTTTGAAATAAATAACTATTTACTTTGGTCAAAAATGATGTTGTTTCCATATACTTATTATTAAATATTCCTTTCTAATAAAAATATTCTCATTTCTGAAAGCAAATAAATATTAGTTCGAATTCAAAGACCATCTTTTATTTTTGCTGAATAAAATTTGGTTTTATCAAACAAAATTTATTTTTAATAAATAAATATTTTCCAAATAAATATTTAGTGAGACTTTTTACCAAGATTTTTTTCAGTGCGCCGACCGATGTTGAATATGGCCTTATGAGGTGGCTGCGGTTCTTCGGTGAACTAATGAGCAGAGTTGACTTTAAACGGAAGATAGTTGATTTGACTGGTTTAGATAGAAATGCAGTGAGCGCGATTCCAATGTGTTCCATTCAAAGGCAAAATATATTTTATTCGGGATTTTTGTTTTTTTTTGTCAGACCAAGTTGACAGATGGCATTGTGTATTCCAAAATATTCTAATTTACTACCTTTTTAACTTTTGCAAAGAGTTTTATTTCAAAACAAATTGTTTTCTACTTTAAAAGCTTTTTTTCACGTTTCTTATCTTCAAGTTATATTTCGCAAATATTTGCTACCCCAACTCAGCTAAAATTATAACAAATACATTTTCAACTTTCCGAAAAGTTGATATGAAAGATATGAAGACTGCCCTCAAGAACATGAAAAATGTTGGTGGTGGAGATTGTGGGATCTCAAAGCAAGTTATCTGTGATACTGTATCTGTGATCGGAAATCGTGTACTGGATGTTATCAATTTGTCTCTGTGTAATGGTGTTGAGTGGAAATGTTCTACTGTTGTGCCCGTTCCAAAAGTAGTCAACACCACAAACTGTGAAGAGTTTCGGCCCATCAATTCAATGCCGCTATATGAAAAGTTCTTAGAATCTCTAGTCAGGGACCAAATAATTGAACACTGTGATACAAACAACCTCATAGTTCCTAATCAGTCTGGTTTCCGTTTTAAACACTCCTGTGAGTCTGTTGTTGTGAACATAAGTGATGACTTTTTAAAAGCAATTGACTGTGATAATTATGTACTGGCTGTGTTTCTGGACCTCAGAAGAGCTTTCGGAACGTTGGACCGAGAAATCTTGTTGGAAAAACTGACAACACTGGGAATCCAGGGAACAGCGCTGAGTTGGTTCAGATCATATCTGTCAAATAGAACACAACGTGTGAAGTTCAATAATAGTGTGTCTGTGCCAGTTCCCGTAAACTATGGAGTACCGCAAGGTACTGTCTTAGGCCCTTTGTTGTTTATTTTATATATTAACGATATCGTGGGTACAATTAAGCACAGCGAGGTCGTCCTATTTGCAGATGACACAATGATGTACATCGTTGGAAAGAACATCGACAAAATGGTGGAGAGCATTAATGAGGATCTAAAACATGTGTATAATTGGCTCAATAGTAACAAACTTGCCATGAATGTAAAAAAAACAAAATATTGTGTCTTTGGTAAAAAATCTGCATTAGCCCGTATCAATGCAGAAAACTTGATACTTCAAATGAGCAACGCGAGAATCGAACACGTGAAGAAAATCAAATACCTTGGAACTGTCTTTGATGCCAACCTAAACTTGAACGCTAATGCGGATTATTTGATGAGGAAGTTCGCGAAAAAAGTGGGATTCATTTCTAGAGTTGGCAAGAACTTATCCCTCAGCACCAAACTGCTCCTATGCAATGTTATCGCAGCACCACATCTACAATTCTGCTCAACTCCACTCTATCATCTGCCCACCTACAAAATCGACCAGCTACAAAAAAATCAGAACCGAGCTATGCGAGTGATTTTGGGCTGTAACAGATACACTCGAGTGATTTTGGGCTGTAACAGATACACTCCTGTTAGAACTATGAAGGACACTTTGAATATTCTAAATGTTAAAGAACGCATTAGGTTAAACGTTGGTATTTTTATATTCAAATTGAAAAACAACATGTTGCCAAATTATATTTGTGATAAGGTGAAACTATTTAGTGATATTCATTCATATAAAACAAGATACTGTGATAATTTTATTTTGACTGATAGGTGTAGAACTAGTCAATCGTTTAACACAATTTTACAAAAAGGACTCAATGATTTCAATCAACTACCCAGTGAAGTCAGAAGCTGTGATAACTTGAACCAGTTTAAATTTTTATTGAGAAGTCATGTTTTGTCTCACCCTATTTAGTAGTTGAAAATGTTTGTTTGATGTTCATATACACTTTATGTTTCACACAACACATTTTATATTTTACATTTACTTCATTCTTATTTATTTTCAATAGCTATTTTATATTATTTTATTCTATTTATTTATTTATAACTATTTTTGTACTACGCTGTAGCCAAGTGCTAAATAAATACATCATTGTATGGTAAAAGGGTTTCAGATAATATATATATATATATCATTTTTGGAATTTTGCAATAGTTATATTCAAAAGAATTGGACAAGACGAGTTCTACAAAATACGCAAAAAATAATGCATTGAAATGAAATAAAATATTTTTTCTTCCCAAATATGTGTTGTCGGTTCTCAGATTTTTTTTTGAGCCTGTCGTTTTTCTAAGTTATCTAGAATTTGATACTCACTGTAATCACCATTTTATTTCGACGACCCACATTGGACCATTTTGCACATTTTTGAAAAAATGTATTTCTTTCTAAGATTATTGGGTACTGAATGTTTGAAAAATTAACCTGCGGAATCTTATGAATTATTGACACAGTTTGTCTTTAGTTAATATTCGGTGTTATTGATCAATGTTATGCTGACGTCACACAGCACATTGTTCATCTTCGTCTGGTGCTCAATCCTCCAAAGAATCCGTATACGAATATGTATTTGATTTTCTACACCATCCATGTATGGATTTAATTGGAGAATTGAGCACCTGGTGTATATGACTGTCATAAGAGAAGAAGAGAGAGAGAGTGCTGTTAGGTCCATCGTGTTTTCGGTCATGTTGCGAAGTTTGCGTTTTCGGTCATGACGTTGCGCCAAAACGAACTGAACGCGCAAATCATTTTCCGACTCTTGACGTGAACTAGAAAATGCTCAAAGAGAATTTTTTGTTCTTTTGCGCGCAGTCGGAACGGATGTTTGTATTCACTGTGTTTGATCTGTTCGTTGGAAAAATAGAATGGACCATGAAAAATTCGTGGTAAGCATGTACTTATTTGGAAGGAAACCAGCTATTGCAAAGAAATTGAAAAGAATATTTTTTCTCGTGAATAGAGAATTTTGACCACACTTTGTTTTGTTTCCTCCTTATTTGTTAGCATCAATAATCAAACTTTCGTGTCGCCTACATCGATCCCGGCGCATATAAAGACTGATTGAGATCATAGATAAATAATTATTATATTATTATTAAATTATTATAATACACTTAAGTGCACAACAATCGGCCCCCTCCCATTTTGAACTTGTGGCCAAGTCCAAGATCAAGAAAAAATATACAGTGTGTCCAAGATAAGAATGTCTATCATGGGGATCTTGAAAACCAGAGAGATACGAAGATGGTTTGCCGATCCCGTTGTATTTTTTTCTGACGTTATTTGAAGATATGGAATAGCAAAAGACACTTTCTCATAGCCAATGTTTAAGCTCTACAAAACATCGTTGGGATGTTTCTTCTCGGAGAAACCATCATCAATTTGATTTTTTTATATGGCGCTTTAAAAAAGTATACCCTGTATTAAATAGCTTATTTTATCACGAATACAACAATGCATGACACAATATGATTCTGCAATAATCTGCATTATTCAAATTGAAAAAAAAGGGTTTTTATCAAATTCCGAATGTTTTGTGTAGTAGGCGGTGAAATGTGATGATTGAAGTTGGCGGGAAAAGAAAACTTTTGTCCATTTTTAAAAATACCATGCCGAAATTTTATAGCTAGACTGCAACAGCTATCTTATAGTTGGTTAAAGGTGTAGCTAGACTATTGTTCGACCAATTATTATGAAGTTATCAGAAATAACCTAGATGATCTTTTTCCCTTTCCCTTTTTCCCCCCCTTCGAATGGTAGAAACTTCAATTTATTTGTCAGATAACATGTCCTGGCGATTTTTTCAAAAAATTGTTCATTATCCTTTGGTCACGTTTGGAAGAAAAAATCTGTGTAACTTGATAAAGATGGTTGGCAGACTATGAGGGTCAAAGACTATGTACTTCTCAAAAATCTCATGATAATTGAACATTGATAATCTCATGATAATTGAACAAAGCTAAGCCCAGAAAGCAGTGGAGATTTTCGGTTCTTATTTTCCCCGTTAGCAAACATGGATTGAATTGTTCTAGTAATTCTATGCTAAATTCATTAGTATGTAGGGCGGTAGGGCGTTTCGATGAGTTTTGGCGGAAAATGCGTCAGAACACTTGTATGTTCTAACGTACTTTCCCCTTTCTTTTCCATTGATAAAAATAGTTCTAGACGTGGGAGGTACGCAGTTGAGTAAACAAAATAGTCTGGCTAATCTGTGAGAATTGATAAAATGTCTGGCAAATGAAATTTGTTGAATCCGCAAATTCTCAGCCACCCACACACCAGACTCACTTTCCACCATCTGCGATAAGCCAGACTGCTGTTTTCATAATCTTTATCTTTTTTTTGTAGTAAATTTTAAGTATCTATAACTGGGAGAATAAGTGGCTTTCCTTGTTTTTCATTTTTTGAATCCATCCAGATATTTTAGCCAGACACAAAATTTCTTGTTTTTTGTCACGAAAATAACAGATTCATTTAAACGCAGCGACTGGATAGTTTAGCTATAAAAATTTAAAAAGCAAAAATGGTCCATTTTTGAAAAAATCATCGTTCCAAAATTTAATAACTAAACAATATTTTGATCAATTTTCAAGAAAAACATGATTTTTGCTTCTCTTTCGAATGGAGGTAGCCCTTTTTCATCAAAAGTTACCGTGGCAAAATGTTTTGAAAAGTGCCCTTTTTTAAGAGTGACAAAAGGGCGGTAAACATTTTTTTTTTTAAATCGTCAAGACATGCAGACTGACAATTGGAATGAAGTTTTCAAATACACAGTCACTACTTTGATAACTGATGCAGAATCAAAGTGTTATCAAATTTTAGGCTCTAAATAGGTATCTATTATGAGCATGAGCGATAGTGTATATTTGCAGAACATAAGAAATATGTTTCGATCTCTTTTTGGAAATTTCAAAAAATATAAAACACATTTTCAGTTGTACAGTTGTATCGAATAACAATGTATTGACCCAAGATGACTGGAAATAAAAAAGTTGATCAATTGAAAGGAAATTGAAAAGGAGGCTATTGAATGAGTGCTTTTTCGAACTTGAATCACAAGACATGTCTTACGTACAGATAATATTCCGCCAGGAGTGCTGGAGCTCAAACCAGCAAATAGATGCTTAGGGGAAGGTTTTTCTGGAATCAATGTAGTAGGTTTTTTGAATATGACATGCGAGCCTTCGTCGCATTTAATTGTTATTTAGAATATACCTCGGAATAAACTATTCGCAAAATGTAAGATTGCAGAAATGCAGGCGGAATGTCAGAGGTCGAAATCTAATGAAATCGGGGCGAGAGGAGAGAGTTTATGAAAAATGCTTAATTTAATTTTAATATTCTTGGATCAAATATTTCATCTTGGTTGATATGAGACGCTTGTATTCACATGCCATAATATGTGAGTTGTTCTGCCTATTTTAGAAATGAACGAGGATTTTTATATATTTTCAATAATGTTTTGCTTATGCTCTGTGGTATACATGTATAGGTATAATACCACAGAGCGGTATGTTTTCAAAGTTGAGTCATGTATTTCAACAGCTTGTAAGACTCGTCAAAAGAAGTTGATTGATATTTTCATAGGTATAGATATGAGCTATGGTCATATGTATGGAAACCATGAATTTGATCAAACTCTGATGCTTCATTAATTATCGGGGGTAATTGCACAAGAGCATCAAAATTATCGATAATTATGCTTGAAAGCTTATTGCCTAAAAACTGCATGGGTTCATTTTTTAGAGAAAGAAAATATGAAACTGAACGAATGTAGTTTTTAAAAGGCAATAAGCTTGAATGCAAAATTATCTGATTATTTTGATGCACGAGTGAAATTTAGGTAGAAAATTAGTCGAATTAGGTAACTAATTGAATCAAAGAATATGATATTGAACATTTTCTGTCACACTCAGAAAATAAACAAACTAAGGCGTTGCTAGGTGATTGTGAAGGAGCGTGACCATGGATACGTAAACAATGCAATTTTCGATTCCTACTAGGTATGCAATTTTCGCTGTAATCAAACGAAAATTGTCGTGTAGTTATACGTAAGAGTGTAATTTTCAAAAAAGTAATAGTGCATTCAAAAACTTGAATGCACGATTTAAGTGACCTCAAGATTCAAAAACAAATTCTTTAGTTCTCTTTTTTCACGTTTAATAAAAAGGTCAAAACCAACTTTTTTTTGTGAAACTTTTGACAAAAATGGCTAGCACCATTCGAAAGAGGATAAAACTGTATGTACATTTTTAAATTTTGAAAATAATTGACCAAAGAAGATGTCTAGCTATAAAATTTCTAACTTGTCAAAACTCACTCATTTTTCATGATTTCTTCAAAAATTGGTGTTTCTTTTCACAAAAGTTAAAAGCTTCTCGAGAATTTTCTGGTGATTTTTCACACATTTCAATTTGTCAAAAAAAAGTTTAACACCATATATCTTAAAAACAACACACTTCCGGATCCATGTTTATATGAACTTTTTTCATGAAATTATCTCAGAAATACGCCCTTAAATCTGATGTACGAAATAAGAAAACACCCTGTATTTCATGAAAGTATCGAAATTCAAAGCATGGTACCCCTCGCTCTAGTCTCCAAAATGTTTGTTGATCATAGTTGACAACTCCGTTGACAAGCTGAACTGATCATTTTTTTGAAATTTAATTGTTAGAGCGGGGCTCTTCAAAAATATTCCAATTATTTATTTCTTTGATCTCATGTCATAATGAATATCGATAAATGATCCAAGAACTCAAATTTTCAACTTCATATCCGCAATGGACAATTTGCACATGTTTTGGAAATATGAAAAATATAAGGATTAGTAAGTACTGATGCCATCGATGTTTAAAAAATCTACCTACTACCTCTAATAATGTACTAATCACCGATTAAAGAGCGCCAATCAACATCCACTACGTCACAGAATACACTATCTATCTCCGTCTGACGTATTGACTGAGATATGACTCTCTCTCTCGGGAGGGTAATACGGCCCCACCCCTTTTGGGATCATGCAGTGAAATTAGCGTCTTCTTTTTCATTTATTTAGTATATTTTTGGGTATTTCCGAAAACATTTTTCGCTGGTGACTTTCAAATAATATCTAGAATACGTATATAAAATTTCAACTCATTTGAAAATGTATGCAAATTGTCCATTATTTCGGATATTCGTTTGTTGCAACCGTGACGATTATTCGAAAAAAATAAATAGACGCGTGTACTTTGATGCTGGAAAATTAATTAATTGATCATATTTTCACACCAATTCACGTGAAACCATTGAAGAGATATCATATATTGTGTGCTATACAGGATTCGCCAAGGTAAGTGACCTATCAAAATATCTCGAGAAAAAAAGCGATTGGGATTTTAAAAATGTGTAGAGAAAGATTGTCGAAGATGCTCTCTTTAAAAGAAATAATAGTGACGTTGCGCGTCAGCCCGCTTGTTTCAAATGCAACACCCTATACAGGGTGTTTCAGAATAACATGCTAATAATAAAGGGGGTGATTCTTGGGCTCATTTTAAGAAAAAAAAAATCATATGAACGTATGTCCTAAACGCCTTAAATTTTGAGATACAGGGTGTCAAAGTTTTAAAAAATAGATACTTTTTTTACAATAACTCTGTCATTACTGTAGATATCTTTATGAAATTTGGGTCAGGCATTAATACTCATTTTTTGATGCACCAACAATTTAATTATTCTGACCAGTGCCGTCCATGCGGGTTCTGGTTTGCATATTTTTTGGGAAATAGAAAAATTTTTTAGGACATACGTTCATATGAATTTTTTTTCTTAAAATGAGCCCAAGAATCACTCCCTTTATTATTAGCATGTTATTCTGAAACACCCTGTATATACCTATATACAGGGTGTTTCAGAATGCATGCAGAAGGGTGTTGCATATTTTTTGGGAAAAAAGTTAAGGCGTTTAGGACATACGTTCATATGAATTTTTTTTCTTAAAATGAGCCCAAGAATCACACCCTTTATTATTAGCATGTTATTCTGAAACACCCTGTATATACCTATATACCTATATACCTATATACCTATAATTCATATGAATGTCCTTAACGCCTTAACTTTTTTCCCAAAAAATATGCAAACCAAAACCCGCATGGACGGCACTGGTCAGAATAATTAAATTGTTGGTGCATCAAAGAATTAATGAGTATTAATGCCTAAAATACATGACTCAAATTTCATGAAGATATCTACAGTAATGACAAAGTTATTGTAAAAAAAGTATCTATTTTTTAAAACTTTGACACCCTGTATCTCAAAAGTTAAGGCGTTTAGGACATACGTTCATATGAATTTTTTTTCTTAAAATGAGCCCAAGAATCACCCCCTTTATTATTAGCATGTTATTCTGAAACACCCTGATGTATATTATAACATTTTTGGATTCTACGTACAATTCCAGGCAGATTCAATGTATGATGTTCTATACCCCTATAAGTATAAGCGTTTTTGAAATATTTGAGTTTTTATGTCAAAAATTACGTTTTTAGGTGCATATTAATATTAATCATATTTAAATGTTAATTTTTCGTAAAAGAAAGCCTTTATCATTTGATTTGTATTGGAAGGAACCTACTTTGAAAGATTTTTCACAATATTTGATAACTATTTTTACAGGGTGTCCCAAAAGTAAGATCAAAAACAAAAATGAAGAAAACTGCCAAAAATCTATTTCTTCAAATGAAAACCCCCATTGTTAATCATTTTATATTATTGGGCATTGAATATGAATGTGAGTTTGTATGATTGTCTATTCTGAAAATTCTTATTGTTATTATTTTTTTAATTTTTATAAAAATTGATATTGAGAAAAATCTTTTAAATTGGGTCCTTTTCAACAAGAAATCCATTACAAATTGGATAATCTTCTTTTACGAAAAATTTACATCGAAATGAAAACCCACAAAGTCAATTTTGACATGAAAACTCAAATATTTCAAAAAAAATTATAATAACGTATACGACATCATACATCAAATAAACCTGGAATATTACGTAGAAACGAAGAATGTAATACTATAAAGGGTGTTCTATTTGAAACAAGCGAGTTGACTGCTACTTCCGGTAAAACCGGAAGTCGTGCAGCATCATCGACAATCTCTCCATAAAAATTTTCAGAATCCCAATCGCTTTCTACAATAGACCACTTACCTTGGCGCACTCTTTATTTTCGTAATTAGAAAAAAAAACGTCCTTTTAAATATTAAGTGATATAGGTAAAGAGTGTTCAATAAAAAATACGATCAAGTCACCTATGGATTGCAATTGTTCCAAAAAACGTATGTCTTGGTTAACATCGCAATTATGACATGACATCCACTTTCTAACCGTCACAGAGTCACAGATGCCATGATGACAAACCATACAAACTAGCCACGACCTACGTTCATGACAGAAAAAGAAATCCAGAGGTGACTTGATCGTATTTTTTATTGAACACTCGTTACATGGTGTCCGTTTTGAGTGCTATCTCAGAAACCATAAGTGCTACGAGGACGGTTGAATGAGAAAGAAGGTGCCATTTTTGATGCTCATTGAAGATTCATTTACTATGCTGCGATTTTTCTTTAGTTTGCGAAATAAAAGGTAAATTGTTCCAAATGTTCCAAAACAATTTTCTTGAATGTATTTCAGAAACTATCCATTTTAGAGGCACAGTTTATTGAATTGCTTTTTTCCATTCTCACAGTCAACTTCATTTTTTTAAACACGAACAATTGTATATTCATTTTTAAAAATTTCCTTCGACTCCTTTCCAATCATGTACTTCACAAACCAATAAGGACGTTTCGACTGAAAAATTACATATTTAGGAATTCCTATGGTACGTTCCTGATTTCATGATATTTCAAAGTTCGAAGTGCTTGAAAACGTTTAATCCGGAAAATCTATCATCAAAAGCTGTGAAAAAAAAATCCTACTTTTTATTGATTCACAACATTTTTCTAATATTCTAAGAGTAATTCCGTTAGATTCCCGTCGATTTTTTATAGTTAGATCATCTAGATTTTTCGGCGATAGACCCTTTACTAAAACCTCAGACCTCGGTGGCCAGTTCATCGGGCCATTGTTGCCGATCCATCTGTTGAGTTTAAAGTTGTTCAAAAAAATTACACGCGATGACAAAAATCCAGGTCCGTATCTAAAAAATCATGATGGTTTCCCGAATATGTTGAACTTTCAATTAATTTTCATTAAAGTTTGTAACATAAAATCGTATGCAATGGAACATTTTATTTGAGCAATTTTTATAATAAGGGTATCCCGTATCTCGCAAACTAAAAAAAAATAGCAACACAAAGAATGGATCTTCAATAAGCATAAAAAACGGCAACTTTTATCCCATTCAACTGACCTCGTAGCAGTTATGGCTTTGGAGATGGAAATGGTCTATAGACTAAACCCTTTGACTATACAGGGTTTTTCAATTAAAACTCCGCACGTCATTATCTCGGAAACGAATAGGAATATTTGATCTCTGTAAAAAGTAGTCAATGTATGGGGTCGAGTAGTTAGTTTTCACAGTTAAAAAAATTCGACGCCTACCAAGAGTAAAGCGTCGCGACGCATCAAAAATAATAATCGATTGCAGGGACTTTGAAATTACGCGCATGCAAAAGTACGAGTTATTTATAAACTTTTTTGTTATTCAGTCGAACTCATTTATTCTACTCAGTTTTGAGATATACAGTGTGTCCAAGATAAGGATGTCTATCACGGGGATCTTGGAAACCGTGAGAGATACAAGGTCGGTTGAATTGAGGCAAAATTGCGTATTTTGATGCCTAACAAAATGCCGTTTTGAAAGCCAAGAAATTCCGACTAAGTCCGAAATTATCCGAAAAAACCGAAATTTTTAAAAATTGTTTTCATTTTTTTCTGACCACATTTGAAGAGATATTTTGAAATGAATGGAACTTCTTCACTGCCACTTTTTGCCCTTTACAAGATAGCGTTATTAAATTGAAGAACAGACGTTTCGTCTATGAGCAGCCATCATCAACATTGTTTTTTTAAATACGGTCCTGGATTTTTTATTACGGATTTTAAGAGCCTCTAATGTTCCTAAACCAACGAGGTATTGCACTAGTTAAAAAAGACGTGGTTGTTTTTAATCCTATCAAAAATGTATTTTTTGTCTCCCTTTAACACATGAGTTCTTATGGAAAAATCCATCAACATAATTTTTTTGAATAAATAAAAATAAAACACTTTGACTACTTTTTACAGAAATCAAATATTCCTATTCGTTTCCGAGATACTGACGTGCGGAGTTTAAGTGAAAAGCCCTGTATATAGTCAAACATTAAACCTAAAATGGACACCCTCGTCATCTAAAAAATAGTAAGTTATGTCAATAGTTTTGACATTTGACAGTTTTCAAAATGTTTGACTTTTGAAATTTGGGCTCAAAAAATAAATATTACACATCTTTTTGAGAGTGGAATAAATTCAAATGAAAGCACTGTACAGGGTGATTCATTATCAGCGACAGGGTGCCAGTTCTCGTAAACTATTCATCGTAGACTTGCGGCAAAAAATTTTAGTACTAAAACGGCCAAGAGAAAAACCTGGAAAATATTTTCAAGTTTCTGAAATGATCGCTAGGGGGCGTAACAACCAACACCAAGAAGAAAAATATGATTTTTATGGAATTTTGTCCAATGAAAATATATCGATGAGCTCATTTTCGGATTTACTGACTATTTACCTAAACTTTTTGTCTAAAACATTTTTTTCTATCTATCATAATGAAGTAGTGGGGGAAGTTCAATTGTTTTATTAAACAAACGGAGATTTCTCCCGTTTCGCTTGACCGATTTAAACGAGCTTGGGCTCATATGAAAGAGCATGATCTGCACTTCAAAATAATTTGTTGGATTTGAATTTTTGACTTTCACCGTCGCCGCTAGATGGCGTTAACTGAAATGGTAGCATATTTTTGAGTTTTTTTCAAAAAAATCAAATGTAATGGTGTACTTATCCCTTTTCATATATTTTAAAAGGGGATACATTTTCCTATAAAAAAAATAAAAAAAAACAAAAACACAAATTAAAAAAAAAACAAAAAAAATCATTAATGTTTTTGTTTTTTTCATAGGAAAATGTATGCTACCATTTCAGTTAACGCCATCTAGCGGCGACGGCGAAGGTCAAAAATTCAAAACCAAAAAAGTTTTTTGAATTGCAGATCATGCTCTTTCATATGAGCCCAGGCTCGTTTAGATCGGTCAAGCGAAACGGGAGAAATCTCCGTTTGTTTATTAAAACAATTGAACTCTCCCCACCACTTTATTATGATAGATATAAAAAAACATTTTAGACAAAAAGTGTAGGTAAATAGTCAGTTAATCCGAAAATGAGCTCATCAATATATTTTCATTGGACAAAATTCCATAAAAATCATATTTTTCTACTTGGTGTTGGTTGTTACGCCCCCCTAGCGACCATCTCAGAAACTTGAAAATATTTTCCAGGTTTTAGTAATAAAATTTTTTGCCGCCATTCTCGACGATGAATAGTTTATGAGAACTGGCACCCTGTCGCTGAAAATGAATCACCCTGTACAGGGTGTCCTCACTCCCTTATCTTGGAAGATATGGTTTTATCATTTGATATTATATTGGATTATTGTTTTTGAAGGAACTTTGTTTTTATATATATTTGACATAAACTGGGGCTCAGTTTTCTCTCGGCTGGACCAAATTTTTCAAAATTAAATGGAACACCCTGTATATTATTTCAGAAATGAATTTAACATGAAAATGAAGGTAACTTTCTATAGGATGTCCTATACGATATCTTCAATAGTTTGGGATACAATAGCGATTCTATTTTTTTTTTGCAAAAAACGCAAATAATTTCAAGTAGTGAAAATGACAGCTGAGCGCCATTTTGAAACTTTTTTTAAATGGAAAGGGGGGTCGAGTGATACTTCATTTTAAAGGTCTTTTCATTCTTTATTCAACCATATATTTTGAAAGCATTTGGTGCAACGGTAACCAATTAAAGTGAGTTCGCAGTTGTGAATTTTTTTTAGGTTATCGTTCTTACATAATGCGGCTAAATGTATGAAATAGATATTTTATTTATTGTTTCTTACCTAATTTCAGAAAATACCCAAGCTTATATTGAAGAAAAAAAAAAAAGAAAAATTTTAACTATAAAAGATGTTGAAAATGTTCTCCTAATACTTCTTGGCAGATAAAAATTCTTCCCTCACATTATGAAAAGTTTGAGGCCTTATTCCCGCTCACACATCGATGATTCTTTGGCGCAAATAATTCAGAGACACTGGAGCTGTCTTGTATACCTGGGATTTCACAAAGCCCCATGAAAAAAGTCAAGGGGTGAAAGATCTGGGGATCGAACAGGCCATCCTATGGCGACCATCTATTGGGATACGTTGCATTCAAGTTAATTCTCGCATCTCTAAAATAATGTGGCGGTGCACCATCTGCTGGAACGTAACACCCGAGTAAAATTCGCGTGGATTTTGGGCTAGAATATCATTAGTCATTGGAACGATGTTATTCTGCATCGTCTGGTCTGGAGGTATCTCGGACATACAGTTTAAATATTCTTCCAAAACAATTGGGCCTACCACTCGGCCTACTATGTGATTACCCAAAATACCCGTCCAAATGTTCAGTTTTGAGGAAACTGGATATGGACCTTACGGAAGATATGAAGATATTGGAGTGATGAAAACTCCCATCACTCCAATATCTACAATTTTCGGAGTTTACTTTTCCATTCAGACAAGGATGAAAGTCTGCGCTATAAAATGCTCATTTGCTTTTTAATTTGTAACATTCGCCGTCGCCGCTAGATGGCGTTAACTGAAATGGTAGCATATTTTTGAGTTTTTTCAAAAAACTCAAATGTAATGGTATATCCATTTTCATATATTTTAAAAGGGGATACATTTTCCTATAAAAAAATTTAAAAAAAAAAACAAAAAAAAACAATAATTTTTTTATTTTTTTTTATAGGAAAATGTATCACCTTTTAAAATATGAATATACCATTATATTTGATTTCCAAAAAAATCAAATGTAATGGTTTATCCATTTTTATATATTTTAAAAGGGGATACATTTTCCTATAAAAAAAAATAAAAAAAAAACAAAAAAAAACATTAATTGTTTTATTTTTTTTATAGGAAAATGTATCACCTTTTAAAATATATAAAAATGAATATACCATTACATTTGATTTTTTTGGAAAAAACTCAAAAATATGCTACCATTTCAGTTAACGCCATCTAGCAGCGACGGCGAATGTCACAAATTAAAAAGCAAATGAACAATTTATAGCGCAGGCTATTCTCTTTCATATGAGCCCAAGTTCGTTAAAATCGGTCGAGCAAAACGGGAGAAATCTCCGTTTGTTTAATAAAACCATTGAACTTCCCCCACCACTTTATTATGATAGATATAAAAAAACGTTTTAGACACAAAATGTAGGTAAATAGTCAGTAAATCCGAAAATGAGCTCATCGATATATGTATTTTCATTGGACAAAATTCCATAAAAATCATATTTTTCTACTTGGTGTTGGTTGTTACGCCCCGGCGCCCTAGCGATCATTTCAGACACTTGAAAATATTTTCCAGGTTTTTTTCTTGCCCGTTTTAGTACTAAAATTTTTCGCCGCAAGTCTCTACGATGAATAGTTTACGAGAACTGGCACCCTGTCGCTGAAAATGAATCACCCTGTACATCCCACTCCCTTTTTTTTTCGTGCAGATTTATTATAAATAGATATTCTCGAAGACATGATACTGATAAATTCCTTTGAAGTCAATAATCGATAAACATCTATTGATCATTGAACTTTTTTTTATCTCAGATACTTGAAATAATACTTGAGTATGTAGTTTGACGTTTGACTGCGTCATGCGTCACAGTAATTTTATCGGTGATAATGATTACTAGATACGAAGGTCTCCTTACCTTACTGTCCAAGTTTTGTCCAAACTATATTACATGAAAAGATGTCTATGTCCAAAAATAATCAAATAGATCAACAATTTTCTAATTATAAATAACCCATAACCATAACATCAACGATATCTTGATTTTTTCCTTATTTCCTATCAACTAGACTAGAAATAAATTATTAGTAATCATAAAATAAGTTTCATGAAATCACTTCAATTTCATACATCATCATGCAGCATAACCTCAAGTCAAAATTTTTGAATGTTTTTGATGTTATGACTGAGTTAAACACATTATTTGTCTTCGAAAGATTTTATCAATTCGGTGGAATATATTTTTTTGAGTAAGGATATATGTAGGTATGATCTACGGCGTGCGCCCCAATTTAGTGAACAAATGTAACAATATTTTATTATCGATTTTAGCGAAAAAGAATATTTAAAAAAAAAATGATTCAACCAGAAATTAATTAGTATAGATGGGGTTGATATAGATATGTACGAAGATTCATTTTAAAATTTCACTCATTCCAAGGACTTTTTTACCTTCCCCATAAAGATAATGATATACAAATTACATAATTTCTGGATGAATCAGGTTTTTTTTGCAAGCGAAACTTTTTATGAGGAAAGGAAAAAATAATTTTCGCTAAAATCGATAATACAAATTTTCCATTTGTTAACTAAATTTGGACACACGCTCTGTGTAATAAACTACATAATATATTTTCAACATTTTTACTGGAAATAGATTGTGTTATGAAAAAATTGGGGACATTTTTTTTGAAACGCATCTCTTGTAGCCTACAAGAGATATAAATTATTATGACATAGTGAATTTGGGAGATGGTGATAATTTTTTTTTATTAAAAATAAGAAGTACGTACCTACCATTTTTGAAGAAAATAACTTGTAGATCATGAGGCGATAAATTATTGAGTTGATGTGAAGGAAAAACGAGAGAGATAATATTCTTTTTAGAAGAATAATTTTTTTTTCGGCCTTATAAGTTTATGTTGTTTACACTTCATTTTAAATATGATGGATACTGTAAAGACTGGAAGGATCCCAGCAGCTTTTGGTATTGTTACTTCTTCCTCTAAATGAAAAATGAAAAAGTTGGACAGAAAATCTATAAAAAACAAATAATACCTGATCCATAAGATACTACTGATACTAACGGGCGCATTTGTATGATATTGGATGATCTACTCACAGGGTGGCGCATTATTGTGTGGAAGTCCATTTTCTCCCTTATTAAACATTTTTCAAGACAAAACTTTAAGGATACCAGCAGGGTCACAATTTAAAAATATTACTGTGTCTACAGAGTGTTCTAGGAAACCGTGGCATCAAAAAATACACTTTTTCAAATAGCAACCCCACCTTTTGATTGGAGATTTGGATTCTGCGTGACATTCTTCGTATGATACAATAGTTTCATTTGCCAGAACGTACAGTGTTGTCAAGCTATCGGGGATTCACTAAAATTTAGGGAAAAAACATCAAGTTGGTAAATTAGCTACAAAAACAATGGATTTGAAATTGAATCGTGCAAATCTGCTTATTTTTCGATGTTAGAGGCAAGTCAATTGATTTTTGAAAAAATATTCGCTCTAATTCATACAGGTTGTTTTCTACAGCGATCCCAACTTGGCGAAATTAGAGACGAAGAAACTCAATGTTTTCAAATGGAACACCCTGTGTGCAGTTATCTAGTGTCTGAATTTTTCTTCGGGATAGAGTTCCATTTGAATGTTTAAAATGGGAAATAAGTCCAAATCTCCAATTAAAAATCAATCAATCAATTATTTCCCATTTTAAACATTCAGTTATCTAGTGTTATTAAGCACTCAAAACACTGCAACTTTGCCATCAGAACACATGTCGTAAAATGTATCGTTATCTTGCAATCTTTGATTATGTCAAAATAGTACCCCTTAATTGGGTTTCGAGATGACAAATTCGAACGTGTTAATGGATCGTTGCTATGGCAGAAGAATCCGATTCAATTAACATGACAACCAGCATCACCAATTATATAACATTTCAAAATTTCGCAAAAATGAACTTTCCCAAAAATGATCTTATTGATATGGTATTCATACTTGGAGAAAGTCATCGAAACTGTCTCTTCGCGACCAGACTCTATAAAGAAGCTTTTCCTGAAAGGAGACAGCCCAGAAAGGAGGTCCTTGAAAATCTTTTGGATAGATTTAATCGAACTGGGAATGTTGATTATGAAAAGCATGAACCAACAAAAACAGCCAATAACTCGGATGATAATCAGCTCAAGGTTCTTCTTTAGGTTGTTGAGAATCCCCACGTTTCGCAGCGAGAAATTGAAAATGAATGTGATGTTTCCCAGCGAACGACTCAAAGGATTTTGAAAAATCATCAACTGCACCCATAACACATTCAGCTGATGAGATCTTTCGTCATTGGTCCCTACTTTTTTGATCAACGTGTGACCGGACAAGTATATCAGCAATTTCTGCAGAATAAGTTACCACGACTTATGAACTGTTTGTCAAATTACATCAAGAACAGGATGTGGTATCTACATGATGGAGCTCCGGTTCACAATACCGCTTCGGTACATCAACAGTTGGATCAAGTGTTTCCCAACAGGTGGATCGAAAGGCGTGGTCCAGTCCAGTGGCCTCCTCGGTCTCCCCATATAACTAAAGCTGTTTTTTTTTGTGTGGCTACATCAAAGATCAAGTCTACCGTGTTCCTCCTACGACTCGAGATGATATGAAAGATCGGATAAGGGAAGCATTCCAGGATATAAACAATAAAAACAACATGCTAGTTGAAGTTGGTCGATCATTTGAAAACCTTGTACTGGCCTGCATTCAAAATAATGGCGGTCATTTTGAACATTTACTCTAGTTCCGTAGTTCGTTTTGTTGATTCTGTTAATGATAAGAATTGTTCCATTTTGATTATACCATAGTGGATATCGATTTTGAATGAAGATCTTCAACCACTTTTGTTTTCAGTCATTGTTCTGTTAGAGAATTTCAACGCGTGGTCCGAATACCCAGCCAATGACGTTCCGTCGCGTAACCTGTACCGAGAATAAACCAGAAATCCCAATTAGGTAATATTTTGACATAATCAAAGATTGCGAGATCACATTTTATGACGTGTATTGTAATGGCAAAGTTGCAGGGTTTTGAGTGGTTAACAAAGATAGATAACAGCACACAGGGTGCTCTATTTGAAAACATTGAGTTTCTTCGTCTCTAAATTCGCTAAGTTGGGGCTGCTGTAGAAAACACCCTATATAAATTATAGCGATTCTTTTTTCAAAAATCAGTTTCTTTGATTCTTGCATTGAAAATATGCATACTTGCAAGATTCAATCTTAAATCTTTTGTTTTTGTAGCTAATTTACCAATATAATGTTTTTTTCCTAAATTTTAGTAAATCCTCGATAGCCTGACAACACTGCACGTTCTGGCAAATAGAACCACTGTATCATACGTAGAATATTGCGCTGAATCCAAATCTCTAATCAAAAGTTGGGGTTGCTATTTAAAAAAAAAGTGTATTTTTTGATGCCACGGTTTCCTAGAACACTCTGTATACACAGTAATATTTTTAAATTGTGACCCTGCTGGAATCCTTCAAGTTTTGTCTTGAAAATGCTTTCCCTTTTCTTTTGACAAGGGAGAAAATGGACTTGCACACACTAACGCGCCACCCTGTATGTTCCTCTGAAAGGAATGGATCGCACAAAATGCAAAAATCTCATAAACGGTGAAATAAAAAATCCGGATTATATACTTTTGTTACCAGTTTTTAGGTGCATCCACTTAGATCCATCTGGTAATAACTTCCTAATCAAAATTGATGAAAATGTGTTTTTGAAGGGTCATGACTCATGCATGAGAATATCATAAGAAAAAACAAGGCTTATTCGGTATCAAAAATCAAACTGCCAAAAGAAAATTTTGCGATTGAGAAAAAGACGGTGGTTCGTTTTTTTGGTTTAAATGTGTTTTAGTCGCTGTAAACTGCCCAGAAGCCATTCATCGAATAGGAATAAGCAGAAGAATGTCTTTAATCTACTGTGACTAAATTTTAAAATGAAATAATTGTTTCTTAAGTTGTATTTTTATCGTCTGCTATTTTGTTTACATCCTACATGAAGAATAGTTATCTGTGCAGTAGCAATAACAATTATGAAAAAAGTAAAAACATTTCGCCCAGTTACATATCATGAAACTTGAAATATAGCGTTGACGTCATGCGCGAGACGGTTCTAATTTCGTACAGCGAATGATGTCTTGAGCTTGTTCGTCCAAGAATCATAATCAGACCGTTTTTGGTGAAGATGAAGTGCATAAAATCATCTTATTCTTATATCAGCTGCCATAACTCTGGGTTTCGTGTTTCCGGGTAAACAGCTTCGTCTGCCATCATAAAAAATAATAAAGTGAATGAGTTTACCTTGTTAAAAGCACCATTCGCGTAAGACCCAACGATTCTACCAATTTTATCTTGAATCTAGGTGGGTGGTGACGAAAACATTTGTCTGACACAGGTTGTTGTGGGTGCCATGCCTTGAAAAATCGCGGATAGTTATCAGTCGAGCAATCTGTGATCATCGTAACACCTGCTCGTTTTAGCAGTAATAAATAGACAACTGATGAAATGCTTATGCACTTTCAGGTATTTCATGAAAACATTATAGATCCACCACTACTGATCAGTTCAAGAACTAGTCGGAAGTATGTTTTTTTGTATTCAGTCAAGAGCGGAAACATAGATTTTCAGAAATAGAAACAGGCAATCAGTAAATGTATGATTGTCAACATTCAAATAAAATGAAAAACGCAGAGCACTTATAATGTTTCGAAGTTTCCTGTCACCTACCCTCTCACATGCATATAAAAGTATAATATCATTTCATAATAATATAAAATGGTTAAACAGGGTGTCCCGAAATTAGACGTCAATATTTCAACAACGTATTCTACACCCCAAAATAGAAATAGAACTTCATATAAACTAATACCCACAGACTCTTCGTTTTCAAGTTACAGGGTGTTGAAGGTGAAGACCTGTTGACGGTTTTTCATAAATATTTTTGAAATCCGTACAGATGATTGGATAAAATTCTGTACAGCTACCAACCTTTTCACGCTCTACCTAATGAACGAAGACTAAGTATTGTATTACCTTCATGGTTAGGAAATACAGGGACGAACTTGGAAAAAATGTGCCCTAGATTTTTTGGTTGTTGATTTTTGGTAGTTTTGTCTGCACAAATCCAAAATCTAGCGTTTTTTACATAGATATAAGGTACTCTTCTACAACCTCGCTGGAACGCACACGACATTTTTTGTTTAAATCAGTGTGAAAAAAGATTTTCAAATGCGTTTTTTTTCGAAAATGTTTCGTCTCAGTGAATTACAAGAGATTACAAGAATTACTCATTTTGTAGCTTATTCACCAACATGATGTTTTTTCCTAAATTTTAGTAAACCCTCGAAAGCTTGACAGCACTGCACGTTCTGGCAAATAAAACAACTGTATCATACGTAGAATATTACGCTGAATCCAAATCTCTAATCAAAAGTTGGGATTGCTATTTGAAAAAAAAAATTTTTTTTTTTGATGCCACGGTTTCCTAGAACACTCTGTTTACACAGTAATTTTTTTGAATTGTGAATCCGCTGAAACCCTATAAGTTTAGTCATGAAAATGTTTTCCTATCTCGATGGACAAGGGAGAAAATGGACTTCCAATGATGACTTTGTCCGGAAATTAACGCGACCCATTTCGATGTGGTTTTTTAGTCAGACCATATAACTCCACTTATTACGCCCAATAGGCAGAAACGTTCGTAGATCGGTCTAACTCGGAAAACAGCTCGACAAACCGACAAATGGGAGCTTCAAAGACTCCCCATTCACGATAACGCCCAAGTAAAAGTGTAAACACGTTATCTTATTTACAATTTATCAATATTGTCCATTGGACGCGGATGTTTACGTTATTGACCGGCCTTTGTCAATAATGTCCATTCAAATGGTCAAGTTACAAGAATGGCAGGCCAATGAAGTATTTGACCATAACATATACAGTGTGACCCATTTTGTTTTCGGGTCATCCTGAAAAAACTTTATCAATTTACCGATTTCAAATGATATAGCTTGACAAACAGTATCTTCTCACCAAAACTAACCTCGCACATACAGAATCCAAGTTCTAGTTTGCCGGTTCCTATCAGGTGCAAATTTTTGATAAGCCACATCAATCGCTAATGTGGTTTTTAAAAATTTTGCTCCTGACACCTGGCAAAGTAGGCCTTGGATTTTGTATGACCGAGTTGATTTTGTGGAGAAGATAGAGTTTGTCAAGCTCTACAATGTAAAAAAAAACCGAGCCAAATTGGTCAACTAATAAACTTTTTTTCAGGGTGATCCGAAAACCAATGGGTCTTAGTTTCATGAACCATGTTCTCAATCTATCCTCAAAAGTAATCGAGATTTTCACGATTGATTTTTTTCAAAATGTCTGTGTATTGAAAAACGGAACATTAAATCAAAATAGATGTTTGAATTGTTGACCAATAACTTCCTGATAGTAAGCAGGTCGACAAGCTTCTCGTAGAACCTTGATTAACGTTTGTGACTAAATTTGTTCTATTTCGATTCTAATTATTCTATTCTACGATATTTTCCGGTTTACCGAAGTAGACTTTGAATATCAGATTACACCATGAATAAAAATCTGGATCGAAATACAGGGTGTAACAGAGTAAGTGTTACAACGTGAGACTGTAGAATCTTTATCAAAAAAGAAAAATACTTTTCCTTAGAAAAAATTTTCCGCGGACTCTCGATTTCGATATACAGGGTGTATTATAACTACGCCACTGGTTAATTTTTGTAATCGATTTTTTTAAAAAATAATCTTAACTAGTGAGTTTTCACACTGTTCCAAATCTGTTAAAAATATTCCAACTGGTTTAGAAGTAATTAAAGAAAAATCTGTTTTTTTTTCATAACTTTGACACCCTGTATATCGGAAACGAAAGCCCGCGGAAAATTTTCGTTGAGGAAAAATCTTTTTCTTTTTGGATAACGAATCTACAGTTTCACGTTGTAACACTTACTCTGTTACACCCTGTATAGGCCTCTCCTGTTACTTATCATTGAAACAATTCGCAAACATCAGCTTGTGTGAGAATCAAAATCGTAGTACAAGATGAACAAATTAAAGGAATTATCGACTTACCTGCAAAGATGATTGATTGTAATTTTCCGAGTTCTCTTCAATAGAATCACAAACCTAGCCCAACCCATCCATGAAATCAGAGTACTCCAACCTCCAACCGACAGAACGGAGTGCTCTGTAAAATACCCTATAGGAACAAGATTTTGAAACAAGCACTCAACTCCTGAATAACTCAAGCATGGGTCAAGCGCATATCAGGTGAAGCAGATAAAAGGCAACGTTTTTTGGTTGTTAACTCTGATATTATTCATGCCGGAAAGACGAAAACCGTAAAAATCGGAAACTACAATGTTGTAATTCTATTGAGGACAGCGAAAGAAAGTGACTTTCAAGTTTCCATAATACACTTCACATTAAATAGGTTTATGCATTTTATCGTCCAGGTCCTCAATCTTTTGATACTCGAATAATTCGCCAATGTAAGGCTTATGAAATATTCTGGGGCGAGTTCAGAAACGTCACACCCGGTGCGAGTGTGATCCAAATGTCAAACCCTAACCGTTCAGATATGGCAAGCCGTTTTGCTTGTTATTCAACCCCGCTCATAAAGTATCATAAAAACTCTTTGTATGACACCTTATAAGCACAGATGAATAAAAAGTAAAACGACTTACCGTATCTGAAGGGTTAGTGTTTGACACTTGGATCACACTCACACCGGGTGTGACGTTTCTGAACTCGCCCCTGTTGTTCAAAATGAAATGAATGGGTCTGTCTGTCTTAGTAAAATGACGTTTCACACCAAATATTTCATCGATAAAATTATCTTCGTTGCAGTCCTCTTATTTCAATGTCTCATTATGGTATAGTCACATTGTCACATGATTAGCGATAAATGACGCAATTCATGAAATGACGGCTCCGACACACCTCCAGTAATATATCACAAAATTAGAGACTTTTTGCACCTCTTAAATTTTCATTCCGTTGTGGTTATCGTTATTCTGAGCATGCGCAGTGACAAAATCACAATCCTTTATCGTTACCATAACGGATTCCTTTAATTAAGGAGAAATAAGGAAGGGCTTATCGTTATGGTAATGCTTATTTTTCAACAGCGATGTTGCCGTAATGTGTAAAATTAAATGGATACTACTGCTAATATCAATTTATCCTCAAGCAATTGATCAAAATAAGATGCAGATAACTACTTCACTTGACAATAAACGATCGCGGAAACCAAAATGGAATGTTTTTTATACAAAAAATAAACCTAGTACAATATTCTTTTTTCTTTCATACATTTCCGGATTGATCTACTCAACAATCTGACACATCTTGTCATGAACTCAATTACGGAACACGATCTAACTCGGACCCAACCTTACTTCTCTGCTTCTGACGTCTTATCTTATAAATATTATTGTTGTCTGATGTTTATGCTCTGTACCACTAACTAATTTGTGTGTGTCTGTACTTACTGTACTATATAGATCATTCAAAAATAGTTGAAAGTCGGAGGAGGATCTTGTTTTTGAGCACTGGTGCTGTGTAAAGTCCGTGCTTTTTAAAGATAATTTTATCAATCCCCAATTTTATTGTTATGTTTGTTTTAAAGGTATGTTTGTTTAAAAAAAAAATGATTATAGATATAGAAAAATAGGTACTGACGAAATAATTAATAAACAAGAATTAATTACGAAAACTGTCATCAGTTTTGCCTGTTGGTCAGACGCAAAAAAGTGAAATCGTATAGTGGAGTAAAACCTTTCTTAATAACGGATGAAGTAAATGTCATTTTTAATAAAGTCAACGATAACGGATGAAATAACTGATATTATTTTAAGAGGTGCAAAAAGTCTCTATTGCATCATGTACTCACAGGTTCCAAATTCCGTTATCGGTGAATTTTTCGAAAATCAAATTAATAGACGGAATTCGTGTTGATCCAACATTCATCATAGAACGTATTGATTTACCCCTAATATTTGTCCTGATGAACTTTCATTGTGCAGATCACGTGACTGTACAGGTACACCTGACTACATCACAAACTCCAAGGAGGGAGGATTTAAAGATTACGCTCAACCGGAGAAGCATTAATTAGTGACAACAAAAACGGAGTGTAGTTCACCGAAAACAGACCAGATTAAATAGATTTTCCGATTGGGGTAGTTTAGAATACGTGCAGGAACTAGAAAGAGGAAATCGAGTATCTGATGTCAAGATAAACAGATTAAAAAGTCTGCATTAATTTGATTAAATGCGACCTTGATTGATATGATGCTGCTTGTATTGCGCCGCTTTTTTCAAAAGAAATTCATGCATTCAAAAAGTAGGTAATGTAATAATAATAACGTAACCTAGGATTTTTCCACATCGATTTGGAGTAATTGAAAACCTAATTAACCTACTGCACGAGTGATAATAAGCAAGAATGACTAGTGTTTTATGATACATGCTTTGGAAATTCGGAAAACAATGGTCTATACCAATTTATCTTCATGTATGTATAGACCATGCCAACAGTTATGATCACTGCAAATCTGCCTTCCGTTCTTGAAACATTTGATTTGTTCGTCCTTCAACTTTGAGTTTATGCTTACTGAACCACATGAAAATCTATTTCTAATTACTTTTCAGCTTTATGAATGTAAACGCGCTATTAAGTTTTCAATATGTGGATTTCACTCAGTTTATTCAACTTTATATATGAAGTCATAAAAAAAAATGATAAACTGAATAGGAAAGCAAATTGACTTATATGTAATACTCATATTATGTAAGTATGTAGAAATTATGCAATTTAGGATAATTGAAAATATCTGTTTGTATGCATCAGATATTTATTTTTTATGTTTTATGTTTTGCTGAAAAAAACTGCATGAGAGGAATCTCCATTCAAAACCACTATTTTCTACTCGATTCGTTTAAGCCTCCATTACATTAATACATATTTTATTGCATTGATGACAGATTACTTCACTTCATTTTTTTACAAATTAAAAAAAAAATGCATCCAAAAGTATAATCCAATATTTACACACACTTTATGCTTGAAATGACAAATGGTCCTGTCCAATGTTTTTTATTCATTGATCGATTGATTTTTACTTCTGTGTAAATGAGGGGTATATTGTAATCGAGCGTTCATTTTTCACATGTTTTGGAATAACATACCTAGATGGAAAAGGGAACCCGAATTTCTCAAAAACTTCTCGAAATATAGATCTTTATTCAAACTACACACGCCGGCAAAAGGGGAACGCTGTATTTAACCTGTATTTATGTATAATATATGTAACCCTGTATTTTCGTTAAAAATTGAGATATCACAGAAAATAAAAAACGGAAATGTTTAGAAAAGATCAGGCTACAATGTGATGCTATAGACCATATTCAACTGTCAGCGGTTCAATCCACAGAGTGTCTCAAAAAACAACAAAAAATCTTCACTTCCTTTTCGCCCCTGTATATGGTATAAGACGAATAATTTTATAACGAAAACTAGTCAGATGTATTCTTGAAGAGCCGATCGACAATCCAGTAAAAAATATATTGAAATCGAGCATAGAGTTCCAGAGAAAATTGATGTCAAACTTTGTATATATATATTTTGTGCGTTCCCCTAATTTTGCCGGTGTGTTTATATATAAAATCGACGGCGGTTCGTCAATAAAACCAAGACAAAATAAATAAAAATATTGAATCAGTCCATTTTACAAGAAACATATTTCTTTGCCTAAATTCGTATTTCTTGGTATCAAATACTACAAACATATTTGACTCAAAAAGCTCTAAACGACGAACTGTCAATTGATATTGGGTTTTACAATGTTTTTTAAAAAAATATATGAACTCGAAATTTTGAAAAGAATAAATTATTTGATATTTAAAAATGTTGAGTGCGAACAAACGACTGACATCGACGGAAAGTCTTGAACTAAGTAGGAGAAAAACGTTCTCTGGATATACCGACTCAAATACAATATAAGTTCCATGTAAAGTTTGATATGATAGCATAGGCACCTACCTTTTTTAATTCTTTCATGACATTTCACACTAATTGTCTGTTTTGAACAAACTTATTTTTTGCATGGTTTAAAGAAACAGTAAGCACCAGTTGTTTTGTTGAAAATACAATCGGAACTCATCATTGTTTTGAGAAGCGAGAGAGATTTCGAACACTTGTGTTTCTACGACGACGAAATTGATGAATCATTGGATTATGATCAAGATTCAATTCTATTTGTGTTGAGAAGAATGAGAATTTTTTCTGCAATAAGCAAATATTCAAAAGTACACATTGGTTTGAATTCCAAGTCGAAATTTCAGTAAATATGCTCGTTTTTGATTTCAAAGATAACAAAAGATTTTTTTACAAAAGTGCTCAACTTTCTTATTCTCAACGTTGTAGTATAACTATAAAATCGAATGTGTTTTTAAATCTAATTCACTTTTTATGGATGGACATCCATGACCTCCTATTATAAATCACATTGACATAAATGTTATAGTTCACTCGGAACATGCTTTGTTCAATTAAAAAAAAAAACATTGAAGAACTAAATTGAAGTATTCAAGAAAAATATAAACCCAAAATAGTATAGAGTATATAATCAAGGGGAAAAACGGATGATGTTGACGTCAATAATATTCAATCCAAGTCACAATTACTCATTTTTATTCAGTTTCGGTTATTGGAAAAAGTGAATTAAATCGAGTTTGTTGAGTTCGCCAGATAATTCTGCCCTAGATCATTATTTCTTCAATATGACTCCTCACTTGTAAAAAAAACTTTTTCTAAATTTGCCCGTTATTTTTTCCACATTCAACAGTGTATTGGATTTATGTTCCCATCATTTTTGTTTCAACAAAATTTTTTCAGCGCAATATAATCAACAAGTAGTTCAATATGATGCATACTCATTCAACAAGTTTTATTTTTGTATTTTGCCTTTCCCTTCCTCACCCTGAAATAACTTATTTTTCTTATGTGGTAATATTGTAAACGCGACTTCCTTTAATATGATATAGCATATGCGATAAAATATGTTCCTATTACTTTCTCCGCCCTTCTTTTTCCACCCCAATTTTTCTTCATGCTCTAACATTTGATTGTGATCTACATGATATTTCGCTCAACAAGAGATACTCATTTTCCAGAGCTCACTGGAAAACTGTTTTTTGCTTTCTTGCAATTCTTTGTTGTTACTGGAAAGTGAAAATAGAAATGTTTTCTTTTCATGCAATATTGCATTGTCAAATGCTATACTGGATACTCAAATGGATGTTATTGTCCATATAGACTTAATATAACAGGACAAGAAACGAATTAACGAAACGTGACAAAAATCCACGCCCTAGAGCCTTATGGAATACTATCAGCAAAATAATTGAGTTCAACTGCTGATCTTTAAAATCAACAAATTTGAATACGTGGAGATTTTCTTTTATGTTCAGTTGATTGTTTATCCAAAACTACTTTTCTGTCACAAACACATTTTAAACAATGGATATTCATTGAACCAAGGTGACGAAATATATAAAGACAACAAAAGAATAAACCTGCAATCCGGGCAGTGTTGGGTTGACCGGTTGATATCATGGTTGCTTACAACCGCTTTAGTGACTTTATTTCCAAATGTCTGAGAATGCTTGCCTAGCTCTGTTTTTTATTCCGAATTGTGTTATACTGTTCCATTGATAAAACAATGAAAAACAAGCAAAATGACTATGGAATCTATCATTTTACAGGTCAATTAAAAACTGTCCCCGGCATACACACATGAACGGAGACATTTGTGGTTGCGTTGAAAGATTCAATAGACACTTTAAGCGAACCCAACATTTTTTTACGTATCCGTATCCGGATCCGTATACGAATCGACATACGTTAATCATATAAAAACGCGCTTAAGCAGCGATCGGTTCTACGTATACGAAAAGGATTGGTGAAACGTCAAAGTTGTCAAACTTTGCGTTTTGTATCCTATATATTGATTTTTGTTTATATTTTTGGTTTGGTTTGGATGTTTGTGTTTTTTTCGTTTATCCGTTTTGAAGAGCTTTTGTTATAAATCTTCGATTAGTTAAGATGCGTTCTCAGAAACGGATACGATGAAAGGCCCGCAACGATACGTGCAACGGAACAAATCGGAAACCCAACATCTATTCTGAGCATGCGCAGATTGATGCGGATACGGATCCGTTTGAAATTTAGGACGTGCTTAAAGTGTCTAATGCTAAAGGTATAAAGCCTTACGTTCCTTCGTATCGTCAGAAGTCTATGTTGTTGTCGTTGGTTCATTTAATTGTTGGTATAGATTTTTGCTTTTGAAGAAAAATACATTGACATCTTTAACGTTTTACTTTCTCACCTCATTCAAGTGAATTTTTCGTTCAAAACCTGGAAGAATTCCCAGCAGTGTGTCAAAAGATGATAAATGTCATTCGAATTAGTTTTATATTTCCATCCAAAATGTGATGCAGATTCAGATCCGTGATTTATGCCTCATATTCGCTTCATACAGTTCCGACAAAAGACTGAAACTTTTAACTAAGCATACTTACTTTTTATTTTTGCCAGTAGGTACTTGAGGTTACCCGTTCATTATTAAATAACTTGGAACAATTCGTTTTGACGTAATAAGTTACCTTATGCAAAACCCAAAGTGAGAATCCATTAACATCCGTCATACTCAACAGATTAAAAATTGTGTAACTATGGCCACTTTGTTTGATGACTAGTTTCATTTGTAACTGTTCCCAGTTTTTTAGTCACGTATCAACACATTCATTACGTAAGCAATTAATCAATCAAATTGTCATTAAACAGAATCAGTGTTGTGCGGTTTTTTTGATTTTGAAAGAAGGATTAGGTCATTATTGGTCGTATTGAAAATTGCCGTAAGTATATTTTGATTTTTCATTATACGAATTGTACATAGTTTGAGTAGAATAATCTACTATGCAAAATCAAAATGATTTGTTTGTACTAATTCGAAATACTTACCGACCAACTTTACAAAATAAAATTTATGAAAAGAAGAATTTCTAGACTTGTGAAATTTATCACAATCAACGGTATCTTGATGATGAATCTTCATCAATAAGGGCATTAATTTATATTATCACATATTCGTAATCGATTTGAAATTTTGCTAGAAATTCAACGGTACTCACCACTAACCCTATCATGAAAAACGGAGAGCATGAAGGTGATAATGATATTTACATTAACATACTTATCACATTCAGAATAGATGTTATGGGTCAAATGAATCAAATAGCATGACTGGGGAAATACTTCAAACTTCAAGACACTAATTTTTATCAAATTATCAAAAATTTCCACAAGGAACATTTAGTAAAAAATACATATTTGTCTCTCTTATCGGCTGATCCATTCCCTGTTGCGAATTCTTTATGGACTGTTTGTATTTTTTTGTTTCTTGACCAACTGACCATGGATGCCTCGGTGGCAGTAGTGGATAGTGCTCAGATTCATTAACAAGATTAATCTGAGGGATAGTGGCTTGTCTATTTCTTACAAATCATAAGTACCGTCAAACGGTGCTGAGAGAATAAAAAAAGAGTGTTTTTCCAAGGTATCTGATGCTTGGAATTCGAAAAAACTCATCCTACAGGGTGCATTTTAAGTTTTAACGGTTTTTTCTAACATCAGACAGGACTTAGTAAAAGAAGCATAATCTCAGATAATTGTTTTTTCTTAAGGCTCTAAATTTGAATGATGATTTTGCATTTCCATTTTATTTGAGAATTACTACACTTTTTCATAGAATTTCTGCTTCTTTTACGTATCAAATACACTTTTCGCACATGAACTCTACTTAGCCACTTCTCCTCTATTTTTGTTTTTTCGAGAAATTTTTATTTTTATCAAGTCCTGTCTCGTATTGAAAGGAATGCTCCTACTTAAAATACACCCGGTATGTATATTTTCTGGAACGTTTTTACAAAGAGATAACGCCACTTCTAACTCGAAAAAAATGCCCAAACAAATAGTTAGGGCATTTTTTTCAGTTTAGAAGTGGCCTTATTTCTTTGTCAAAAAGTGATACACTTTGCGCATTACTTTGGGATAAAATGATTTTATCAAAATCGCCTAGATATTCACTTTCATATACCTACCTTAGAGTATAGTGGATCACCAGAATTTTTTAAAAATCATTGGCAATAACTTAATTTAGTTTTCAATTTTTTTTAATGGAATTCTGAAACAGAAGCCAAAATTATGCAAATAGATAATTTATCACTACATACATTGTGTTCAACATAGAAAAACTATTCGGTGACTTAAAAACTAAGAACAACAAAAAAAAATAGAATTCTAATTTTTTAAATTCCTTCTCATCTAGAATAAAAGCATCTCAGAGAAATTTGCCAAACCACTTTCAGATTGATCCACTCTACCCCGTTGCACAGGCAAGGCAGAATCTTTTCAGGGATTTCAAGATAAATATCATTTCATAGATAAATGAGCAACACATTTTGTGGAACAGACGTTAGAAAAAAGTTACGATATAAGTTTTTGTGTGGCTGAACATTTTTAACTTTGATGTAAATCAATCAAAAACATACGTTTTACAAAAAACTACGTAGTAGGTACGTGAATTTTCGAGGGCACCAAATAAACACCACGGCGCGACGCGACGCGACGGCGACGCCGACGATTCGAGCGACACTGGTTTCAAGATGTCGCATTTGATTCAACGGATATTAAACCTGCTTGTTGTAAATTCGGTGATTTTTTAAGGTGATAACCGAGTGGTTCATTCTATCCACTGTGATAATAACATTTGCAACAGAGATTTAAAGACATATATCGAATACCTAGAGGTAATGATAAATATCATTAGAGTACTGATGTGCGAAGTGCCCAAGGATTGACCAACTATTGGGTCTATGAGAAATGGTGGCAATTATTCGTGACATAGTTGAAAACAGCATAATAGTTGATATAAATTAATGATTTTTCTAGAAGCACAAAAGTGCTCCTCCACCACATAATTCGGTATCTATTTTCGATGTAGCTCCATTCGGTCAGCAAATCAACGATTATCCTCACCAGCTTAACTCAAAATTATCTTGTCGTTACATATTTGCAAATTAAAAAAATTCTCTGAAGTGATATTTTACTGAATCAAAGTACATTTAGTGATGAGTTATTTTGTAGCATTTTCAATCATTGAAGAAAGAGAATTCCCGTAGAATAAATAACATTTAAGTTTTATTTATTGAGGACACTTTGACTATAATTTGCCTCCATTTGAAAATGAGTAGGTATAATTATTATTCTATAGATTGATGAAAGATGCAGAGTTTCTTGTGAAAAATCAAAATTAGAAATTGTTATACATTTTTTTTTAAGTGTAAGGCGCATGTCACGTGAAGCTAAATAAGTGTCTTTTTCCCTTGATAATTCAACTTACGAAATAATTCAAAACATTCTTTCCTACCCACAATGTCTAAACTTCAACGTTGGCGGTTGAAGTTTAGACATTGTGGGTAGGAAAGAATGTTTTGAATTATTTGACAAATCAATATTTTATTTAATCGTCTCTCACATCTGGCCCTCTATTAGGAAAACTAACAGGAAATTGACTTTATGGTTGAATAGGCACCAAAGAATTTATTTTTTGTCCAATTAAGAGCCTACATCACCCGCTCGATGCAACATATCTGTTCCAAAGAATTGCAGAAAAAGTACGCAACGGATTGGAACAAAATTTTGGATTTATATTCGGAATATTATGAAAAATTGAGGAAAGTCATTTTTTATTAGTTGAATTTTTTTTTGAATAGTAAAAAAGTTTTCATCAAAATTATTTGATGGGGTTTTTCGAATTAATCAGTTAAATAAGTGGGTGATACCGATCTTTCACAAATCGATTTTTTAATATCCTTTCGTGTGGGTGATGCAATTTTTGTCATAGCTTTTTTTTTGTCAATAATTTTTTTACTTGAAAAATTTTCATTTTGTAAAATTTTACAAACGGGGGTTCATCTGTTTTAAATTGTTAAAATATCAAGCACACATCAATAAATACAGGGTGTTTTCAACGATGACTCATTTATTTCAACAGCTTGAAGAACTCGTCAAAAGTAGTTGTTATTCCAAAAACCACCTATATAAAAATTTCAAAGTAGAAGAAAAGTTTAGCTACGTTTATAAATAATCATGATTCAAAAACTAGGAATATTCATTATCAGTAAAAGGCAATATCAGTAGTAAACAAATACCGCTAATTTTTTACATGGCAGTGTTTGTGTTGTTTATTTAAATTTGAACATTTTTGTTTTACAACTTTTATAAAGGTATAGCTGATTTGTTGGTATATCCACTTCTTTTGACAAGTTCTACAAGCTGTCAAAATAAAATAAATGACCCAGTATTATGATATTTCTAATTTCCACTACACTGTTTTATTCATTCAATGAATTTTGCTATGTCAAGGACAGCTTCTGTTTCTAAATATGTAGAATCTTCATAATTATAATAAATGCTCATGCGATCAATATTGTTTTCTTCAAATTTTGAATTTTTGAAAATAATATCCTAGTTTCCTCAGGACTTACGGAACATGAACTTTTCAATCGTTACAAAAGATTGTCAATACCCGTAATGTTATCGACACATCCAGGTTCGTCTTCTTGAGAAGTGTGCAAAGTTTCGAATCAATCTGGGCATTCGAAGTCGGTAAAAATCGAATTCCAAGATTCCGGTACAAACATACAAGTGAAGCTAATATAAAGCATGTAAAAAAGAGAAGCTGTACTCTGAATAAGAAATTGAAACAAGGACAAGACTTCAAGGTTTTGATAATGAAAAAAAGCTGTTATTAGCTTTTGAATTTTCAATTGATTAAATTCGCGTTTTACTGCATGCATGAACATTTTTGCTCTGAGAATTAAAAACACTGTAGAATTATTCAGAAATAACTAAAAAATAGTATCTGAATAGATGAGGGAAAGAGTTTCATTAATATAAACATTTTCCCTCATTGATTCATTTAGAAATAAGAATAGAATCTTTTTATTGTCAAAACCTTGAAGCCTTGTACTTTTTTATTGTTTTGATTTCTTCTTTAGCGTGATTTCCTTTTTTAGAGGTTATATAAAAATGTACTGTGTGTTGCGTTGGTTTTTTGGAGCAGTGTATGATGTACAGGATTTTTCATTATCTTTGATAACATTTTAATCAGCTGTAACTTTTTTGTTTTTGAAGGTATCGAAACGAAACAAATACCATATTGCATAGTTCTAAGTATATTTTATAAAGCATATCATTCGGCAATGGCATAACATATACCTATCCCATCTTCAACGGTTTGGGAGAAAATGGCGTCGAAACATGCAACAGAAATAATTTAGAAGTCTTCTCATATTGATAGGAAAGTGTGCAATGAACAATACAAATTGTTTACATTTTGAAATATCGCCTTTAAAAATAATTTGACCATCACAAAGTTTGTCTATTACTAGTCTATATACTCGTCTATATAGGTACAGGGTGACCAACTAAGAATGCGAGGTACCGTTTCTCGGAAACTATTTATCGTAGAGGCTTGCGGCAAAAAATGTTATGACTAAAACGGCCAAGGGAAAAACCTGGAAAATATTCTCAAGTTTCTGAAATGGTCGCTAAAGGGCGTAACAACCAACACCAAGTAGAAAAATATGATTTTTATGGAATTTTGTCCAATGAAAATATATCGATGAGCTCATTTTCGGATTTACTGACTATTTACCTACACTTTTTGTCTAGAACGTTTTTTTTCTATCTATCATAATAAAGTGGTGGGGGAAGTTCAATTGTTTTCTTGAACAAACGGAGATTTCTCCCGTTTCGCTTGACGGATTTCAACGAACTTGGGCTCATATGAAAGAGAATAGTCTGCGCTATAAAATGCTCATTTGCTTTTTAATTTGTAACATTCACCGTCGCCGCTAGATGGCGTTAACTGAAATGGTAGCATACTTTTGAGTTTTTTCCGAAAAAATCAAACGTAATGGTATATCCATTTTCATATATTTTATAAGGGGACACATTTTCCTATAAAAAAAATTAAAAAAAAAAAAACAAAAAAAAAACATTGATTTTTTTGTTTTTTGTCAAAGGAAAATGTATCTTCTTTTAAAATATATAAAAATGAATATACCATTACATTTGATTTTTTTGGAAAAAACTCAAAAACATGCTACCATTTCAGTTAACGCCATCTAGCCGCGACGGCGAAGGTCAAAATTTCAAAACCAAAAAAGTTTTTTGAAGTGCAGATCATGCTCTTTCATATGAGCCCAAGCTCGTTTAAATCGGCCAAGCGAACCGGGAGAAATCTCCGTTTGTTTAAAAAAACAATTGAACTTCACTCACCACTTTATTATGATAGATAGAAAAAAACGTTTTCGACAAAAAGTGTAGGTAAATAGTCAGTAAATCCGAAAATGAGCTCATCGATATATTTTCATTGGACAAAATTCCATAAAAATCATATTTTTCTACTTGGTGTTGGTTGTTACGCCCCCTAGCGACCATTTCAGAAACTTGAGAATATTTTCCAGGTTTTTCTCTTGGCCGTTTTAGTCATAAAATTTTTTGCCGCAAGCCTCTACGATAAATAGTTTCCGAGAAACGGTACCTCGCATTCTTAGTTGGCCACCCGGTACATATGATTGTGAGGGTAGGTGAACTATTTAATTTTTGCAAAAGGTTAATTTCAACGTCATTTTCTCACAAACTGTTGAAGATAGGTATAATATGATATGCTTAAAAAAATATATTGAGATTTTTGAGAAAAATCGAAATATCCAATAATATACAGGGCATGCATTCCATTAAAAAAAAAACTAAGTTAGGAGTTAGGTCAATATTTTGGAAAAACGTTGGTTTTTTGTTTTATTTTTCAAACAAAAAAAAACTGGATAAAACTATACAATATGGTTTGTATTCGTTGTTTTGTTTCGACAACTACAAAGACAAAATACCTACAATTGACTAAAATGTTATCAGAGATAATGAAACCCTGTACAAAACAACTGTATATAGGTTATAAAATATCAACTTTCACATTTAGTGTTTTGAAATCAGGACTAGGTATTCAATAGTAGTCACTATTAGAAATAACTTTTTTTCTCTCACTCCTCTGTGCATTTGGCATAGTAGAAATTTTTTTTATGACAAAACCAATATAGATTTGGTTTTTGAGTGAAAGTCATATAATCTGACTCTGACTGATACATTACAAAATTATAACGATTATTATCACTGTAATCAGCGGTGGTCAAGAGCAATGAAGTGGCCCTATTGCCTTGAACGGTGACATGTTGCCATTGCTCATAACCAGTCAGGGTCAGAGTTTCTTAGACCCAAAATCCGATTTTGAACCGATCAGCTGGTGATGTAGGCTCTTAACTAGCATTTTCCACGTTGTATGTACCTACATATCAATAGTGATAACGGCACCACTTGACATACACACCATGTATGCGTGTTCTCCAGTAAGTACCGCATGGAAATTTGACTAAATTCATTCAAAAAAGGAGCAAAGCACCCAGAGATTACATGACTAGAGATTAAACGATGATGTACAAGAAGTGACTTCAAAACTTGGAACTTTCATCTATCTCTACTACAACCAGCTATTATTACTAAGTTCTAGTAGCATTTCTACATCAGAAATTTTTAATCTCCATATTTGAATAATACAAAAAATGATCAATGTATCTATGTAACAAAGGTATCTTTGGAGAACAATGCTATCTGTATGATTTTCCAACCATTGAGTCACTAATCCCATATAAATCGGACCATCATTGATCAACCTTCAAACTGTTGATGACAGATTACCCGAAAATGTATTGTTTCACTTAGTCATCTTGAAAATTCTATTGTACTCGACTTATTCATCAGTACAATTGCAATTATTATTACCCAATTGCTTAATAATTATCTCTGGCACAGCTGCACATCCACTAATCGCAAATTTGATGAGTCGGACAATAAATGCGATCTTTTATTGGAATTAAAATGGATGTTCGCAAAAAACAGATGAGTTCTTGAAAATCAAATAACATGCGCCATGAAGCAAGAATGATTTTTTTCATAAGATATAAACATATTATTTATCAAAAATTGAGTCATAAAATATGATGGTGTCCCATAATTAGTGGACAAAACTCCAGCCTGTATTTATCAGTTGAAAATAACCCAACTTCACCGTATAAACAATATATCGGCAAACGCACCCTTAGGAAACTACACCTGAGGATGGATTTTTCTAAACGGTTTCAAATAAAGTTTTGTAACCTTGAGATCGATATGATTAATATGATTTCAAAAATGTGATTATTTAGTCTGAGGCGTATCATTTGGGGGAAAGAGTTTGAAAAATTTACAGAAACTTTTTTATAAATCATCTTCTCGTTTTTTTTTTATCATCAAAGTTCGAATATTCAAAGTTTTTACCGAGGTTTTTACGCAAAAAAGGTCGTCGTGGTTTCTATCGCTAGGACGCACCATTTTCGAGAAAAAGGCATTTGAAAATAACGCTGCATAGTAATCACAATAGCATTTTTAATTTTTAATCATGTCAATTTTGTTTTAAGGCATACGAGTTTTGATGCCTGGTGCGCCTTAGCGATACCAACCAACACGACCTTTTTTGCGTAGAAAACCTAAAATGTTGTAAATTTTGAGAAAAAAAGACGAATTGATATTTGGATTCAGCATATTCAAATCGATAGGATCCAAAGTTTCAAAACTGTATTTTAAACCTTTTCGGTAATGGGAGTTTTTGAACCCCTTATTAATTTCAACGTTATTAACGTATCCCGCTATACTAAGCATGCGCAGAAAACAAAACATTAATAACGGAGAGGAGACAAAAAAGAGATTTTGAAGCTCGTATTTAACGTTTAACGTTTGACGTTGTGTCATCACCATGTCATCTGTTATCATAGTGATCAGATTTGTTGTGTTTTTGGTTCTTGATGTTTTGATTTTGTGATATTTTCGCCAAATTCCTAGCAGAGCAGCACGAATTAAGAAATATGAAAGATATTTTGGTCCAAATTGGACCAGATTCAAACTACTAAATGTAAGGTTTACATCTTATTTCACGTCCGCTTGGCAAACGGGAATCATAATAATATGCTGATTACTGATTACTAATTACTGAAGTACAGGCGCTACGAGTTTCGAGCTGTTGGCCCCGACAACGCAGCCTCTAGTTGGGCTTATTGTATCTTCTCTGTGCCTGTCTCTCAGTCGAAGAGCTCCATTGCCCGAATAAGGTTATGACTCGTTTTACTGTTTCCCTGTCCGTCCTTTGAGGAGTGGTTGTGAATTCCGCATTATCTCTTCTCCAGTACGCCAGCGCTTCACATTCGAATACAATGTGGGAGGCTGTTCCCTCCTCCTCGTTGCACAGCCTACATATGGGCTCCTCGTTGAAAAGACCCATGATATGCATGTGTTTCCTTAGAGTGCAGTGTCCAGTTAATATACCTGTTACTTTCCTAAGCTGATTCCTGCTGAGTTTCAGTAGGCTTCCAGAAAATGATGATTCGATCTCGTCTGCCATCATTAATTTACTGTGTTTCAGACCTGGTGATTGGCACCATCTAGCTTTCTGTTGTTTTTTAGACCAACACTTCAGCCAACCTCTCACAGAGGATTTTGTGATACCAATAGCAGGTTCTGGACCCAGAAGTGGTGTGTTTGCAGCTTTGCGTGCTAGTAGATCCGCCCGCTCGTTCCCAGCTATCCCTGTGTGTCCTGGTATCCATCCAAGAGTGACATCGTTAGATACTCCCAGTGTGACAAGGTTTTGCTGACAGTCCATGACTTGTTTGGATTTGGTTTTCCGACAGGAGATGGTTTTGATTGCAGCTTGGCTGTCACTAAGGATAAGGATTTTCCTTCCTCTGTAGCCTCTCCTGAGATTCTCTTGCATACGTTTATTGCATGTACTTCTGCCTGGAAAACTGTAGCGTACATCCCGAGTGGTTCACATGTTTCTCACTTTGGATTTTCCCCTACGATTCAGGCAACAGTTCCCCGGCTTGTTTTGGAGCCGTCTGTGTACCATATTGCCCCATTAGCCATCCGGAGTTGTTTCACCGTTTCCTCTTCCCATATTAGCTTGGTCTTGGGAGACGTGCTAAAGTTGATATTTTTAAACATGATAACACTCCTCATTGTTACTAAGTGGTTCGTGACTGTGCTGGTTATCTTAGTGTGTCCTTGGGAGTTTGAGTGGCTCCAGTTCCCGGTGTTGCTAAGTCTATATGCTCCCATTCTTGCCTCCATTTTGATATAGATATCTAGAGGAGGTAGGTTAAGCATGGCCTCCATGGCAAGTGTTGGAGTGGTTTTCATGGCTCCCGTTACACAGAGACATATGCTAGCCTCTGAACTTTTGCAAGTTCCGTGGCTGCTTGTCGCTGCTCGATTTTCGGCCACCAGACAACAGAGCTATAAGCAAGGGTGTGTCTTACCACGGTACAGTATATCCAGTGTACCATGCGCGGATTTATGCCCCAATTCTTTCCTATCGCTCTTTTTGTTGCCATTATTGTGGCTTTACCTCGATTCACTATTTTCTGTAGGTGTGAATTCCATGTGAGTAATAATATGCTACCATCTACATTGAATTTGTGTTCAAAGGTACTTTTACGCCAAATTCAATGTGGATTGTAGTACATAATTCCCGTTTGACAAGCGGAAATCTGTCACTTCCACTTCGAAGCTAAATTAAATGTAACTCAGGCAAAACCACGAGTATCATGGGCAAAACACCGACTGGAATGATAAACAGTTGATATCCATCAACATCAATCACACTGTTACCAAGCTGTAAAACATAGGATCAGTTTCTGTTGGATATTTGATAAAAAGACAAGTATCTTACAATTCCAGTTCAACTGTAGTCATTTTTAACAATTTGAATTGTACTTTGTATGTTTCACGATTTCTATGTGATAATTAAATAATACTGAATATCAATATGACAACATGAGAAAATAACCGACGGTTATTAAGCGAACGTTAAGGCTCCGTAGATAACGTAACACGTTATCGGTTAATAACCGATTCGGTTATTTCCAGACATCTGCGCAAGCTCAGAATAACCGGCAACGTTAATAACGGGTCAAATAAGAGCTTCAAAAACTCCCTATATTATTGTTCAGGAGATGGGTTATTTTTCACCCATAAAGACAGGGCTAGAATTTCAAATAACATACACTGTATTAAATAAACGCTCTTATCTCGTTAACATTTTTCAAAGTTTGACATGATGAGATGTTCATTTGACGTTTATGGATAGGTGAAAACTTTCTTGAAAATGCTTGAAAAAAGTTTCCATAGATTTTTTTTCACCGATAAATCTAATTGTCATGTCAAAATTTGTATTTAGACTTTATGTGAGTTTATAAACAACTTTGTTTCATAACATTTTTGATTAAAGTACCTTATAAATGGAGGGGCTTGTCTTTAAAATTTCCATATGGCAGTCGCATTTTTCTTTGGCAAGGAGAACTTTTTATAATGAATGAAAAATAGAAAAGTGTTTTCACTTGTATCTAAACCCCATCCGCGAAAACGCTGTAAAAATATTTTGCAAGATATTTTACTAATTTATGCAAATGGCTTCTGTTCATTAAAAGTTTTATTGAAAACGCATGTATAATGATTTTTGATAGCGAGCTTATCACGATTCTTGTGATTACAACTATCTGCTTTTCTTGTATTCGAAAGATGAATTTGGGTCCAGTAGGTATGTACACACATCATGAAGATCTTATTTTTCCATGTTTTTCTTTTGGCTATTGCAAATTTGAAATTGATGAACATAACATATCCCTCAAAAAAATAATTGGAAGATTCATGGGGAGATGATTGAAACTATTTCTCAAAAACTGTTGATTTATTACAATGACTCAATAGAACTACATATTTTGAATAGATTGATAACTATAGAATTGCGAGGACAAATCACCAGATGTAATAAGATGGTTCTAGCAAAATCACATTTCCAAACAACCAGTTTTTGAATCAAAACCAATCTACGTTCATACTGAAGTGCCAAGAAACATTCATTAACAAAAACATTGCGCTGTTTGGTCGTATAATAAAAATAGGATATCTGATGACGTGTGAAACCACATGTATGTAGTCGAGCCCCCGGCATATGTTCGCTTGAAACGTAATCAAAAATGAGCGCCGAGATAATCATTGTGCAATCGACAAAATATCAGTCTATGTAGGGATCAAAATCAACGAAATTAGCGAAATTCAGACTTTGACAGTGATGCGAAATATGACTGGTAGGATATTTTTAAATAGCTTAATCTGACCGTAAATTGATTGATAGGGTTTTTGAACGGGATATAAGACGTACTTATAACTTCAGATAATCAATAAAAAGTATAATTCACGAAATAATTGCTTCTTTTCCTCTGACTTATCTCATGTGTATTGTTTGGAAGAATTACTGCATGTGTATTAAGTTTAATTCGTAAATTCGAGATATGTTCCGTCACATATTGGGCCACTGCTGCATCACGTTTCTGTGTAAATTTTCAAACATTCCATTTTTTTCTCTTTTTGTAATCACTCTTATTTATTTTGATTCCCAAATTTATGAAACTACTAGAAATCAAGAGAAACTTTTGGATTTTTCGTTTTTTTTTAGTTTTTTTTTGACAAAAAGTGACGTAAGTAAACCATACTTGTGGCATGTAATTTTTTAGAAAATTTAACGTAGATACAAAAAAGAAAAAAATTAATAATTTGTGTTCGTATATCGTTTATACGAAAAGCCTATACTGTCATTGGATTCCTCTCCAAAAAGTGCCACTGTAATGGAAACATCTCTGTTTCATATCTCAATCCAGATCGCTGATATTTGAGCAAAATAAAATATGAACTTTTACAAAAACTATCATGATTCGCCTTGATATCGAACCAGAAACTTGACTAGCATGAAAATGCCCAAAACTTTCCCCATCTAAACTAACCTGTAGCTCTCACCGTTGCGGAAATTCCCATAGTGAAATTCGATTTCTGACATACTGTATAATGGACTCAATACGGAGGAGGTACTGTCCAATACTTCTTTTAAAATCTAATAATTTGCTCGTCAAATTAAAGACTATAACAAGTTTTTTGCCGAGAAGCTTTGAAACGAATCAACGGATTTTGTCGAGTGTTTTAGCGTTTTGAAGGTCGACTCTCGTACATTGGACTTGTGAGTGTGTAGATTTTGTCAGATGAGGTTCTCTATGATATACAGGGTGAGGACGAAAGTGATGCAATTTTTATAATTTTATCAAGACACTGACATTTTGTTGAAAAACTTTAAAAACTTTACTAAATTTATACCTCAAGGCTACCTATATGCGTATTTGGTATTTTTTTGATAAGTTTTTTGAAACTAAAGATAATCGATTTTTATTCCAATTACTATTTTGCGATGTTTTGTTTTCTACAAATTTTGAAATTCAAAAGAAAAAAGATGATTTAACTTGAGAGGTAATACACAGCCACTTGAAAATACGGAAAACGGTAATAATCCAGTGATTTTTTTTTGGTATTGCGAAATCAATAACTGATTAACTTGATGAAAAGCAAATTTTTTACCAGAATGAAAAAGATATTTTGTAGGCATAGGTATGTGGTATATCAGTTATTCGCAATACCAGGAAAAAAATAGTTTGATGTACATATTTTTAAAAGTAGATTTATCCTAAGACTCTGAAGATAATTTGAGTTGAGTCCGCAAATTAAAAAAAAAAAAAAAACATTGCAAAATACGAAGTGGGATAAAAATGGATCATCATTTAATTCAGAAGAGTTATCACAAAAATACTAAATACGTCCCAAGATAGTGGTCTTGGCTATACCCTTGAAGTATAAATTCAGTTGAGAATTGTTTTTTAGTAGAATGGCTGAAACTTATATATATATATTATCAAAAAACCCCATACTGTACCATTTGAAATGGTGTCGGGTGTATACATGTCTACATTTTTTTTTTTCTCAATTTACATTAATTGTGCACGAATCTGGCCCATTCCTTCTTATTTCTGGTCAATGCTTTAGCCTCATTCCATGATTTTTCTCTTTTCTCCAGTGCCTCCCCTACAGTCTGGTTCCATGTTTTTTTTGGTCTTCCTCTCATCCTTCTTCCTCCCGCTCTTGCTTCCCAGATTTGTTTCACCTGCCTATTGCTCCCCATTTTTTGTAAATGTCCCCACCAACTCAATTTTCTCTTTTCAATAAATTCTAGGATTGATTCTGTATCCATTTTTTCCCTGATGTCGTTGTTCTTGATCTTGTCCATCCTTGTTACCCCCATTACTCTTCTTAAGTATTTCATTTCCATGGCCTGTATTTTGCTTTCTTGTCTCTGAGATAGTATCCATGATTCACATCCATATGTCAGTACTGGTCTGTAGATAGTTTTGAATACTTTCATCTTTGTGTTTTTGGATATTTCTTTTCTGTTTATTATTTTTTTGTTTATTGCATAGTAAAGTTTTGTTGAGGTCTCTATTCGTCTGTTGACTTCTGGTTCTGTTGTTCCTAATTGGTCCAGTTCCACCCCTAAGTATTCATAAGTTTTGACCTACTCTATTCTCTCTCCTTCCACTTGAATGTTCATTTGATGAATGTTTTTTCCAACTATCATAACTTTTGTTTTGGTTTTGTTGATTTGCATTCCATATTCTTTTGTCACCTGACTCCATATGTTGATGTTACTGTTAAGGTCTCTTTCATTTTCTGCAAATAATACAATGTCGTCTGCAAAAGCTGCCTCTGATATTTGTATATTTTGCATGTTTCTATAGCCTACTTGCAGTTTTTTTGTCCTGATTGTACACCTTCTTATTATTTCATCCATATATATGGTAAATAAGACTGGGCTTAATCCACCTCCTTGTCTTAGGCCCTCTTCAATTTTGAAACAGTTTGAGCGTCTGCCTTGGCTGATTACGAAGTGTTTATTGTTTCCATACATTTCCTTTATCAGTCTTATTACCTTTGGTTGAACTTCTTTCTTTCTTAATATGTCCCACAATTTACTCCTTTGTATTTTATCGAAAGCTTTTTCCAAATCTATGAAAGCCAGGTAAGTATTTTTTCCTTGTTCCATTCTCTTTTCTGTGATTTGTCTCACTGTGAATATATGGTCTTGTGTACTTCTTCCTTTCCGAAATTTAGTAAAATGGCTGAAACTTAAAAATTTTAAAAAGTGCATCACGTCCTTCCGCACCCTGTATATCATAGAAAACCTCATCTCACACAAAATCTACAAAAGTCAGTCAAATCTACTCAAGACTTAAGTCGATCTTCAAAACGCTTAAACGCTCGATGAAATCCGCTTCATCGTTTCTTAATTGTAAATGGGGAAAAAATGTATGTTCTTCAATTCCAAGGTTATATTGAACTTCAGAATGCGATTAAAAGGATACAGACTCAATTCTTATTATTGGACATTCGGTAGTGATAAATACACAGATCCAATTATCATACTCTGTTACTCTGCTCCCATATGTTTAATTCAGTCAATACATTCTAAATATATCCCCATTCATTATTCGTCAGATTGCTAATCCCACTGAATTAGTGAAATTAATTTTGGATGAGAATTAGAAAGACTAAAAGCTTAACAAATGTCTGAAATAAATCAAATCCATCGGCTACCAGCTGAGGATTTATTGAATATATACAGGGATGGATGTTGGATGTTGGAAGAACCGAGAACCGCTCAGCTGATGTCATTTTCCTATGTATTTTAACGTAAAAATGTTTGCAACAATGAGCCAAAACTATTTATAAGTCTACAGACGAAGTATTGCATCTCAATCACCAAGTTCTAAAAAAGTTATATCGCATGCATTATATGCAAATAAAAAGTTGCATAAAAGTAAAATTCAGTTTAAAGGTGTGTCTGTGGCCAACCAATGAAAAGATTAGCTGAGGAAGGCTTGTCTCTACGTCAGAAAATGTACGTCAGCGCTTGCACAATAGCACATAGTCACCTGCTTTCAGATTCAGATCCAAGTCGTTCAGTCAAGCAGTTGAGTTCGGCAAGTACGGAGGGTACCGAAGTACTCTCAATAGTGGCCAGCGATTTCGCGCGATTCTTTGATTTGTATAAAACTTGGCACTCATCAGTTCACTTTGTGTTTTTAACCAAAGGAGAGCTTGAGCAAAATCATTCTACTGTTGTTTTTTTTTTCAGGAATGATTGTTTCCAAGTGCTCGGTAATATAAACTTGTAGTGGCGAAGACTAGTGACATTTTCCATTGAGTAGTTAAATTTCAAATATTTTGAAGTCAAAATGGCTTTACGTCACAATTGCATAATGAAAGTGAGTTTGTTCGTAGTGCTTCTGATCAATCTTTGCCAAATAGTCTGCTGTGAAAACGAGGAGCTTCCACCGACATGCTTCAGGTAAGTTATCTCATTCATCTGAGATGAAGTCATTAGGTATTAATCGAAAATCAACCTCATTTTTACATGACATAATGCTCACTTGCATTTTATGCCATACCAATAAAAATTAACTCTCAAAGTCTGTCATTGGGGAAAAGTAAACGACCAGTCTCCCGCATCAATGTCAAAAATATTTTCTAATAATACGTTCTAAGGGACAGTGTATTGGTCCGCGCTCATCTACTCTTGGCATTCATCCAGCTAAACATGATAATTGTTTCAGCGAAATTTACTGCCATGGACGACTGCTCGATACGATTCAAATGGCTAGAATATACCAAGATTCTAAAACTTTCGTTGACATGAAAATGATATACTCACCGAATGAAACATTAGCAAGATTCGATCTTTTTATGGAAAATTACAAAGATAAAAAACCAACCCGCGATGAAGTACAACAGTTCGTAAGACACAATTTCGAGTCGGTAGGTCTAGAGTTCGAAAAATGGGATCCCAAAGATTGGGTAGAACATCCAAAATTTCTTGACAACATTGAAGATATCGATTTGAAAAATTTTGGCGAAAGTTTGAATCACGTTTGGAAAACTTTGGGCCGTAAAATGAAAAAAGAAATAGAAGTCCAACAAGAACTTTATAGTATTATTTGGGTGCCCAATCCTGTTATAGTACCAGGCGGTAGATTTCGCGAGTTTTACTATTGGGACACATATTGGATTATCCAGGGACTTTTGCTCTCTGAAATGCACAGCACAGTCAAAGGAATCCTGGAGAACTTCCTTTATATTGTAGACCATTATGGTCATATTCCTAACGGAGGACGAATCTACTACCTAGCCCGATCTCAACCTCCACTCCTAGTTCCTATGATCCAGTTATATTACGAATTCACAAAAGACACAAAATTTATTCAAGATAACCTACCATTGATGGAAAAAGAATTCGAATATTGGATGAAAAATCATACCAAAGTAGTTATAATGGATGGGAAAAACTATACCTTAGCTGTATACACTGATAAATCTCAAGGACCCAGGCCAGAATCTTACTCAGAAGATGTGGAAAGTGCAACCATTTTCAAGGAACAACATAAGAAGGAGGCTTTTTACTCAGAAATGAAGGCTGCTGCGGAGTCTGGATGGGACTTTTCCAGTAGATGGTTCATCGCAAATGGCACAAATAAAGGTAAGTTCCAAATTTTCTTAGATTAGGTCAACTTACAAAAACAAATATTGTAGGTAATTTAACACACATTAAAGCAAAATCAATAGTGCCAGTAGACTTGAACGCGATGATATACTGGAATGCAGTACTCCTAGCCGAATTTAACGGTTTTTTTGGAAACGAAGAAAAAGTCCGTTACTACAACGAAATTGCTCAACAATGGATAACAGCCACTGAGGCAGTTCTCTGGCATGAAGAGATAGGATCTTGGCTAGACTACGACTTGTATAACCAAGTAAAACGTGACTATTTCTACCCAACAAATATTTCTCCTTTATGGACTGGATGCTACAACAAGACGGACAAAGACAAGACGGTACGAAGCGTACTTAAGTACCTGCAAAACAAGAATATTCAGTACGCTGGCGGTGTTCCAAGTTCTGTGGAGCATACCGGTGAGCAATGGGACTATCCAAATGCCTGGCCGCCACTACAACATATTATGATTGTTGGTTTGAATAATACTGGAGACGAATTTGCAATCCGTCTTGCATTTGAACTGGCCGAGACGTGGGTCAGATCAAACTATAAGGCTTTTAAAGCAGGCGGTGCTATGTATGAAAAGGTGAGTGATCAAAATAAATTTGATAAAATCGAGAATATGGAATGGTCTAAATATTTCCTGTTAATAACGGCTAAAAATGTGTTTATCATGTGAAATGTTGAATACACTTTGTAAATTGATTTCCGGCAATTCCGGCTAAAAAAACATGAGATCGGCAAATATATTTATTATGGAAAAATTGATGCGGAACAATTCAATTTGACGCGCCTAAAAACAAAACTTTTCACTATATTGACATAACGAGAATATTTGACGACAGCTTATAGAAACAATTATCGGAAAAAATATCAGATTATTTGAGTGCCTCCATGTTAACCCTAACAGGTTATCTGCAATATTGCAACAATTTTCGCATATTATGAGAGTTTCTTGATCTTTTTCCCAAGTATGCTAATCACGTTTTGATGTCAAATTATAAGAAGGTCATTATACAGTGACCTTGACCATAAGAGCGTATAACCTTCGCAGCCAACTAACCAGTCAAGAATAGTAGATCAGTCTGCAAACGTACTAGGGACGTTTTTTTTATATTTCAATATTTTATAGAGAAGTGTTTTGTTTTCCTAACGAAATGTTTATACACTTATATCTCTTGCACATTACAGAATGAGACTGACTGTATTACGTAAGTAATTAGATGACAATGTAAATTTGTAATTCATGTTATCCCATAAATCTTTCTATTTCGAGTCACGTTAGAAGTTGAAAAGCAATCAAACTATCAATGGGCACCGTAGATAATGTAGTTATATCGACTATTTGTCCATATTTTTTCTCATTTCAAAACGCATTTAGTAATTGTAAGTAATTACATTCAACTGCGGTTTTGCTTTTTTGTACATAATGTCTTAATCTATGCCATATTGGTTTTTGTCTAAAGCTCTCAAAACAATGAATGCAATACTCAATTCCATGCTCAACTTTCAAATTTTGTTTTTAAGTACGATGCTACCGTACTTGGAGGTCATGGAACTGGTGGCGAGTACGAAGTTCAAGTAGGTTTTGGTTGGAGTAATGGAGTGATCATGGACCTCCTCTGGCGATATGGGGACGTTTTGACTTCAGAACCTCCGAAACTGCCTGAAACATCTGCAAGTCTCCAGATGCAAAGGCCTAGCAGCTCCAGCATGAGCTCTATCACCACGGCACTGATAGCGTTACTTGTCTCTTTGTCGGCAGGATTCATAGGGTGAGGTGTGTATTTTTCATAAAATAATTATTTTGCAAAAGTGAAAGTTCTGGTAATGATTATGGCTATTAGTGAATTTTAAATCAGATCATTGGTACGCATGCTGTTCTAGTATGTATTTGGATTCTTAGATTTGAAGTTTTGATCATGACAGGGATCATATATATCAGAGCCCCTTTGATTGTTGAAAAGTTATAAACATTCCAGACCTTTCTTCTCATATAAAAACTCTAATGCTGCTTTTTTTTTCAGGATGAGTTTATTTACGAACATTCACAAGAGCTGTTGGGGTGTGTGTGATATTAGACTAAAGTGATGCAAATATAATTTTCATTATTCGTGGCTCAGGGCGTATGACAAGTATTGTTTAACTGTGGTTCCTCTAAATCAAATATCTAGAAACTATATAATATGTTCGTTAAGAAAGATTAACGTTTTCAGTTGGCAAAGAGCCCAGAAAATATTCAACAATCGGGAAATTAGGGAAAAAATTGGGTTGTGGGGTTGATTGGGGTTTTCTGCAATGAAGCGGGGCCGTATAGGTGAGACATAAATTATTATGGTGCAGGGAGTTCCAGCCCCACAGTTCCAAAAGTGTAAGTTTTGCACAATTTTCTCTAATTGTCCCGTTGATCAGTTCACGTTCTTCATTTTGGTGGGAGAGCCAACTAAGATCGTGACATCTGAAATATAGTATTATTTCAATTGTGATGTATTTTTAGAATTCGTCTTTAGTAATGAGATTTCGGTACCTGCGTGTAGAGTGTGGCATGTTTGTTAGTAGCATGTCTAACTTATCGGTAATAGTAGCTTTAGAACTTGTTTGTATAGTAATTTTCTAGTTTGGAGTTTATATATTAATTAATAAAGAATTAATTAACCCCATTATTTTTGTCCTATATGTGTGTGAACTAACTGAACAGTGGGTAGTAGAGCACATTTTGTTATTTCACAATAACCTGTATCTATTGATAAAAGGTTACTGTGAAGCGAACAATAGAGTACTAACCATTAAAAATATTTTGTCCTTGAATAAGGCGGTACCATAATTATACCTGCGGCAGCAGTTTTATTATAAAATTGTCTGTTATTGAAGTATGGACGTTTAACGGATAATATTAGCTAAACTAAATAACTTAAGGAAATCACAAATTTAACTTAAGTGGTCAGTCTGCCGATCATCTGGTCGAGGCATGATTTAATGCCTTCTCTCGCAGTTGTCTGAAGGCGACATTTTTGTTTATGTGGGTGTTGCAAAAAAATTTGCAATATCGCATTTTCAAATAATTACGTGTATTTCGCAATTACAATTACTGTGAGGATAATCTAGTGAATCATTTTTTACAATTTGGGTCAAATTATTAAGGAATGTTAATGATCGCACAAATTGAGAGCAGCTTTATAACGAATCATATTTTGCGAAGCTATCGAAACGTTTTTTGCAACTCTTCCAATAGAAATAATTTTCTCTTTAGTTTGAGTGATTTGTGAGGGATCAGACAACCAAAGTATCACTAAAACTTATTCTTTTCTTCAAAAAATCGATTGAAAATATAGTTTTATGACATCTCACAGATGCGTCAGGGTTTTTGGTGAAAACCAATATTTTATTTTGAGTTGGTAGACAAAAGGGCAAAATTTTTTTAATACTGCTCAAAGAAATTCAAGAATTTGCATTTAGTAAATTGAGATCTCTATTACAGAATAATAGTATACAAACGTAGAACACAATACACATCATTTCTGGACAAGAGACGACCATCAAACGCCAAATACACCGAACTAAGAAACATTCGACAAAAGGCAACTGGAAGGTAAGCGATCATGTGATCAAGTGAACCAGTGAACCGCAGTGTGACGGTGGTACCGGTGCTACTGTGTATAATTAAGTGCCATACACTTTATGAAGTGTGATCTGTTCATTGTTAAATTGTAGAAAATTCGTAGAACACCGACCGGTTGATCGTCAAAGCTCGTACTTCTATATATTTGCAAACCGGCCTCCATGACTCTTGGTTTTTCTGCCTCGTTATTCAATGGGTTTTTCCTGTGATCTTGGATCGAATTTGATTTGATTTCGACCATATACCCCGCATATCATGTTTAAAAAATTCATATTTTATGTTTTTCGCTTATAATGTGGTTACCTAATTTGACTTGGATACAACACATTGAATTGCGTCACTCCTTCCTCAAAATATAGTACCGGTTTCTGTGTACAAAGTTCACTTTTACCACTGTGATTTGAAACCTAAAAATTTTATAAAGAAATGATTCAAGTGAAGATTCCAAAAGATGATGCTCTTGGAACTACCTACTGAAAAAATCAATGTCAAAAGAGTCAGGCGCATTGAAACAGAAAATGAATTTATATTTTCGCATGTACGTAGTAGTTATTCTAGAAAAATCCGATTTCTAAAGTCGCATTAAGTTTGCTCATAACATATCAAAAAATTACTTTCCAAATAGTAAGTAGAATTCTTAGCGAAAGGAAAGAGTTGTTCTATGAATAATATCTTCGGAACTGCTTTTTGAGAACATTCAATCATACTTCTTGGACTTTGCGGTTTTTTGTGTAACTTTTAAGAACAAAGAACTCGAACAACTAGCATAACGTAGTCACTTCTTTTTTGTTTTCACCATCAACCAATGTTTAATGTCTCATTTTGTTTCGCAAACATATTTTTGCTCGTGAGATATGGAGGTATACCTGGATATAGAATTTAATTTTTCTTCTGAATAAATCTATGCCAAGTCATTCAACATTCAATAATAAATTGTGGCTTTGAAAATTGAAAACATTGTGTTCATTCTGCCGCTATACAAGAGCAATGGTTAGCAAAATAATTTCTCGAAATAACTCGTTGAGATTATATCATTGATAAATAATCTATTATTATTGTAGTGAACAAAGAAAGGTTTGTATTCACATTCATGTGAGTTTTGGAAATATACCCAACTTTAATCCAATAATACTAGATTTAACCGTAATCGTGCTGTTAATTAACATGAAGATGGGCTTTGATTAAAAACCTGGTGCAAAAATATTTTCTCCAATTATCACATTTTTCGGTGAAATAATGTAAAAGTTGATAAAAATACGATTGCAAAAACTATTTGATAACAGTTATATATTTTCAAAACTTGAATGTACATATCTTTCATCCGGAAGAAGGGGGTTACATCGCAAAAATCTTCAATTTTGAGATTTCCATGAATAACCACTTAAGAGCTCGAGAACTTTCATTAGGAAGACGGGAATAAGTGAGCTTGCATGAATTGGACGCTAGATGGCAGATGTAACTATCTGTTTCTGACAGACTTGATGTCAGATGTCATGTTTCTTGAGAATAAGGTTACATTTTATTGTTATTTTATATTAGATACCAAAGATATCAACGTTGATCGCGTATATATTCCATTTCAAGTTATAACCTAAAACTATACATGCTTCAAACATCATTGTTGTGTTGGGAAGAAGGTTACATTTTGTGTTGCGGCGATCTACATAAAATAAGTTGATAAAATTTTTTGATGATTACAAGATGGTGACGAACTGAATTGTAACCTCAAAAACATATTTTCATTTCTTAGGAATAAGGTTTAACTTTGCAATGTAACACTTGTAACCCAAAAGCAGAAAAATATTGATATATTTTATGAGGAAGACATCTTTGAAATTCTCCGAAACTATAATTTTAAAAAATAATAATATACCAAATCTTAAAGTGCGTCTATTGATCACTAAGATATGAAAAAACTGTCAGCTCGATATGCTGTCGTTTTTGCTAAAATTGAGAATAACAATTAAAAACAAAATTCAATTTACAATCCTGAGAAATCATGTTTTTTGAGATGCAACGCTCTTCTTCCGGATGAACGACATATTTCTCCGTTTCTTGGTGACAATTTCAAGGTTTTTTTTCAATATAGCTGCATCGCTGCATCCTACATTTGACTCACGCATTCTAATAGAAATGTCGCAAATTTCCCTTTTATCATTTTATTCCCTCATCGCAAAATATCTTTACCTCGCAAGGAATCCAAAAAATCAGATTATCATCGGAACTGAATAAAGCACAGGAAAAATACCTATGAAACGAGGTATTGAATATCCAATAGTCCACATTAACATGTTATATTGTTCCTAACCAGTGGGTGATGTGAATAAGGAGTAGGTAGTAAATTCTTTTACTCTAATACCACTATCTTTGTCAATTATTTATGAAGTGCAGGTATAAGTATATCATTATTTTAAGAAATTCAAGTAAAATCGTTCAGTGGTTCTTTATTCACACCATCCAATATGTGGTTTATTTCAAACCTCTAACAAAATTCTGAATTTTTGAATATCGCAACCTTGACATTGCAGCTATCATAAATTATTTTAGTATACATACATAGGCACCATGATTTCGTTATCATGTAATGGCTTGCTAGTTCACTCATGGAGTAATCCGAAAAAGTTATTGAACTTTTTGGGATATGTATTACAGACCATGGCTAATCCGAACTAAAAGTATTGACCTTCACGATTAATAGAGATTTAGGTGATATTATCGTATAGATAATAGATACCTATATTACATGTTCGATAATGGTTAAGCTTTAATTATGTAAATATACATTTATTGATCTAAGTATTTATTGATGTAATATATATCTATTTCACTAGTGCAAGTTTATGAATCTCAATCATCGAATACTTTCTGATTTGGTGAAGGTTATAGGTGGTTTCAACATACTCGCAAAACTAGTCATTTAATAAGATGTCTGGAAAGTTCCAAGTATGAACGTTTTTTGTGCTGTTTTATCGACTAGTATTGCAATGTCTTCGTAAGTGGAACTTTTTAGGTAGATCAAAATCCTCGGCTACCTCACAAAATCCAGTTCATTCACCTACACTGTCTGAAAGTGGTCAAAAATTGTGATACGTATGTAATTGTTGATTAATGTATCATTTTAGTGACTGTATATCAATTCAATTTTGAATATAAAATTATTGTTTCAGGCTGTTGTTTTTCTACCTTGCTCGCTGTGGTTTGGCAAAGATTATAGTACCTACAGTTGTTCCACCAACTTTTCCATCTCAGATCATGTATTGTACGATATTAAGTTTTTTGTTTAAATTTGTCCCTTGATTGGTATACAGTGTGTACCACTATTGCAATCCCCGAAACTAACTGACACGAGGACGCTTGAATAGGAGAAAAGTGAAAAGTTGCAGTTTTTGATGCTCATTCAAGATCCATTCACTCTGTTGCATTTTTTTTTCAGTTTGCGTGATACAGGGTGGAATGTGAAAATGATCATCCAAATTTGTCTTGTTAAACTTTAAGGAAATGTATTCATTTTCGAGATATCGTCAACAGTTTGAGAAAGCAGTTGTGGTACACGCTGTTTAGGACACTCTGTATATTTCATGTTGTTTCATGGTTAGCAAGAGAATGACATACTGGACTATTTCTTTCTATTCTGAAATTTCAATAGTGAAACGACTTTAATGCTCCGATGATTTGATAAAAAAAAATCAAATTGTTGATTTTGTCATTAGTTTTTATACAGGGCGATTCACCATCAATGGTACCTTAGACGTTCACGGGGAACCAACTATGGGATCGTTCTGGAAATGTGATCTGTACACGAACTTGCGTAAAAATGCGTACATAGACAGTGAAATCTGTCACACAAACTTTTCATTATTTTATCAAAAAATGAAAACAGTATATTGTGTGGGTACGACTTTGAATTTATTTACTTTGTTCACAAAAAAAAATTTAGATCTTTTTCATTGATATCCGGTAGCAGAACCATTTCCGGCCAAAGATTCTTTTAGTCGTGAAACCATGGAATCTGATAAATTCCGACAATATTGACCATCATTTGTGAGCTCATTCCACGCAGTAAGAATGGCATCTAGTAGTTTTGCCTGAATTTGAGCTGAAGCCGCCAGTTTCTTTGGTAAATAATTTTTACTAATCGTCCCCACACATTTTTCATCGGATCTAGATCTGGTTATTTAATTATCTAATTATATAGTTCTTCTTACCGACCATAGGTCTTCACTGATGCGCGTAAGTATTTGTGTTTTCAAAAAAGTGGATAATAGTTGTCTCGGCATATTATTGCAACTGACAAAACATAACGTTTACTTGTCATAGACTGCTCAAACCAAAACCATTTTACCATTTCTATGTACGCAATGTATGTGCAATTTAGTGTACATAAGGCGTGATGCTCTATCGAGATGCACCCAAAACCGCGAAATCCCAAATTTGCGAAAACGCAAAACCGCGAAATCCCAAACGCAAAATCGCGGAAATCGATATGGGACTCGGCATGTTTCAGAGAGCTTTATTAGAAAGAGATCGATAGAGAGAGAGATGAATATGTGACTCGAAGATTGGAATGATTTTCTTACCCATATTATCCTTATTGAACTTTCCATAACCAAACATCTGTTTAATTTTCATCATAATCAGGTATAACAATAATAAGGGTAATTTCTCAGTTTACCGACTATTGCAATTTTTATTTTCTTTTTGCATTACCTTCATTTAGACCCTTCTAGAAAGTGTTTGCAACCATGAAAAATGTCTAAAAGAAATAATTGTTTTTTAATGTTTATAAACATTTGCACAGCATGTGAAGATATAAATCTTATTCTGGATGTTCTTGAGAATCAGTAAGTAGTTATTTTGATCATGTAATTGATCTTAGCACAAGATAAGTTGGGCAGGAGCGTTACTTTTTAAACGATATCTAAGAGAACATCCATCGGCTACGCTGGGCAAGAGCGTACCTTTTTACCCGGGCAGGAGCAGCCATATGGGCAGGAGCGTTACTTTTTAAACGATATCAGGAGAATTAAACACCCGCTTCATTATAATATAAGTCCAGCTTCATTCTAATAATTGTTTTAGTTTTACTCTTTCAAATACTATATACTTTTGTTTCAACCTGTCAACAGCTGACATGCGTTTCGTTCAACTAGGATTAACGCGGATCACGTAAGTTCAATCGTTGTTTGAGTTTTTGAGTATAGTTCAATCGATCGTGCACATCATTCAGATTAAATATTTATCCTTCTCGTTGATCTTCTCTTTCCAACTCACGTTCGCAAAAATGGTAAATAGGAACACGAACTAACGAGCATTCACGAAGGCGAACGAAGTGTTCGCATACGTGGGTTTTCGCGGTTTTGGTTTTTCGCATACGTGGGTTATCGCAGTTATGGTGTTCTCCCGCTCTATCGATATATGCGACGTTGCCGCTTCGTTGAAAAAGTAGCAACCACTTAGCTATTTTGAATGAGATACCTACTCCCAAGCAACACACGATCATATATTATATCGAATACACGTATATTCAACCATATTTTTGGAAATATTTGGTTTTGGTATATTTATTAAACGTATATGTTCAACGTATATGTTTTGAACCGTTCAATACACGTTTACAATACACTATTTTTTTGGGAGCAGGATGAAAATCTGGTATTTCTTGTGAGGAATATCAAGTATATGTATCTTAGTGTCAAACTGTATTTGTCAGACTTCAAAGATTAACCAAAATAACCCGCGCACGTGAGACTTGGTATACGATATACCCAATGATCTAGTAACTATCGAACATTGGAAATACCTCTCATACACGTTTCTTCCAAAGTGTTATAAATGGTATGTCTTTTTATCACAAATAGATTGAGAAAAAAAGGTTCTGGGTGTACTCATCTTCATCTTTATATCCATTTGACAAATCTTACTCACATTTAGCGGCTGATCATTTTTGCAAAGTGTGGGGTAGATGTTTCCAATAGTATATTTTTATTCAAAAGCAACGTTTATTAAATGTATAAAAACCACATGGTATTCAACGTGTATGATATCCAATATAATACAGGACGCCGAGAGTTGGTATCGTGGGGGTTTCCGTTTCTTAGAGCCAATCAGGTTTTCGGAGGTTTATCACGTGATGATGAACGCGATCGATTTTCCATTTTTAGCGTCACTTTCTTGGTCAGCCGACTTGTGTGTAATGTTGTAATGTACTTGTATAGTGGTTCTATATACTGTTGATATTTGCTGGATAACTGTTAATTTTGGCAATTTCGACGATTTTGCCACTTGTTGAAAGCGTTACCAGTTGAAATATATCGTGCTTGATTGGGTGTTCTCTTCAGTGGAAATCGGATTGTTTCGAATTGAATGATTTATTATTGTGGCCATAGCTAGGTAAGTACCTTCGTGCACCTATTCAGCTATTTTCCCATTATAATTTCATTGAAAACTCCCTTTTTCAATATCCATTATGATATTCAATAGATCGGGAAAAATAGCTCATATTCGTAGATTTTGATTTATTTTATGTAATTTTAGTGTACCCTGATAGTTTATTCTCCTTTCCAGAGGCCTCCGAATAGATTTTAATGGAGAGGAGCAGAAAAGTTCAATCGTTGGAGAGACCTCAGACAAAACAATTGGGACAAGGGACAAGCTGACAAGCATATGCCAGTATAGGACTGCGATGGTTGAAACAGTCGTAACATAGTTATCAAAATGCCTTGAATATTTCATAGCTTTGTTGAAAAATAAAGAATGTAGATAAGTATGCTGATGGTTTGATTGGAACGTTGCTATTTCAGATATCGTAGCTAATACTTCAACGTTTCCTTTATAGTAAGCATAAACGTGTTGTAGAATCGTTTATCAAACGTATATCGTACACGTATAATAGTCTTGTCTCATAAACGTGTATAGTTTGGATATCATATCTCATTCTTAAACGTTTATCGGGCGGACATTTTATCGTTTATTTAACGGTGATTCTCAACCACAAATATACGCCTGGTATAAACCAAAAATAAACGTTTATTCAACTATTGTGTGTTACTTGGGTACTCTGTATATATACAGTATTTTCAGCTTCGCTATTGTTTCCCTATCCTTAGCGATTTTCGAGATTACAATCAATTTTCAACTTTTCTCTTTAAAAAGTAACTTCGATAAAAGCTTTGTTACTACAGTATGTGGATCCATAAGAAGATGACATTTTGGAAATAATTCATCAATATCCTGTGTTTTAGTCGTGTGTATAGGATTTTTTAAAGTTGTACAGGGTCTGTAAAGTTTTGTGAATTTACCGTTACATTTAAAATGTCAAAAACTCATTTTTTTCAAAATGGAACACCCTGTGTGTTATAAAATATACTCAGAAAAAAATTAAATTCTCTTACAAATGCGACGTACCTGTATCCAAATATACGGGTCTACGAAATAAATGCAAGTTTTCGTAAAAATTTGATCATTTTGACATATTATTATTATCCATTATCCATTCTTTACGGTTCTCACGTTGATTCACGTTCGTGTTTTTTTTTCAGCCTTGAAAAAGAACAAAATAAATGTTGGAAACATCGGCATCTTTTATGAAAAATTAATTTTTCATTTTTCATGTCCCCAACCCGCAATCTTCCAAAACTATTATTATTATCAAAACATAAAAATCGGTCCAGCGGTTCTCAAGTTATAAATGCTGCAACCAACACGACTTTATTTTATATATTGAAGATAAGGTGGTATGAAATTCGCCGGGTCCGCCAGTAATCAATAAATGTCCTGAAGAATGAGTCTTTTTCATAGATTCTTTTTCCTCTTTTTTTTCCAATATCTTAATGGTTATTCTGCTATTTGGATAGGAGACAAATCGAACAAATCAAAAAAATAAAAATTGGTCTAGTGGCTCTTGAGTTATGAATGGTGTATTATACAGGGTGAGTCGGGAGAAATGGCCCAAATTTCAGGAGCGTATTATACACCCGAAAACAATTTAAAAAAACCCATATGTTCTTATCCGATATTCATCTCTAAATTTCAATAAGTATTCGGCATTTTGCAACACTCTAATCACTGAAACTTGAAAATAAACGTTTAAAGCTAAAATACACAGACACATTGTCAAGAATACGTAGATGTCAAATAGTTTGTAGGCTTAAGCATGGCATACTCTAATTACGTGAAAATTAAAATCGACGTAGAAAAAAAAATATATTGCGCTTTAACTTGAAAACAAAAGAATATCGGATAAGAACATATGGGTTTTTCCACATTGTTTTCGCGTGTATAATACATTCCTGAAATTTGGGCCATTCCTCTCGCCTCACCCTGTATAATATAGTATATATATATTATCTGTAACCCTTTTACCATACAATGGTGTAGGGCGGTTATCTTATTATAAGTTTCTCACAAATTTCTTCCACTTGTTTCTGTCCTTCGCAATTTTTCTTGCATCTTCCCAAGTTTTTCCTTTGCTCTCAATTATTCCTCCTATAACTGTGTCCCATGTTCTTCGCGGTCTTCCTTTCTTCATGTTTTTCAGTATTTTTGCTTCCCATGTTCTTCTAACTGTCCTAGTCTCCTCCATTCTCTGTAGGTGGCTCCACCAACCCAGTTGTCTTCCTTCTATGTACTGTAATGTTGATTGTACTTGTAGGTCTTCTCTTATTTATGTGTTTCTCAATCTGTCCCTCTTGGTTACTCCCTTTACTCTTCTCAGGTATTTCATTTCTACTGCTTGTATTCTACTTTTCTGGCGTTCTGTAAGGACCCATGTTTCGCAACCGTAGGTTAGTACAGGTCGATAAATTGTTTTGAATATTCTTGTTCTTGTTTCTTTAGAGATTTCCTTATTATTTATAAATGTATTGTTCATTGAGTAGTACAGTTTCATTGTTTTTTCTATTCTGTTATTTATTTCGATTTCCTGTGTACCCTTCTCGTTTATGTTCACTCCGAGGTATTGGAATGAATTCACCTGTTCTATTTTTGTTCCATCAATTGCAATTGTCAATTCTTTTCTTTTTTCTCCTATTGCCATTACTTTGGTTTTGTTCTTATTTATTTTCATTCCGTGTTTCTCTATAATTTTGTTCCACAATTCAAGGTTCTTTTGCAAGTTGTTTTCATTTCTTGCAATGATCGCTATGTCATCTGCGAACACACATTCAGATATGTCTACTCTTTTTAGTTTCTTATGACCGACATTTAATTTTGCGCCTTGCTTTGAGCATTTCTTTATTATTCCGTCTATGTATATTATGAAGAGAACTGGGCTTAAACATCCACCTTGTCTTAGTCCCTCTCTTGTTGTAAATTTATCTGAGTGTTTATTGTGACTTATGATTGAGTTGGTGTTATGTGTATAGATTTTTTTGTATTATTCTAACCATCTTGTCTGTGATGCCTCTTTCTCTCAGTGTCTCCCATAACTTCACTCTTGGGATTTTATCGAACGCTTTTGCTAGGTCTACGAATGCCATGTATATTGTTTTCTTCTCTTGTATTGCTTTTTGGGTGATTTGATTTATCGTGAAAATGTGGTCTTGTATGCTCCTTCCTCCTCTAATATAGTATAATATAGTACGGCTTTGTTTTACACAGGGTGAGCCTGAAATAAGGGCGCATTTTGTCATGGTGGATAAAGGATAGTAGGATATTTTTTTTTTCATAAACGTCACGATAAAAAAATATAGTGTTGAAAGTTAACGGGAATTTCTAAATTTTGTCTGTAGATTTGAAATGCCTCCAGGGAATATTTTTGGAGGATTCGTTTGAGTTCAACATTTCCATGACAGGAACTATAGAGTGACTCGAATTTCTTTTTTTGAGGAAAAAAGATTACAAATTTTCACAAAAAAAAAAATAATTGTTTGAATGTTCATTGAGTTTTTCTTCTTCGATGCGTCGTTTTCGAAATAAAAAATAATAATTAATGTAATATCAGAAAAAATCACTCATTTCAAGCTCTGAGAAAAACGAAAAACCTCACATCTGCTCAAAGTGCTGCGCTTTGTTGCTTTAAAAAAAAAAGACAAACAAAAATGTTATTAAAATCGCTTGAGCCTGAGACGTTTCGAATCTACAGAAAAAAAACGAAATAATTATCACATATTAATATTATTATTTACTTCAGGTACTATACTATTTTCTTAACGCAAACGGACATACATAATATGTTCCGTCCACAAAAAGTTATTATCCTACTAAACTCTATGCAACATGTCAAAATGCGCACTTATTTCAGAGTCACCCTGTATATTAAAGTTGTATATTGTTTGCACTTTGAGTCATTCCAATTTGATTTTCAAAAATCTGGTTCAAAGCTATAATATCTAGATTGTTGGTTCAAAACAGAAAACAGTTTTTTATGTCTAAAAAACTTTCAAATAGAATTATTTTGATATCGACTTGTGCTTACAACTTATTGAACGAAATGTAAATCTTGACTATTCTTATTTTCACTACTTTGAAGTGATCAATAAAAGAGGAAAATAACATCTTTGATCAAAGTTACATCGCACCTATCTCCATTATCTATTTCTGGATTGAAAATGATTAATTCACATTTGGGGGTTAATCCAAAGCTGTACACTGTACATCATTAAATTTGAACGCATCACAACTGATTTATGTCAGATTTGGTTAATAATTTAGTTGGGTACATGTTACATGAACGTTGTCACTACACTCCCCGAAAATAAATTCTGGACAAGAATAATTTGAGTCAAATTGATACCGCTACATCTTTTTTATTTGCTGTCCGATTTTAGTGAAATTTATACCAAAGTGTAGCCCTATGTTTTGAGATATTCCCCTTGATTTTGGTTTAGGAGAAATACCGTTGGCTTGGATATAATACAGGGAGGAACAGAAGCTACTTTTTTACCCTTAAGTTTTCAACACTCTGTGGAAAAATTGAGCGGAAAAATCTAGCTCCATTATATTCTGTTGTGAAATGCGATATTTTCTCAACAAAATGTATTTTGGTCATGTCAATATCTGCTTTTTTAGAGAAGATACAGAAGTTTGAATAAAATGCTACAGTTTTCCGATATTTTATCAACAATTCATCAAAACATTTTCATAGACTTGCATGAACAAGATGTTCTTAAATTAATAGCGCGTATTGCCTCATCGTATCCCTATGACTTCTGCCATGCGAATGGCATGCTTTTGATGTCTCTTGAGAAATATTTGTTATGTTGCAAGAAGGGTTTACAGATGTCTATTGCGAACATTTCTACCTAGCAATCCTGACATACCTATCCCATGTGTTTGTTTTCCCACTTTCAATCAATACAAGATCTGTACGGGCATGTAGTGATACCCCAGTCCACACCATGATAACCGCCTCTAAAGAGTGTTCGAGGTGAACAGTTTGCCCAATGTTCCATTTGGGTGAATTGGGACAATATGGAATATTCGATCATTTGTTCATGCCAGTCCATAAGAATGTTTTCAATAATTCTTGATAAAATATCGAAAAACCGCAGCATTTTATTTAAACATCTGTATCTTCTCTGAGAAAGCAGATTTTGACATGACCAAAGAAATATTTTGTTGAAAAAAGATTGCACTTCACAACAGAACATGATAAAGATGAATTTTGCCGCTCAACTTTTCCACAGGGTGTTTAAAACTTGAGGGTAAAAAGGTAGCTTCTGTTCCTCCCGGTATAAAGACCAAGCCATCTGTATTTTTCCAAAACCAAAATCAAGTGTAATATCTCGAGACATAGGGCTACACTTTGGTGAAAATTTTGCCAAAATCGGACAAAAATCAAAAAAGTTACAAGGATATCAAATTGACTCAAATTATTCTTGTCCGGAATTTATTGTCGGGGAGTGTAAATATGTAGTGTAAGAACAAATTTATCTATCACAATGCAAAGTTGACCAATTATTGGAAAGATAGTGATCTAATCAATATGTATATCATGGGTATTAAGTTGTGATAGATGATTTTGATACATACAGGGTGTCAATTCGAATAACGGATGGTTCGAGGGGGAGACAATTTGTGCCTATTTTCAACTTTAAAACTCCACTTCCTGAGCAGGAGTGATATTCACTCCTAAAATGTTGAATGACAGGTGATATCATATTTTGAGGACCCTTCTACCCTGATCACAACTTTCGAGTTTCAAACCTCTGCTGTCATTCCTCATGATAAGTCGATTTTTTTGTCTGTTATTAAATAAATAATTCATCGCGAGAGTTAACTATTCCAAATCAAAAAGAAATGATGAGGGACCAAAGATCTTCAAAATGAGCTTTTACTTAATCCTTTTGGCGAGGATCGAGGCGAGGATGTATTTCATCTCAAAAATTTAAATTTTTAATTTGAAAACGAATGAGAATCCAAAAATATTCAAAACCACGTCAATATTCAAGGGAGACAGTTTGAAGGCTGGTTTTCAATTAAATTACATCAACCCTCAAGCGGGTGTGGACACAACCCCTATAATTTCAAAAGGAAAGGGGATTCGAGTGATTTTATAGTTTAAGTAATGTGTTTTTTTTCAAAAATACCACATACTTGACCTTTCTTTTTAGAACTTTTGAAGAATCAAATAAATCTTGAAGATATTCAAGTATCAAGTGTCTTGCAATTACACATGAACAATTACTTATTTGATTGCATTTCCGAGATTTTGACATTTTTTTTCGAACCAGAAGTCTGCTCTCAAACTCCTCTTTAACACTTTAAAACATTTCTTTCCGAAGTTCTCTACACTCGGCTGTCATTTTTTCCTTCAAATCTTCCAAATCTCGAGGTGATTTTTTATGAACAATCGATTTTGGATGCCCACATAGGAAGAAATCTAGAGGCGCTCAGTCGGGCAATCGTGGGTGTTCTTCTTTGACCAATTTATCTGCCAGGAAATCCATCATTTAGCCACTGTCTAACTGGAAGAAAATATTGTAATGGAGCTTTATCTTGTTGGAAGTGAATAAGATCATGGTACCAGCAGTTTCAACTTGATTTTCCAAACTAGTTGTTATTAAGGGGTCCATTGTTTCTTGAACCAAATTTAAGTAGAGCTCACCCGTCAGATTTTCCTCAATGGATTAAGATTCATTAATGGTATTCCCAAAAATACCAGTCCTAACGTTCACTATCTCTGGATACTGTATATGACCTCTAAAAAGTCGAGGATTTTCATCGGTCCAGAAGCGACAATTTTGTTTGTTAATATGCCTATCAAGAAAAAAAAGTACACTCATCACTTAAAAAATCAAATATTGCGTAAAATCTTTGGTTTTCAATTATAAAATCCGTCATTGTTTCACAAAATACTCCTGTCAAAATCGTCATCAAGACTGTTGCGGAATATGCATCTTATACGCATGAAATCTATTACTTTAGTGTTTTCCTTCATCATTCATGTTTGGTCTGCGACAATGCGATATGGAGGGCTCTGAAGTTAAGGTTCCCAAAATATATAAATAAGTTCCTTTTTTTTTTCGGCTTAAAAATTCTATCACGTATACCCCCCAACAAACACCTTTGATTGGCAAGGTAGATCTTGAATGATGGCATCGTTGGCATCATGATGGCAAATTATTGTTGTGCATTATTTGCAAAATATTAACAACTGCAAACATGCATTGTTTGTCAAATAAAGAAAAGGTACTGGCACATTACCTATAAAAAGGCAAATGTCCAATTTTCAAGATGCCTGTCAAGTTACTTTTTTTTTATACAATAGCCAATGCCTTTCAATAGTCTTGCATAAAGCAACGTTCAATCACATATTAACTGGTGATCTTTAGGTAAAGCTTCAATGAGTAACTATGAAACGATACGTTATATTTAATCCATGAAATGTACTTTTAGACTGAAACGATGCCAATATTTTCAGTTTACAATTGACATTTGACAAATGCGCAGACTCAGACGCAGATCCCGGTATTTGTTCGTTTCAAAGTTCAATGACATGTTTATTCGTGCAGTGAGTGTGGAATTGAAACAAGTTCATTCACAGTACAGGTGGTTATTCGTGCATTTGATTACGCTCTAGAACTTGTTGAGGAAAGAGCACAAGAAGCTACATATGCATGCTACAAAAGAAGGGTTGTGTCCGATCTCATTAGACACGACTTGGCTCAGTCATCAACATTTGAAGGTGTAATCAAAACTGGACAGGAGGCAAGACGGGAAAGCCACCCTTTCATGCTTTTGGTGGTATGGTTCGACTTATTTGTGGTAGGAATTTTACGTTTTATATCCAACTATTTTTTATAGATGCATCAACTGATTATGTATCAATTTCTAATTCTTGATCAAATTACTGTACTTATATCAACAATGGTATGAATGAAGCATAGGTATAAGTTTTTTTCAGCTCAACATACATTGCTAGAATGTGCCATTCGAACACTTGAAAATGAAATCTCCATTTTTTTATTGCTGACTCGGTCAAGGCTAATCCACTTCGAGTCAACAATCTCACGTTATCTTTGAGAGCTTCGCATAGGAAGACGCACATACAGGAAAACACAATGAATGGCATTTGATTTTAGTTATTGTTATCCTAACCACATTTTTTCTATATCAGAACTGAAATATGCCAATAAATATAACTTCACTGAATTGGTGGTGTTTTTTTTATCACTCCCTGACATTTGTAGTGAAGTGATTTGCCATCAATTATCCATCATAATTAATACTCCTCAGGTAATAACTGCCTGTACATTGCCAATTAGAATTGCAGGCAATGCCGTTACTATAAAGTTACATTGCCGGCATGGCATGTTTGCTGGGGTTCCCCATGGGACGTGTGGAAGTTCTTGCCAATGTATACCCACTTAGACTCCTCCTTTGAGGTTGTTCGAAGGCTTGCACTGCGGTTAGCTCACGCAATCCCATTGTACCCTTATTTTTTTCTACATCCACAGCTACCTCCAGCTCCGTCGCTTCCAAGATACTTTGAAGTGATTTTACTTGCTCTGGTCGGAATTTACATCTCTCTGCTTGGCTATTTCTTCTCCTTTTACCAGAATAAGATTTATTTTGTTTTGTGCTTCGGCTAAAGCCGTTACATCTCTCAGACATTCCAGTATTGTCTTTGAATTGATTTGAAAATCCTCAATAGTGCCTGGATTGCCTCTGTATTGTGTGTGATAATTGAGAGTACCCCCCTCATGTTCATAACCCCGATTTGTACGGTAATTATACCTGCTTGAAGGTCAGTGATCTCTCTGTCCAGGCTTGGAACTTTTTGCCTTTCTTGTTCAGAGATCTCCCGGACACCTACAGATACGCCAAACTTTGATTGTTATCTAGATATCAGATTTGACATTTATCTCGTTTGAGTTTGTTCATCTGGTTATTCATCTTTACTTCTTTTTGAGGTAAAGGCTCTGGCGAAATTTCTCTTCTTGGCTTTGTCCGCTCTAACAGATAGACATCCAGTGTTTTCTGATTCCTCAAATATACCATATTCTTGTGTCTACTTTTGGAAATGGCATCAGCCCTATTCCAGACTTATCTCGCGGCACCCGCTACCAAGTGTCCATTTTGCTTGCAGTCCACACCCAGTGCACCATGGCTTCAAACTCACCAAACGTTATTTTGCAGGTCATGAATGATTTAATAGCCCTGTTTGTTGTGTTCTCGATGTGCCTTCGATATGTGAGTTTCTTATCTGGTGTAACTCCTGGAAACTTGACCTCATCCATCAGAAGCAAGTTTTCTCCGCAGAAAATAAGATTCCTCTCGGACTCTTGTTTTCTTCCACGAGTTAAAGCTAAAATAGTTTCTTCAGGACTTACCCTAAGTCTATTCTCACCAGTTTTCGATAATATTTAGCGCCCTTTGCATTTTGGTGAATACATGGACAGCGTTGTTGCCTCTGTTAAGGAGAACGTTATCATTCGCATATTATCCTAGTGCGTAGATAATACATATAGACCATTGTTTTCTATTCGTGTCAGTAGAATCCGATACAAGATTCCACGCAGAAGGGGTGAAAGAACACCCCCATGTGGCGTACCCCTACACACTTTGGCATTAACCGTTGTGTTATTGAGGATAGTTTTGATATTTCTATAAGTCAGCATTTGTTTGATCCATTCGCCAACCAAGGGTTTTATTCACTAGATTTTTTTTGGGTATTTCACCACACCCTATCAAAAAACAATCAAACCAGTGTTAATATACCGGATCTTCTATATCACCTGAAAAAAAGTCTATGTGAACAATGAAACCTCTATCAATATCAAACGTTTCGAAAGCGAATCTGCTTCCGTCGTCAGTGGAACCTAAAAAAGGAATTTATTAAAATTAAAAAAATATTGTTCGTTTTTTTGTGATTTCGCAGTAAAATTGACTTTTTTTGTGTTAATGACACAAATTGTCATGTTTACTGACATTAAAGTGTATGGAGTTGATTTTTCAACTTTACATAATATGTTAAGTATTTGTAATTCAGTCTTTTGGTCAATGTTCAGTTTCTTGATAGAGGTAACCATGTATTACTTATATTAACAGAACAAGTTGCTACACATTCATTAGAATTTAACATACCTAATATATCGATGGCCAGGCGCACAAATGTTGTAAACAACCTTGGTGGGACGCCGCCGGAACGTTTGCTACGTTTAGAAAGTTCACTGGCGGCTAGAATGCTAGGGGCGCCGCGGCATACATTCCGCCCATGACCGCTTGGGCGCCAGTAGGCCGACCGGCGGCATGCCATCACTATTCCGCCTACCCGCGGAATCCCGTCTTCTGGCAGCTTGCTTATATCCGATGTGTTTTCTTTCTTTTGAAAGGGTTAGTGGTTAGTGGAAGAAACACCTATGTAATACGCTGGCGGCTCACTAGCGGGAAGTTGGAGTCCAGACTACATCTTTTGAGGTGGTAACGAGGCTATATTGAATCATCGTCTCGCTAGAGTGCTATCAGTAAGAAGAGAGGTGTGGTTTAGGGTGTAGCATTCAGTTGATTTTGATATCAGACTGATGTTGCTTTGATGAATAGGTACTAACGAGATCCAGAATTTAAAGCTGTCGAGCTGCCATCTTTATAGTAATCAAGAATCCTAGCAATCGTGGATATGAAAAATACTGATTTAAGCACGATTTCTCAATTATTATGCGAAGTATCATGTGCAAAATCAATTTCTGGAATACTTATGTATTAGATATAAAGATATAAATATATGGAAAAATGAATAAATAAATAAATGAATGAATGAATGAAAAAAAAAAACTATAAATTAAAGATTTCCTCCAATTGCTGCATTTCGGGAAGTGTGCCCAACACTGAAGCTGCATTGCCTCTCTGTATGGCTATGCTAATTCTTTGCATCAAGAACGCCGCAGCTCGTGGCTCATGACTAATTGTCTGGATTTTAGTACTGATTTCTTCAAAAAAAGATTTAGCTGTTTCTCCCCATAGACCAAAAGTTTCTACACAAAAAGGAACAAAAATATGACTATTCAATAACTCCGAATATTTATTGGTTTTCGAAATTTCTGAAATATTGGCAGCTTCTCCTGCTTTCTTTGAATTGAAATTAATGTAAGATGCAGCCAAGGTATCACTACAAGTTGCATCCCAAATCAAAGGTTTGCCTCTCTTCCAAGGAACGAGGGATAACCCATCTGCTCGTTTTCCATCTGTTCTACAAATTCCTGATGGTTCTAAGATTGCAGGGATCTCAGCGGACACCAGAGCTCTTTTGATAATGTCATTGAGAGAACTGTGACGTGACCATCTACCGGCGCTTTTGCGGCAAGAAAGGCCATGACGCCCGTTAGGTAAAACAGATTCGCCGCAGCAGCAGGTATGGGTCACGCACACTGGTTGCTTGGTACGAAGGGCTATAGATATTCGAAAAATTGTATTATCCAGATGAGTACCTAAAGAAGCTGAAGGTAAAGCATTAAGCCATGCTCCACTTTCTTTTTCTTGTAAAGCTAGAAGACGTGCTTTCTCTGATTTATCAATTGTTTCTGATAAGATATTTTTAATGACAAAACTGCATAATGTTTCATCCATAAGTTTTTGTTTCGAAAAATCATTGGGGGAATATTTTCCGTCACATAAATTTGACCAACAATGCATTGCCTCTATTAGAGAGCTATCAGGGAGAGTTTTAATAGAATTTGGAAGAATCGCGTTTAAAAGGCTTTCGAAATTTTTATTGGAAGAAATAAAAGCGGAAAAACTCAAGGTAGAAACATCACGTATATACCTAAACCTCCAAATTTTATAGGTAATTTACATAATGACCAAGCTTTCTCGTCAAATTTGCAGTTGGTAATGTTTTCAGAAATGCTTTTTAGGAGACCATCATAAACATTCAAAAGATTTTGTTCTTTCCAACAGGGAGTATATCTTAGAAGGTGAATCATCCTCGGTATGGAAAAAGAATGTTTGAGTAGAAAGAAAGCCGAATGAGATGATAGGTGTTTGACCAAAATCGCTTAAGAGTATGAATTTTGTTATTTAATTCTGAATTTAAACTTCTATCAGCGAGAGGACACCCTAACAAAGAAAGCTCAGATATAGGCACTATTTTGAGATTAGGGGCTATGGAAAAAAAGTCATCAAAAATTGAGATATCTTGATTGGTATTAATAATTGGAGAAATCAAAGATAACTCACATTTATCTAAGTTAATTTTCATGCCAACTCTTGAACACTCTTTATTGATATAAAGATAAAATCTTTCAATACTGTGCTCTTGTCGCCACAAAGGGTACCTTCATCAAGATACCATAAGTTGAGATCACTTTTTAAACATTTTACTATTGGATGTAAGGTGAGAGAAAAAAGGCTGGACCTAATGGGTCTCCTTGTTGAACACCGCGTTGTGACAAAATTGATCGATCGTTGAAAGAAAGTATGGAGGGCTCAAGATATGATTCTTTTATAAAATGGTAATAATCGGGAATAATTTTTGAAACTTCAGATAAAAGGGATTGTCTAGAAATCATATTGAATGCGTTCAAGAAATCAATCTTTAAAACAAATTTTGGTCGTGTAGCATGAACAGCAGCTTCTAGACCATATTTTGTACCAAAACCCAGCTGAATTGGGTGTAAATGTTCCGAAAGAGATATTACCAGTTTGGAACAGACTACTTTGGCAACCAACCTCCTGATGGTGAACCTACAGCAATTGGACGAATTCCTCTATTTTTCTTTTTAACGCACAAAGGGCAGCTCCAAAAAGAACCGGACAAATTTCTGATGGAAGTTTCTCTTCGATGATTTTCTTGAAAAATCTTGTTAATGCAGAAGTGTTGATGCTGTTGTTCCCAATCCATCGTTTGTCAAATCTTTAAGGTGTTGAGGTTTCAACGAATCCAAGCCGCCAGCAGAACCGGGTTTGAAAGAAGATATTGCTAATTTGATGTCTTTTTCCAAAACTTCAATACTAGATGTAGGAGGAAAATCTTTGCAGTTATATTCTTTTGATGGAGAAGGATGTTTTTCTTGAAGGCATCGAAATGTAATTTCGTTATTAGGTGCTAAAGTATCTTCACTGCATAATAATCTAATTGCACCTTTTATATCGCCATTTGATAATTTTTTAATCACCTTTCTAGATAATTGTAATTCATTGTTATCAGACTTTTTCTTGACATGACTTTTTCGAGACCTTACTGGATAATACTTGGCAATTAAATAATCTGTTGACTGATTTGTTGTATCTTGCCAATTGGATAAATTTTGTTTCACCAAAGATATGTAAGGGATTTCTTATTTGATTTTTCTGGTACCCTAAGCGTGGCATAAGGAAACATCAAAATGCGTATCCAAGATCTTAATGAATTTTCGTCGATGCATTTTTTAATAAGATTGGTGAACTCAGTTGCGAAAACTTTTCTTGCACTTTTCGGAATTCTTGCAAGGATAGGAGTGCTTTGGCGAAGAAGTGATGATAATTTGGAAATGGAGTCTGCACTAACCTCAAAATTACTCTTCTGGAACTCTTCTGAACAGGTTGGTGATATTGTTCCGTGCATAACTCTCAAATGTCTGCTCAATCCATTATCTCCACGAAAAAAACTATTGCAAACTGGACATTGTTTCTTCTCCTGACGTTTGGGACTGTTGATTTTGGAAGATTTTGTTTTTTCTACGGAGATATCCTGGGACATTTCAGAAAAAGAGGCTTCGAAGTCTTGCGAATGAGTGTACTCAGGTCTAAGATATTGACCTGAAATAGATGGTATTCCATAATCTCCAGTTGACGTTGAAGGTTTGTCTACTAATTTTTCCACATCTTTAGGTTTTCGTTTTCCATGAGCCTTTCCAAAGTTGAATTTTAAACCGGTTTCATTTTTTTAAAATTTGTCGCATTCGACACACTTCAAAAGTGAGGTATTTTAACCATGAAGTTGACAATGTCAGATACTGGAACTAAGTAATAATCTTTCTTCTATGTGAAACGCTGGGGCCTTCTGTACTTCATCAAATCTCGAAAAAATATATAATAAGATAGGTGTTGAACCTAATTTTTTTAATTAAATATTTGTATAAACTTGTTAAAATTATGTAAAATGTTGGAGTAGTCTTGACAGTTTTGAAGTTATCAAATTAATTTCAATAATAATAATACAAGTTTTGGGGAACACATTTTAATATAAAAAATAAGAATTCTGTATTATATAAAACAAACATTCGATACAACAATTCAACATAAAAAAAATTCTAGATTCAACTACACTATGATACGGTACACAGGAACAACAAATAAACACAAAAGAGTCGACCAATTTTTCCTCTCAATTAAATTATTCATTTTTTACCCCTACGGTGCGAGGCCTTCTTTCCTCTCTATCCCCAGCAATTTTCAAACAGGTTGGTCGAATTGTATAGCGGCAAATGTGGCATTCAAGATTATTTTTCAAAATTTTTGGTACATTATCGATCAAATATAACAAATGAGCATTTTCAGGCTCAAGGCAATACTACAGCCCAATTTGATAAAGCATATTTGATCTTTGAAAAGAAGCGTGTGAATTATGGTGAACTTTTAAACATTAAACTTCATATAACTCAAAACTAACTTTTTGTCACTTACAACATTTGTGTACTAGACCATCGATATGCACTTTCTTCAAGTTTACGTTTTTTAGAACATTACTCGTTTGCTAAGATTTTTGAATTGTCCCAATTTCATGATCATTATGAAATGCATGTTGACAAACACCCGATCTATGAAATTCCCTTTTTTCATGTATGATTCAAGTTCTCTTTTTTAAAGGTCGTGAGGTCGTGAGGTCGTGAGGTCTCTCCAATATAGAATTTATTACATTCACAAGGACTTTTTAGTGGATTCATTAATATTATTAGGTCTAGTATTTGTTAAATTAGAGCGAAGTGTGTTATTAGTTTTGAAAATTCACAATCGAAAAAAAAAAAAAAAATGAAATTTACTTTTCAGATATACTAATAAAAAAAGATTTTCAAAATTTTAAAACTAAAATTTTACAGAAAACCAACTCACACAAATATGTAGGCATCTAAATATCTATATCTCCGAAAAAGATTTCATAAGAGATGTTTTATCAAAAAATAATTATCCCATAAATTTGATTAAAAAGTGTTTTGATAGCTTTGAACAAACTAGATAACGGGAACAGAAAATACCTATAACTAATTTGATTATTCCATACATACCTGGAATTTCTCATGAACTGAAACGTTTAGGTCAAACATACAATATACGGACTATTTTCAAAACTAATAACACACGTCGCTCTAATTCAACAAATACTGGAACTGATAATATTAATGAGTCCACAAAAAATTTAATTTATAAAATTCCTTGTGGATGTTATATGGAGAGATCTCGGGTCAGTTAAGTTGGCACCCCCCACTAAATGTACCTCAAATCTGATTTCATTTTTGATTTGCACACCTTTTGCACAGTTTTGCACAAGCAATCAGAAATTTTGCACACCTATCCATAAGTAAATATAAGAAAAATAAGGTCGGGGTGCCAACTTAACGCAAGCACCCTCCACTCTAATTTTTTGGTATTTTTTTTTATGGCAATCGATAGTAATGGTTTTGCACAGTTTTACACAGCCAAAAGAAACTTTTGCACACTGGCGTACGCCGAGTAAAACGTTTCTCAAAATATCAATCTGGCACCCCACACTCAACTTTTTGGATTTTTTTTTCATGTCAATCAATAGTACTGGTTTTGCACAGCTTTGCACCGCCAAAATGAACTTTTGCACAGAGGCGTACGCCAAGTGAAACGGACCCCAAAATGTCAGCATAGCACCCCCCACTCAACTTTTCGAATATTTTGTTATGGCAATCAATGGTAATAGTTTTGCACAACCAAAACAAACTTCTGCACAGTGACGTACGCCGAGTAATACGTTTCTCAAAACATCAATCTAGCACCTCTCACTCAACTTTTCGAATATTTTTTTAATCCAATCAATAGTACAAGTTTTGCACAGTTTTGCACAAACAAAACAAACTTTTGCACAGTGACGTACGCCGCAACTTGTCTGAGCAAAGTTAATCGAGACATCTTGTAGTTGTTTGGAGATTCAAAAAATAAGAAAATACGATGAATAGTTTCGGAGATAATATGGCCACTCGCTATCCTTAACTGATCACCCTGTACATATACAGTATGTATGTCCGGCGGTATCCAATAAAAGTCTTGAAATAAAAGTCATTCATAAAAATGTTTGCTTGTTGAAAAGATACGATTGCCTTTGAAAAAAAAAACGACATTTTACACAGGGTCTTCAAAAAGGCGAAAATTCATTTTCTGTTTCAAGAGTTGAGTAGGTCTTATTCAAAAGTTTTGAGCAAAATATGACATGAATATTTTACTAGTGTACAAATTTTAATCATGAAGCAAGAAATACACCTTAACACATTTATTTACTTAAGGTGGGCGTTTCGCGGTCACGTGTCGGCAATGTAATTTAATGATTTGGCGGAGGCGCCAGGGGTAGATTATTCGATGGAAATTAAACCTGACGTGTCTGACACCACCTCGACGCCGACGGGGAAATTCCATGATTAGATATATTTTTTCAGGTACATACACAAAATGTTATTTTGTGGGCAAATCGTACACCCCCCGCTATTACTTGGTTTATTCTGGGTGTGTATTCTTGTGAATATTATTTTCGGATGCGGATATTTTTTTGTGCTGCCGTTGAGTTTGTGCTTTTTGTGAACTTTGCAAAGTTTTTCTGGATCTTTGAATAAACATTATAGACAATTAATTTTTACGAACATTGGAGTATTTTCCGTTGAGGTAAGTTTTTGAAAGAGTAATCATTAGATAAGTAACATAATATCACTATTTATGAATATGTATTTCATATGTAATGTACGAGCACAATACATAAATATCGCAATTTATCAGTTTACGTGTCCTGGCGATTGTGTTTTGCTCTTTTTCTAAAAAAACTTTTTTCTGTGTAATTTTTGATAAAAATGGCCATCACCGTTCGAAATATACTATAAAATTATATACTTTCTGAAAATTGCACAATTATTGAACAAAAGATTGTCTAGCTATAAAATTTTGAACTAGGCAAAAATAACCAATAATAATTCATATTTTTTTCAAAAATCTGGGTTGCTAAGATATCGTAGAATCCAGTTCAACGCAATGTAATTTTCATGAGACTTTGAACTTGAATATAGGGTTCAAAAAAAATTACTCAATCAATTTTTTCAATGTTGCAAAGATTTTTTTTTCACCAACGATACTACACGTGAAAAAACCTAAAACTTTTTTATTTAAAGCTTTTTTCTATCATTTATAATAAAGAGGTCTGTAGTTGGGTGTCAAAATATAATGAATAACCCTGTACCTTCTATGTCCTCGATGGTCATCTTGTTCATTGTCTATTCGTTTTACTTAGTTTTACTCAAAAAGAAATTCGTATGAATGTTTTTTGATCCGTCAATAATTATAGGTATTTTAGTGTTGGGCGTTGGGCCATTATTTGCATGATAAATCGGGGTGACGCGACATATAACGCAGTCGAAAGTAACAATTTTTCTGTAAAAATAAGCAAACTATATATATATAAATAACTTATAATGATTTGTAAAGACATTTGTGAGAGAAAAAAGTGCGACAACTGACTGTTTTTTTATGAAGTTATGGACACGGAGCGAATAGGGGTGGTGCTGGGTGGGGTAAATAAACAACTGTATGAATAAAAATACATAATGCATACAGTAGGACTGAGCAAATGAAGTAAAACAGCCTGAAATTTGTTTGAACTTGAATCCTGCATCAGTTACTTTTTCATGATTTCCTCAAAAATCGGACATTTTTTGCAAAGTCCAAAATTTCAAAGCTTACTATCCTTTGTTCAATTATAATTATAATGAAGTTTTCAGGAAGTGCATACATTTTGGCCTAGTTTTGAATATTGCTATACATTTTTAACAAAAGTTTCACAGGAAAAAGTTTTTCAACCCTTTTTTCAAATGTGACAAAAGGACACTAGACATTTTTTTTTCGAAACAATCGGATTGATTGAAGTTCCTAATCAAAATTTTAGGCTTTTGCTCATCTTTTGATGTGCCGTGTAGGAAATGTTTTAATTCAAGAATATTTGATATTTCGATATTTGAAAAGTTCCGTTGTAAATCTCCATAGATAAAGCCGCTAGCATATCAGAGAATATACAGGGTGACTTTTGAGTTGATATTTTTTTCAACACAGAATAGAATTCGATAAAATAAGCCGATGTTTCAAATAAACTGAGGTCCGAAATTGTTTAGTTATCGATATACTACAATTTAAATTTGTAAAAAAAGAAGTTTCTTTGTTATAACTTTTCTGTCATCACCGCAGATACTTCCATGACATCTGGAAAACTCCTTCTTCAATAATTATTTTATGTAAAATCACTTTCACAAACAAAAAAATCGGGGAAAAACGAATTTTACATAATAAACATGATCTCAGATTTTATCGATTCTACCTCGGATTCGAGCTCGGATTTTAGCGTGCATCAAAATAGTTTATTTGATTTTCTCAAGCGAAAAAACATCAAATTACATATATTTACCTATTCTTTTTTAGCAAACGAACAAAGTAATACCTGACACTGTTTTGAACTGACAATAGTAGCTGAAATTATTTTGAAGAGGATCAAAAAAGATTAAATGTTTATATTCTCCACATATTGTGGCAGCACAAGAAAAATGTTCACGCAGAAACGTGAACATCAGAGCAGAGGTATGTATAACATAATTTCAATGCTTATTGTTATTTTAGGGGTTAGTTTTAATACCAAAACGGTATTCAATGCGAACTGAATTCTACATGAAAACGTAGTGAATATCCCTATTTCTTTTTCAGCAAAAAAAACAAGATAAGTTGTGACACTGGTTTACCTCAACTGCCTGTAGCACCGGAAATTATTTTGAATAAAGGATCAAGAAACATGAAATGTTTATGTAGATCCCCCATATATTCTGGCAGCACAAGAAAAATGTTCACAGAGACGAAAACATCAGAGCAGAGGTATGTATATCATATAATTTCAATGCTATGTAAATATCCCTATTTCTTTTTCAGCAAAAATCAAGATTTGTTGTGACAGTGTTGGAATATGTATATATATTTGAAACAACTATATTTCTTACTATTTACAAAACCATGGAATAAAGTTAATTCAGATTCAATCGATTTTCTATTTAATTAACCCTTTTCGGATATTATGTACAGCTGATATTGGATCAGTATCAGTATTTCTACCCCTGTACAAAGTATCGGACAAAATTAGAGCAACTGCCTGAAAACTTATTTATTTAATTATTTTATCAAAAAGATTTATTTTCAACCCTTTTTCAAATGGTCACTTAACAATTTTTAGAAAAAAATCGCTAGGACGCGTGAACTGCGGTTGCTCTAATTTTGTCCGATTTTGTATATAGGCAGATATTCATTCTACTTGACAAGGTTATCTTTGGAGATTCTCCAAGTAGACCCTAAGGATGTGACATTCATATAGGCCAACGAATAGAACCAAGGGGAAAAATGGACTAAAAAAAAATAACAGATCTGTAAAAAATCGCAATTTTTTTAAAAAAATCAAAAGATCTGATTTTTCTGAATAAATCGAGAAAGCTGATTTTTTACTTATGGCAATAATGAACTTCAAAATGACATATTTTCTTTTTTTTTCTCTATTCGCCTGAAAATATCTATTGTCTAGATTACTCTAGATTACAGATTAGAATCAATATCATGAAAAAAATAAATAATATTTTCAGCAGCGTGCCGCGGGTTTTCTGTTGGAAAAGGAAACTTTCTTAGTCTTTATAATGTGTGGTTATGATTGCTGTGAATACCTATCTCACCTTATGTACAGGGTTTTTAACCGGTTTTGCCGTGATTTGCCACCTCTTTAGAAACTCTATTTACAGATATACCTACAAAAAATTGTTCAATTGAAAGTTTCATGATTTTTCCTGAAGATCTTATGATAACTAAGCAGAAGAACAAATAACTATTGGAAATCAGGAAAATTTCAAAAAGTTATTTTTTTTATAAATTGAATACACTACATATATTTTATTATAGTAAAGGGGATAGATGCGAGAGAGACGCCGCAGGTCACCCGAAGCAGAAACGATTTGCACTTCACAACGACCATCAGCAAAACCAAAGAGCTGTTTGAGCAGTTACTGGTCATTTGAAAAAAAAAAAACTTTTTCAATTTTTCCTGATTTTCAATATTGATATTTTGTTCTTTCGCTTAGTTATCATACAATTTTCAAGAAAAATCATGAAACTTTCATTAGATTTTTTGTTGTATCTCTTTGAATTGAGTTTCTAAAGGGGTGGCAAATTATAAGAAAAAACCCTGTACCTATGTGAACGCTCATTTTTATGAAAATAATCTATAACGAATCTTTTTTTTTTCAGTTTTCCTATCAATTATTATTTTATCCGGCGACGGCGACTACAGCAATTTATAATTAGAATCAAATCATGATAAAAATTGAAAAAGAAAACAAAATAATTGAGGTGTTGATGCTTGCATTTCATCGTCATATTATTATCAAATCGTGGAAAATGTAAATAATGATATTCTTTTTTCATCCCTATAAATTGAATAGGTAGGTACTTTAGTAATTTGGAAAAAAGTCAATAACCGGAACCATCGATTTGTAGTCCTGAATATAAATAGGTAACTGTAAAAGTGATTCATATTTTTTCATAGGCAGAGTGTTTATTTAAAAAGTTACCATCCACGTTGTGCGAAACTAGACAGACTTTTGAAATTCGACGAAACAATTCACAAATCTATTGGGGGGAAGTTTTATTATTAAAAATTGGATGGTGCTAGTTCAACCTCTCTAACACCCAGTGCTTGCTGCCATTGGACGCGGGTGGTGATTTTTTTTAAAGGAAACCCTGTATTAGTATTCAGATTAGGTACAGAGTGTTTCATTATCTTTGATAACATTTCAATCAGCTGTAACTTCTTTGTTTTTGAAGGTATCGAAACGAAACAAATATCAGATTGTATAGTTCTCTAGCAAGTTTTTTTTCTGTACAAAAAATAATACAAAAGACTAACGATTTTCTGAAAAATTGACCTGACTTATGTTTTTTTTTTCAATGGAATGCCCTGTATAATATTGGATATTTCGATTCCACACAAAATTATAAGTATATTTTATAGAGCATCTCATATACCTATCTTCAACGGTTTGGGAGAAAATGACGTCGAAACATTTTGCAAAAATTGAATGGTTCACATACAGAAAATATCGACAATCATAAAAACGTGTAATCACATAACACCTCGTGTAATGAGCAAACTCTTTGATTTGTCAAAGTATTTCAAAGGCGATATTGTAAAATCTAATTAATTTTTATTGTTCATGGCACACTTTGCGATCAATAAGAAGACTTCAAAATTTTTGTGTGACAGGTTTCGACGCCATTCCCTCACAAACAGTCGAAGATAAGTATATGTTAGGATTAAAAATATTGGGTAGAATAGAAATGTCCAATGATACAAATAGGTACAAGGGCATTTCATTTAAATGAATATAAGTTAGGTTATTATCTCGGGAAAATGTCAGTTTTTTGTTTTATTTTTCAAACAGAAAACAACTTTACGAGATAACTATACAATATGGTATTTGTTCCGTTTCGATACATTCAAAAACAAACAAGTTATAGCTTATTGAATGTTATCAAAGATAATGAAACACCCTGTACCTACCTATATCATTTTTCTATGGCCGTCTCATAAAACGGCTCACTCAAATACACTTTCTACTATTATAGGTAATTTCATCACAGCACACAAAAAAAATATCATTTCTCTTGGGCGCCCATTCATCTGTCTCGAGAATCAGGTCCCAAGCAAACCCATGTTCTGTACTGTAAATACAAAACGTACAATACAAACATAGGTAATATAGGAATCTATGAATACGAATTTCTGAAACCCCCAAATCGATAATCTTCAAATTACAGTTTTCTCTACATCATCACTCGCCGCATCTATGAGTGAAAAGCTGAACCAACGAAAAATGCCAAATCGTGGTTCCTACCTGACCTACCCACAGATGATTCCTTTCCATCTCTGTTATCCTATGCAATATGCCCCATCTTCTTTCTTTGTCTACTGTAAACCTTGGAAAAATCCCAAAATATTTCACAAAAAGTTTCCCCATCCAAGAACGGATTGTTTGTTGATTAAAATCGCAATGTTATATTGATAAGCAAATCCATGTGCCTCGAATAAGTTATTTTGATGATGAAAAATTAAGAAATAGCCGAGAAAACAGCGATTGATGTGACCGTTTCGATACATCCAAAAATAGGTCATTTTTGATTGCCCAGAAAACTCTTCAAATTGAATCTAGCTAATTCATGTTACTTCATTGGATTAGTACATCATTGTACATCATGTACATAACATGATCGCGTCTCAAAGTTGTGTTGTTCTCCCGAATTAAAACATTTAGTGGGTCCATGTCGGGTATAGGAGAATAACATTGCGATACGCCCACCTTAAGAGATAAACAGTACCCAACAGCCACGTACTATCGTTATTTTTTCTGCGACGTACTGGAAATTTAAGCTTTTGGTCTTAGACTGTTTTTCATTGTTGTGTTTTTATTGTTGTGTAGAGGCGACTCGAAGGACGAAAGAGGGCCTCCTTCAACTGTGCAGTGAGGATGCCGGTGAATGCCATCCACGTTATAGTCATGATTCGTGTGCAAGATATGGATTAACTAAAATGTTTAAAAATCAAATTTTGCCAAAAACTTTCAAATATGGGTGCTTTTTTCCAAAAAAAAAAAATGTTTTTCCAACTTTTTGAAGACCCTGTATAAAATTTCGATTTTTTTCCAAAGGCAATCGTATCTTTTCAACAAGCAAACATTTTTATGAAAGACTTGTTTCATTTTCTCTATTGAATACCGCCGGATATACCTACTAACAGGGTGATCAGTTGAGGATAGCGAGTGGCCATATCTCCAAAACTATTCCTCGTAGAGGCTTGCGACAAAAAAACTTATTACTAAAACGGCTAATGGAATAACCTGGAAAAAATATTTTTCTTGATCACTTCTTCCTCTAACATTTCATAGTATTGTGTCCTGATTTGAAAAATATAGAGGTTGTTTTGCTACGTACTATTAATTGGGAGACAACCATTATTATTACATAGCAAAACCTAGCAGGCTATTACTTTTTGGCGAAACCACAGACTCTATAAATACAAATATCATCAATCAAATATATTCACCTTGGTCAATGAGAAAATTGCTTTTTTTTCAATAAATTCCGATAAATAGGAATAATCGCCCAATATTAGAGATCTCATACTTTAAAAAACAACGTAAACGATATAACTTTGGTGATTATTTATTGCCGAAAGTAAAGTTTCATCATATAATATATCCTCGTATATATCTTATTTTTTGAATTTCCAAACAACTACACTGTGGGCCAAATTAATTTAGAGCCTAGTTTGATCCTTAATAACTTTTTTGTTTGTTTATGGATTTAGATGAATTTTGGATATGATATTGGTCAATATGTTCTGGATGTTCCTCCAAAATTGAGTTTTCGAATTTTGGACAGAACCCTCGACAGAACCGGACTTACGACGATTTTATAAAATTGGTGCATTTAAGCTCGTTGCAAAAACGAACTGCGCTACGTGCAGACCAACTGATATATTTTTTGAGAAGGACATTAGTGGGAAAAGGTATTCTGATAATATCAATGTTTTAGAACCATAACCTAAGAAACTATGATTTTTTCTATATGATGATGCTTGTCGGCATTAAAACTATTTCACTTCGTTTTGATCAAAATTTTTTGAAATTCCATTGCAACGTGGATTGTTTGTTGAAAATTGTTAACATTTTTGAGATTCCAGAGTTTGCCTGTTTGATATTGAATACGTAGACGTGATTCTATCTATGGAAGATAAAATCTCGATCAAACGATCAATGGAAAAGAACATTTATGCACGGCAATGTTGCGGCCTCTTTCAAATTATCGAGTGAAATTAAACAGTTAGTTTAAAAACGAAAAAAAAAAAATAATTATTGGGTATTATTTTTTTTCCAAATTAAAAATTCTAAAATGTGAAAAAATCAACAAATCTCTAACAAACAATCCACGATGCTATGAAATTTCAAAAAACTTTGATCAAAATGAAGTGAAATAGTTTTTATGCCGACAAGCACACCATCATATAGAAAAAATCATAGTTTCTTAGGTTATGGTTCTAAAATATTGATATTATTGATTATTGATATTGATATATATATATATATCCCAGTCATGTCCTTCTCAAAAAATATATCAGTTGGTCTGTACGTAGCGCAGTTCGTTTTTGCAACGAGCTCAAATGCACCAATTTTATAAAAACGTCGTGAGTCCGGTCCTGTCCAAAATTCGAAAACTCAATTTTGGAGGAACATCCAGAACATATTGACCAATATCATATCCAAAATTCATCTAAATCAATTAACAAACAAAAAAGTTATTAAGGATCAAACTAGGTTCTAAATTATTTTGGCCCACAGTGTACAAGATGAGTCGATTAACTTAATTAGAAGTTTTTTGATTGCTCAGAAAACTTCAAAAGCAGTTTATTTCAAAACGGTCTAACCAGAAACTCATTTTAGCTGTGAAATGTGCAAAGCTGTTCAAAACGGGTGATATTATTGATTGGCATACAACTATGAAATAAGTTCAAAAGATTGATGAGGAAGGTTTACGATTTTGAAAAACGTATTGCTTTCTGTATGCCACTGTGCAAAAGTTTGTTTTCGTTGTGCAAAACTGTGCAAAACCAGTACTATTGATTGGCATAAAAAAAATATTCGAAAAGTTGAGTGGGGGGTGCCAGATTGATGTTTTGAGAAACGTATTACTCGGCGTACGCCACTGTGCAAAAGTGTTTTTCGGTTGTGCGAAACTGTGCAATGAAAAAAAATTGAAAATATGAGTGGGGGTGCTATGCTGACATTTTGGGTTCCGTTTTACTTGACGGACACCTCAGTGCAAAAGTTCGTTTTGGCTGTGCAAAGCTGTGCAAAACTAGCACTATTGATTGACATGAAAAAAAATCCAAAAAGTTGTGTGGGGGGTGCCAGATTGATATTTTGAGAAACGTTTTACTCAGCGTAAGCCACTGTGCAAAAGTTTCTTTTGGTTGTGCAAAACTGTGCAAAACCAGTACTATCGATTGCCATGAAAAAAAAATCAAAAATTCGAGTGGGGGTGCTAGCGTTAAGTTGGCACCCCCACCTAATATTTACTTATGGGTAGGTGTGCAAGATTTCTGATTGCTTGTGCAAAACTGTGCAAAAGGTGTGCAAATCAAAAATGAAATCAGGTTTGAAGTACATTTAGTGGGGGGTGCCAACTTAACCGACCCAGAGATCTCACGACCTTTGAAAAAGAGAATTGAAGAGCATAAATCATCAAACATGAAAAAAAGGGAAATTCATAGATCGGAAATTTGTCAACATGCATTTGATAATAATCATAAAATAAATGGGGATAATTCAAAAAGAGCAATGTTCTAAGGAACGTAGACTAAAAGAAAGTACCTATATTATGTTAAATTCCAATGAATGTGTAGCAACTTGTTCTGTGAATCTAAGTAATACATGGTTACCTCTGTTAAGAAATTGAACATAGCCCAAAAAAGTGAATTATAAATACTTAACATATTTAAAGTTAAAAAATCAACACCATACACTTCAATGTCAGTAAAAGTGACATTTTGTGACATTAACACAAAAAAGTCAATTTTATTGCGAAATCACAAAAAACGAACAATATTTTTTTGAATTTTGATAAATTCCTTTTTTAGGTTCCACTGACGACGGAAGCAGATTCGCTTTCGAAACGTTTGATATTGATAGGTTCCGTTTTTCACATAGACTTTTTCTCAGGTGATATAGAAGATCCGGTATATTAACACTGGTTTGATTATTTTTTGATAGGGTGTGGCAAAATACCCAAACAAATCTGGTAAATCATGGATGCGCCACAAAACTACAGAGCATATCTACTTGATAAGGGTTTTATGTTCCGATCTCTCATGGATTCATTTATTGATTCATACGACGTGTTGTCGAATGCGCCTTCAATAACCAGAAACGCCCCGAGTGCTACCTCTTGATGGTCCAAAGATTGTTTGGCTTTTTGGGTAAGTACCAAGGATTGCGCGCGTCTTCGCATGACCTGCCTGCTTGGTAGGCGAATTGGTTTCGGTGTAGAGGTCTAGTATTTAATACCTCTTCTCGTATGTGCTGCTCTATACCTTTTCCTGTGTTTTCAGGAAAAATAATTTTAGCCAGATTGGCCGAAAGGATCAAGGTGTACCATAAGATGTTCTGGTTTTGATATGAATATCAGCTCTGCTACCCTCCATCTTTCCATTATGTGACTAAGAGCAAGACTAGTCCTAGGGAATAGGGATTGTACATAAGTTGGGTATCAGCAGGTCATAACCATTTAAGCATGGATGGTATAATTCCGTCAGCTTCGGCAGATTCAAATGGTTTTGAACTTTCTATCGCTCATTTTATTCCATCAAAGGTGACTATTCTTCTCGATTTAATCCAATCCTCCCTCCCTTGTTTCCAAGGTTGGTTTATGCTTGGAAACATGAGTTGTCGAGTATGATAGATCCCAACAAATGTGTCCTCAACATCAGTTCAAGTGTCTCATTTTTGTGTGTCCTCTTTCTGGTACAAGTAATGTTCCTAAGGTGTGCTGTCGTGGACACTTGGCCGTGGGCTTTATGCAAACCGGAGAAGACCAATGTTTCTGTTTATTCCCGGTATAGTTTTTGCCAGCCTGTTGTCTTGGCCTTTTTGATAGCATCGTTGTATTGGGTTAGGTGGTGCCTATATAGGCCCATTTGCCCCTTCTTTTTCCTGTATTGAACATTTTTCTTGTTTTTCTTCTGCGATCTTCCAGCTATGATTGTGCTGCTTCATTCAAAACTTGGCGATTATTTTTTTTTTGATAGCAACGGAACCAGTCTCACTAAACTCAGCAACTAACTCTTGGACATATTTATGACTTCACTTACTGTTCGGATATCTGAAGGTCTGCTTGCGGATCTTCCACATTTCTCATAAATAAGAATAATTTCAGTTTTTTGCTGAAGTGTTTACACCATTTCAATTTGACACTTGAATAATGGTTTTCCTTTTTTTTTAAGAGCTTTGGATCTTTGGTGGTTGGTTCAATCATGATTTTTTAACCCATTAATGGCCGGTGATGCACTGCACTTATATTTTTTTTAGAAAAAATGGTTGACTTTTTCACTTGAAATAAGGGCTGATACTCTTGACCCAACGTTAAACAAAGGTGATAAGATTAGAATTGAAGGCATCTCTTCACTTGTATTATTTTTGGTCAATATTTATTATTCTCGATTTTTCTATGAATTGCTACAAAATTTTCAAAAATGAAACTCTCATATTCACGTTCTCATTTTCAAAGTTTTAATACTTTTATTCCACTAACTACATTTCCAGTAATGTCATAAAAATGAAAACCAAAGTCTAGTTGAACCAGTTTTTTCCTGAATGGGTCACGAATCACGCTGTTGCGTTCTCGCAACACCGGCCAAATAGATGAAATCCCGTGTAAACACAAGTTTTCTTGTACTGAAATCAAAATTGACCAGGAGTGCAAATTTTTAGTCTCAGTGCATCGTGCATCTAATCGAGTACCTACAGTAAACGCCAAACATCTTTCCATTTACGTCATCAATGCCACCAAGCGCGTTATGTGATTTGCTGGTGATCAAATGTGGATACCAGCAAACTACATTACAACGCGCTCGGTGGCACCGATGATGAACATTGGAAGTTGTTTGGCATTCACTGTACGTATCACTCACAGTTTTCATCATTTATTGTTGAAAACGACAAAAATTCTCACGCAAAAGGTGTTAGAGTTGGCCTTAGAGGATGTGGTAGACGAGCTTAGCCAAGAAAATGGTAGGTATTCCTTGAAGTTTCTTTTTCTATTTTACATTACCGAGTACATTAGTTTGTAAGAGCAAATTGACGCTGTCCACATTCCAAGTGAGTTGATCTACCTCCGATCAACTCACAGACAAAAAGGAATTTTCAGAGATCCCGGAAAATTTCGAAAATTGACAGAATATCGGAAACTTTTGAGGTCCACACTGCCCAAGGCAACTTTTATGACGAATCTGACGATGAAGATTTGGCAACGAAACTTCGACAAATTGTAGAAATCGAAGCAGTCAGTTTCAAACTGACTTGGAGATCTGGCTCATTCGTTTACCAAAATTCACCTTTCTAAAGAATACGAAGGCATTCAAGAACTTCAAGGCGAGTTGGAGGATTCATCACCATCAGACATTTTTGACCAGGGCGTGATGGATTTGATAATCCGTATTCAAACGATTTATATTTGTGAACGTTGTATAGTGTATTTACATGCTGACGGTTTCTGGCAATATCACTTAACACTATAAACCGTTGATGCGTTTACGCAACATCGTTTATTTCATGAAGTAGTTGATTTATTTATTTTTTGACGTCACATATGTCTTAATGTGATGTTTTTTCATAATTGTATCATACTGTTTAAAAAATGTTGGTTTTATTTCTATCCTTGGCCGTTAATGGGTTTTAACAAGATTCGGAAACTAAAAGTAATATATTCTTCAAACCTGTATTTCGATTTTGCATTAAAAATTATGCGAGAATGGATTGGTTGCCAATCCAGATTTTGGTAGGTAACTATGTTTTGTGATATGTCCAGAGTCATATATATTCAAATATTATCTCTGTGACCTCCTTGAAATTATATCACGAGCCACCGGCGCCGTTGAATGCTTGGTCTAAATGTTCCGAGGATGATTGAAAAAACTTTGAAAATAATTTGGATTTTTAAAACTCGTATCATCAACCAGAAGCCAAACGAAAATTGATAATATTATTTATCGTTTTAAATTATTCTGTTGAATTTGAAATTTCTTTATAAAATTTAAACAAATGTTATACAGTGTAATTCTTCTCCCTCCAAACTTTTGAATCGTTCAATATATCAGAACGAAATTTGGAGACACCATATGTGAGGACGTTCTGAATTTTTTGACATAATAGTGACAGCTGGAAATGTCAAAATGACAGCTGTGCGCCACTTTGAACGAAAAAATCAAATGAAAAGGTTGAAGGCGCAGTCTGCATCCATAATTTTTCAATATCAATATGCACTCAAGGCATTTTTTTTTTAATTGCGCCCTATTGCCGTTTTGACATGCCCAGCTGTCACCACTGTGCTGAGAAATGCATAACGTGCTCATATATTGACGAGTTTCTTTCAGAGTGGCGCATAGCTGTTATTATTATAGACGGTTCAAAAGTTAGAATGTAGGGGTAACATTAAAGAATTACACTGTATATAAACTATTCAGAAAAAATAAGCTTGAGTTTTGATTTCAACGTCCAACAACTAAATATTTCACACTGAAATTAAAGAAAACCGATTTGTAATAAAACGTTCAAATACATTTTTCTGAAAACTCCAGAAATTGTGATTAATTAACAAAAATCCACGACCATAAATGTTGGACAAATCTTTCCCAAGCCCTCTATGAACCCATGAAGGGGATCAAATATACTGAGTTTCTGTCCATTAAATGGAGTGTAAGAAATTTTGTACCTAACTGTACCAAATTTTACTCAATTATCTGTGTAGGTTTCGAAAATACCTTATATTTACAAAAAACGTCACCGATTTTTGACCAGTAACACCCTGTACCTTGAAAACGTAGAAGTATTGTTTGTAATTTCGAGACATCCTGTATTCAACAACTCCACTTCCACTAAACAGTCTGACGCAATCAATGAAAATATCGAGACTGCCTAGAAAACACGGGGTAACGTTCGATGGTATTGTACACCAGGTAAACTAAATTAGCATTTTGATTCCCAGGAAAAATTTCTCTCAATGCGTCAGCGAAATTGGAAATACCTGTTCTCCGACACCGATAAGATTGTGGATAATCCGATCCGGTGGTAAATCCTATCGAATAATTTCTAATAAGAGGTTATAAAGACAATCTTATCCCATGTTTAAACAAAATTGTCGTCGGATTGACAGCACTGGTGCTTTATAAACAAGTATTATCGTCTGAAAAATCTGATTTCACCGCAACTCCCGCAGTCTAACCAGGCTTTGAGAACAATTGTCAGATAATGAGATTCATGATAATAACTCCTTAGCCAGGTCAGGGATACCTTGAATTTAATTCGTTCAAGACCAAGTACCTTCATGCCATCCTATGCCTGTTCCTGTTCAAAGCAAAGCCAACAATATAGAAACAAACTTTTTGATAAGAGTACTTACGATTAACGTAAGGAAAGATTTGGGATGACCCAGATGCATTTAGCATTTACTTATACATCAACTCCTCAAATTTAGCATAACTACTTAGTGTTGTGTTTTAAATTTGCCAATTTTCAGTGGAATTTTTGGTAGTAGAACCAGTTGAAGGTAAAAGTTGTTTAGTTTCACTTTCTCTCAAGATCATATACCTACATTTTTTTTCATTTCGTGTATGTTTGAGTCATTGAATCAGTCGTATGAATAAAAACGAAGTATGCCTGCTACTGTTACAAATAGTATTTTCCTCGTTATATGTACTTTAAAACGAACGAAATAGTACTTAGTTTTGCAGTACTTATTCCTTCTATTTTTTCGGAAATACCAAATCGGATAGCTTTCTCATTTAGTCGGGAAAATGGAACTTTCCTAACCAACGAATAATTTCTAGAAGACTCGAATACAATTAGAATTGTACAGTGTACTTACATAAGTGAGCAAATGGATGTATCTTTTTCCAAGAACTTTAGGTTTATAGAAGTAAGCCCCAAAAGCAAAAAATAATCTAAGTATCTTCGCTATTACATGGTAGAATTTTGAACCACAAAAATGCACCATGCATGTGGTTGAACGAACAGATGTTTTTAAGGAATTAGAACATTTCTTTGTTTAAGGAGTCCCTGGAATACAACCAAAGTCTATATATTTATAGTTTCCAAAACAAATAATCAATTTTTTTGGAAATATGAAAAATATAAAGATTGGTGAGTACTGATGCCATTTATGTTTGAAAATGAACCTACGACCTCCATTAATGTAGTAATCACCGATTAAAGAGCCCCAATCAACTTCCACGACGACCCCTGACGTCACAGCATTCATTATTTATCTCCGTCTGGCGTATATGACTGTGATAGGAAAGAGAGAGAGTTAATAACTTCAGAACACGAACGTTATTTTGAAAAAATGTATTGTTTCGGAAATTCGTACAATGCAAGACTAAAATTAAATTTCACACGATTCATTTTATATTATTAAAAACTGCTGAGTTGCGGGAAAGTACATAAAGCATTATTGAGATTGAATACAATGTAAAAATGCAAAGTTGCAGATAGTAGTTCTCGTGAGAATTTCAACTAGAGTGAGAGAGTATTCCCATTTTCGATCATATTATAATGAAATTTGCGTTTTCTTCTTCATGTATTCAGTATATTCGAGTATTCTGAAGAAAAAAAATCGCTGATGACTTTCAAATATTGGGTAGAATAAGTATATAAAATGTCAAGAAAATGTATGCAAATTGTGCATCACGTCGCTCTCTGTCGATGGAAAACATGAAGAATTAAATTATTTTTTTTATTGCAAACTGTAGAAAATCGCTAAAAAATCGATAGGTGTATTTTTTACCAGATTTTGTATTTCGTCCAAAAATGATTTTTTAAAAAGTTATCCAAGTTCATAGGAGGAATACTACCAAGGACCTGTTCCTAATAGTGTCCTTAAAACACATCTATCTTATTTAGTTTACCAGAGGCGGACTAGGTTCTACATTTTATTGCTTGAATTCTCAACACTTCATATGATAAAGACTTGAAACAAATTAATTTGGATAGCTCAAACCTTGAACTACAAACAAGGCACTCTTGTTCATTATCGATAAAATGAACCGTTCTGGAGACAAAAAATATTTTTATTTAAAAAAACCTCGAAAAAAACGATGAAGTGGTGTCCTTGACGAAATAATTTTAAAAAATGTAAACCTTTTTCTTTTGAGATTAATTTTAATGAACATCTCAAGAAAAACATAGGTTCAAATTTTTTCAAAAACTTTCGTTGAGGACACCACTGCATCATGGCTATTCTTGATGTTTTTTTCAATAAAAATATATTTTTTTTTCCAAAACGGTTCATTTTATCGAAAGCGAACAAGAGTACCTTTTTTTAGTTTAAGGTTCAAGCTATCCAAATTTATTTTTTATCATACACGCAGCGTTGAAAATTTAACCAATAAAATGTAGAACTCAGTCCAAGCCTGGTAAACAACAGGTCCTCAGTAGTGTTGTTCATCATATTAAATTTCCAATACATTATATTGATCACTTTAACAGTTATTTGCGAAAGAAAATTTTCTCCGGCGCCTTTAGGGGAGATATCTCCGTAGGAAGGGCCTCGGGAAAAAATTATAGGAACATTATTATAATTATCTTTTCCCATGTTCTACCAGTATCCGAGAGGTTTCTCACATTTTCCGGGACACCTTGTATATACAGGGTGGCGCATTAGTGTGTGGAGGTCCATTTTCTCCCTTGTCAAAATAGATAGGAAAAAATTTTCAAGTCAAAACTTATAGGGTTCCAGCAGAGTCACAATTAAAAAATATTACTGTGTATACAGAGTGTCCATCAAAAAATATATTTTTTTAAATAGCAACCCCAACTTTTGATTAGAGATTTGGATTCAGCGTAATATTCTACGTATGAAACAGTGGTTTTATTTGCCAGAACGTGCAGTGTAGGGAAAAAACATTATGTTGGTAAATTAGCTACAAAAACAAAAGATTTGAAATTGAATTTTGCAAATATGCGTATTTTTCAATGTAAGAGTCAAAGTAATTGATTTTTGAAAAAAAAAACGTTATAATTTATGTAGGGTGTTTTCTATAGTAGAATAGGAATAGGGGTCATGTGACACCTCATTTTGAAGATCCTACTACAAAATGGCGGTACATTTAATAACTACATTGATACATACACTTTTTGAAAAAAATCGTCAAGTTCAATTCAAAAGATGCTTTTTTGACATTTTTGTTATTTATTCCTAACCCAAAATTTATGTCAAGAATATTTCCAGCATCTTTTGAATTGAATGTGACGATTTTTTTCAAATAGTGTATGTATCAATGTAGTAATTGGATGTACCGCCATTTTGTAGTACTTAAAGATATCGACACAATATTCTAGGGTTATGAAGGACCTTCAAAATGAAATGATTTCTATTTAAAAAACATTACAAGATGGCGCCCAGCCGCTATCTTGAATTTTTCATATGTCAATTTTATGTCAAAACATAGTATACATGCTGGTATTTCAGCACCTAGAATTTGAAGTCTCTAAGTTAAGCTGTTCAAAAAATAAAAGGGGGGGGGGGACATTAAAGAAAAGCACTGTATGATAATATACAGGGGGTTCCATTGAAAAAACTTCTACTTTTGGAAAAATATTGACATTTCGATAGTCATATGTTTTTTTTGATAGGATGTTTGTAAATTTCAGATAAATATCTAAAACTTTCATATTCACAAAATTTTCATATCTCCATAGATAACGCCGCTAGCATAATATGGGTCAATATATGACCCTGTACATTCCTCTACAAAAACCCGAGAAATTTTTTCTAGAAAGTTGATTTACAGAAAAAAGTCTTATGGGAGAAATATTACAGGAGTTCTTGGGAAGTGTCTCAAACGAGGAAACATTTTTCCCTGTTTGTGAAAAATAAAGATAACCATGCTAGTTCTTGTAGCAGTGTCATGTGTTATTTTCCAAAGTTTCTTATACGTTCCAAAAAGGTTATGAATTTGTGAAAAAGCCAGGGTCTAAAATGAGCAAACGAAAATCTCTTCAATGTTTTATGTGATTTTGTTCACTTTTTAGAGATTTGTTTTCAAAATAGTTGTTCAAGTGTGTTTTTTTATTTGGTTGTGTAACTTTACTTTTTATAGTCTTGACTACCTACCTTTAATCTTGACGCTTTTTTACCATTTTGAGAAGATTTATTTATTGTTTTGAACTTCAATTTTTGTTTATGTTTCATATTTTCCATCAGGAATGTTTTTCATATGCAAAAAAAAAATGATAATTTTGATTTTAGTAACTGATTTCGGAATTTTCAACCTAATATTCCATCCATACATTTTCCATAAGAGTCAATTTTAACATGCTCCGATACAAAGTCCAACATCTTCCTTGAAAAAGAAACTACTATATGTCAACTCAAAAGTTAAAATGTCCAGAATGAATGAAGCTATAATAATTTGGTATAAAAGAAGTGATTTTCTCATTTGTTTACTCCACAGAGTGTTTTAACATTTTGGAGCTAAACTGGTAATTCGATATGCATTGAGGGAAATGTCCTGAAACTTTGAAACACTCTGTGGAGTCTGCCAAGTTGTTGTAGCCTCATTCATTTTGGAAATTGCAACTTGGGAGTTGACAAGAAGTTATCATTATTAAGATATTAAACTTTGTGTCGGAACATGTTAACATTGACTCTCATGAAAAATAAATGAGTGTTGGGTTTTCTATGTCACTAAGTATAATACAGCAATTTCAGCATTAATGATTCGTAGGGGCGGTAGTACCAGGTAGCACCGGGCGTAAAAGACTCTTAAACCGGCAATGCTTATATGGAAGTTTTAACACGCGGCCGAGCGTCAGATATAGTATCCACCGGACACGGAAATTTTGCGTCTTGAATCTCTAGCCGCCGGCGCCGGTGAGGCAAATGAGTTGCAATACGAGTATCGGATAGAGTTGCCGCACTATTAGGCCAATAACACACGTGGATACTGAATCTGAGATAGCTACAAATAATAGTTCGTAGTATTTATTTTGAAACGAACCATTTACTTGCATCAGGCCAGTGATTTGGTCGAGTGGCGAGTAATTTTGTAGATATAGTAATAGTTTCGCACATGTTTGTTACTAGATTACTCGCCACTCGACCAAATCACTGGCCTGATGCAAGTAAATGGTTCGTTTCAAAATAAATACTACGAACTATTATTTGTAGCTTGTAGTGATAGCAGGAACTTCGTTTTTATTCATATCATAGTATCAGGCTATCAGTCCGATAGCTGGGGATCTGAACGAAATTTATTCTGTACTTATCCATCGAAAATTCAAAAAGGTGGGTTATGCCGTTGCACCAACCCATTCTTGATCTAGAATTTTAATTCTTTGATTAACCGAATAATTTTGACGGCCAATCCATTCCGCAAATTTTCGAGAGACAATTTTACTGATCCTGTTTTATAGAGCTGCTCACTAAAGTCACTTTTCTTGGGTGGTTTAACATATTCACAACGAAATGTGGCGTCGCATGGGTTGCATGGACGCATGTGCCACCCGTGCACTACGATTGTATTCAGACTTCATTCGTTCTATACCAAATTGAGGAATATCATATCACTGTATCGTTTGCGCATTCGGCAAAAAATAGCAGTTCACATCTTTTTATTCCTTTTATAAACTACCAACCATCACTTGTATAATAATAAAAATTGTTAATTTTTGATAACGACGAAAAACATAAAATGAGTAAAACCTCATCAACATGAGTAAAAACAAATTATCAACCAAAAATGACCTCAAATGTAACAAAATACATACATTGCTGCGCACAAAAATATTTTAGCCAAAAAACATTCTCTAGTGCGAGCAAAAAATTTTTCAAAGCAGTTCCAAATTCTATATAATTGACCATTGTGGTCAAAAATGTTCAAAATGCTCTTTCATGACTTTCAATTTATAAAAATTTCACAAATGAAACAGGATTGGAGATTCAAATACCCAATCTTCAATAATCTTTGATAATTAATAATTTCGTCAACAGATTCATATCCTTACTGAAAAATTAAAATGAGAAATACAGCTATTTATTTGCGTCATTGAAATAATAGGACAAAATGAGACCCGATATTGAAAAAGTGGACGTGGCGGTTTCCAATTCAAATAAAGTACATTACAGCGTCTGAAGCTGGCTGATAGTGAAGTGGCGCATAACTGGATACAGTAAGTCCCTTTTTCATAATAATATATCCTTTGTGCTTTTTGAGTCTGGTCTGCCTCTTGACTTGACTTATATCAAAATCATTGTACAGTTTAGTCACACCATTTGTCGAGGCCAATCTTATTCCATTTTGTAACCGATCACAGCTTAGGTATATTTATGACCACCATGTTACATATAAGTCAGTTGACAATAAAAAGTCAAGACACTATTCTGTTTCTATCCATTCAAAATCAAGTTTACAGTCCACTTGAATAACAATTTATCGAAGAACAATATCATTCACCAATGGTGTTATTGGTGAATGATATTACACGCTGGAGATAATGCACTGGATTGTGGAGCTTTTGGTCCTGTCTCTATACCCACTGTTTCTTGAATTGTCCGCAGAAATGAGCTTCTGTAGTCTGTAGTATGTTCTTGCAGTTGATTTGTATCCCAGCTTCTTCATGCGATTTTTGTTTTCAATTCAACGATCAGCATTTGCTACTGATATGAACTTAGGAACACGATGAATCTTTTCAGTAAAGAAAAGTGATTGGATAAGTTCATCAGTTTTCTAGGTAGATGTTGACGCCTCTTGCAACCCACAAGTGATTAAAGTGAGTCTATCGAAGGCACGATGCTTTCGCGCAGCTCAGCAGGTCCTTCAAATAAATCCCTTTCACTTTCTGGAGTGTGGTGATTGTTACTCCGAAGTGGTTTCTCATAGTGTTAACAAAGAGCCGTTAGGATATGAGCTACGTCTTCAAGGCACCCCCTGCAATATGAATCTCATTCAATTCCGATTCTGTGGAGGTGACCCTTCAGGCTCATGTGATCAGTTAAGTGGGTAGGTGCTCACACCAAAAATCGACATTGAATACCCGCATGACTCAAGCTCACATTAATTCTCGATGCTTTTCCAAAGTCCTTTAACAAATTTCATCCGGCACCAGACCCCTCTTACCTTTTCTGCCAATGTAGTCTCTTTTTCTCAACATTTTTCTCTTTTTTTTATCTCTTGTTTCACTTTCTCTTCGAACCTTTCGATGTCAAATCCAGGCAGCACAAACCGTAACTAGATACAGAAGAATGTGCTGCAATAGCTCTATACAGGGTTTTTCACTTAAAACTCCGCACTTCAATATCTCGGAAACGAATAGGAATATTTGATTTCTGTAAAAAGTAGTGAATGTATGGGGTCGAGTAGTTATTTTTCACAGTTCAAAAAATTCGACGCCTACCAAGAGTAAAGCGTCGCGACGCATCGAAAATATTATTCGACTGCATGGACTTAGAAATTACGCGCATGCTAAAGTACATGTTATTCATAAACTTTTTTGTTATTCAGTCGAACTCATTTATTCTACTCAGTTTTGAGGTATACAGTGTGTCCAAGATAAGGATGTCTATCATGGGGATCTTGAAAACCGTGAGAGATACAAGGTCGGTTAAATGGAGGCAAAGTTGCGTATTTTGATGCTTAACAAAATGCTATTTTAAAAGCCAAGAAATTCCGACCAAGTCCGAAATTATCCAAAAAAACCGAAATTTTTCAAAATTGTTTTCATTTTTTTCTGACCACATTTGAAGAGATATTTTGAAATGAATGAAACTTCTTCATTGCCACTTTTTGCCCTTTACAAGATAGCGTTATTAAATTGAAGAACCGACGTTTCGTCTATGAGCAGCCATCATCAACTTTGTTTTTTAAAATACGGTCCTGGACTTTTTATTACGGATTCTAAGAGCCTCTTATGTTCCTAAACCAACTAGGTATCGCACTAATTAAAAAAGAGGTGGTTGTTTTTGATCCTATTAAAAATGAATTTTTTGTCTCTGTCTAACACATGAGTTCTTATGGAAAAATCCATCAACATAATTTTTTTGAATAATTGCGATACATTGTTGGTTTAAGAACATAAGAGGCCCTCAAAATCCGTCATGAAAAATCCAGGACCGTATTTAAAAAAACAAAGTTGATGATGGCTGCTCATAGACGAAACGTCGGTTCTTCAATTTAATAACGCTATCTTGTAAAGAGCAAAAAGTGGCAATGAAGAAGTTCCATTCATTTCAAAATATCTCTTCAAATGTGGTCAGAAAAAAATGAAAACAATTTTGAAAAATGTCGGTTTTTTTCGGATAATTTCGGACGTAAACGGAATTTCTTGGCTTTTGAAACGAAATTTTGTTGAGCATCAAAATACGCAGCTTTGCCTCCATTTAACCGACCTTGTATCTCTCACGGGTTTCAAGATCCCCATGATAGACATCCTTATCTTGGACACACTGTATATCTCAAAACTGAGTAGAATAAATGAGTTCGACTGAATAACAAAAAAGTTTATAAATAACATGTACTTTAGCATGCGCTTAATTTCAAAGTCCCTGCAATCGATTAATATTTTCGATGCTCCGCGACGCTTTACTCTTGGTAGGCGTCGAATTTTTTTGACTGTGAAAAATTACTACTTGACCCCATACATTGACCACTTTTTACAGAAATCAAATATTCCTTATCGTTTTCGAGATATTGACGTGCGGAGTCTTAAGTGAAAAGCCCTGTTTAATCTGCAACACATTGAATACATTTTCTCAATTGGAACATATAGAAGTTTAATTTCTCCTTTCCCCTTTCTACCATGTCATAACACTTCAATGTTATTTTTGTATCATTTTTTCACGAGCTCAGTTAGCTTCGATTGATCTGAACCCGATCTCCTCAAAAACCTCCTCATTGCTAAGTTGAACAATACTTCCCTCTTCCTTTCAACACAATTTTCGTAAACTTGCTTCAAATTTGCTTGGATACACGTTTACGCAACCTTACATTTCCAAAATCCTTGTTGTCAAGAAGGATCCCTCATAAGAACTGTCAACTCCAAGTTAAAAAGCATGGAGAGATCCAGATTATCGAGTCCATTATGGACTTGAGAAGTCAGGAAGGTGTGTCCCTCCAAATTCCGTCCATAACAATAATTATTAGAACCTAACGCAAATGAATCTGTCGCAATCTATCTCACTGGATCTGCACTCGGTAAAAATGATTTGGTTCGATAAGAGTAAAGTTCATCAATAATCAAGGTATGCAATCATTAATAATCATTTATAAATTAATACGTCCAGAAAATTCTAATCTCAACTTCATAATCCTCGATGAATTTATTTTCAAATTACAATCTATCAACACAAAAATAAAACATTTATAAAAAAATCGATGAACAGCTTCACAATTTCAAAACTTCTTGGGCCGCAGCGACGATATGTTTGGCAGAAATGCCAAACATATCTAGCAATGCGTTTGGAGGTCCTGACCTTGGTAGATCACCAACGGCCAAATGTTTCACCACAATGTTTCTTTGAAGGGCAGTGGCTGCGAAAACAGCGTCTCCCAGACCACCTTCATAGTAATGATCTTCGGTAACCACTGCTCTACCTCCAACCTCTTGAATATTTTTGATGATGGTATTTTTATCAAGGGGTTTCACGGTGAAAGGATCGATCACTCTTGCGGCAATTCCGGCTTTAGCTAGTTCCTTCGCGGCAGTCATGGATTCTTGAAGGGTTACACCTCCCCCGATAAGAACCACCTGATCTTTGGGAGAAGAAAGCAGAACGTTGGCTTTACCTATCTGAAAACAAACATCGCTTTCTAGAAAACACAATTTGAGTCAGTGTATTCAACTTACCGAAAAGACGAAGTCATTAGGATAGACGACAGTCGTTGTGGGTCTATTCACTCTGGTATAGGTAATGCCCTTAGTATTGGCAGCTAGTTCAATAGCTCTTTCAGTAGCAACAGCGTCAGCTGGATAGAAAATAGTACTGCCATTCACTGATCTGAACATGGCCAAATCTTCAAGACCCATTTGACTAGGACCGTCTTCTCCTATGCTGACACCACAATGAGAACCGACAAAGTTTACATTGGTTTGGGAAATCGCGCCCATTCTGATCTGATCAAAAGCTCTAGTCAAAAAACAGGCAAACGTCGATGCGAAAGGAACAGTTCTGTCTCTGCAGGCAGCTCCAATAGCGGTTCCAACCAAGCTTTGCTCAGCAATGAAGCATTCAATGTATCTTGATGCGTCAAATTTCAGTAAATTTTCTGAGAAAGTGGAATTTTTCATGTCACCATCCAAAGCAATGACTCTCGAGTTGTTTTGAGCGATCTTAACCAAGGCAGTACCTGAAAAATATAACTCCTGTTACAATGCATATAACTACAGAATCAATATAATCAATCACCATAGGCAACTCTGGTGGCAAGTTGGTCACCAATCTTGTAGTTGGGTGGTGAGCTTAGCTTGATATTGCTGATATCCACAACAGGTGCATCATCTTTAATGGGCTTCTGAGGGTGAATTTTAAGAGGTCCAGGGTTCTTGATGAGACCTTTCAAGTGTTCAACTATTCTATCAGTCTCGGCACCCAAGGCTTTTCCATGCCAATTATCCAAATCTTCAATCTATATAAAGTCTCTTGTCAACTGATTTATACAACCAGTTTTCTCACCTTTGGAAAGTTTTTTCCTTTGAGGGTCTTTGCAACAATAGCAGTGGGTTTACCCTTAGTTGTACTAGCAGTATAAAGTGCCTTCGCTAATTCCTCAATATCATGGCCGTCAACCACAATAGCATGCATTCCAAATGCTTCTATACGCTTTCTATAGTTCTCCACATCGTGGCCCATTGAAGTTTCTTGAGACTGACCCAGGCGATTAACATCAAAAATAACGCATAGATTATCTAGCTTGTAAAAACTGGCAAAGTGAACTGATTCCCAAATGGAACCTTCGGCACTTTCACCGTCTCCAACCAAGCAATATACTCTATTTAAAATAAATGTCTGAATAAAACAATCATCTCTCTAGAAATGTATATTCACCTGTAGCTAGCCTTGTCAAAATACTTTCCAACATAAGCCATTCCTCCAGCGATAGACAAACCCTGACCCAAAGAGCCGGTACCAACATCAATGAAGTTCAATCTAGGTGTAGGATGTCCCTCAAGGTCGGAAGAGAGCTTTCTCAAGTTTTGAAGATCCTGAACTGGGAAAAGACCAGCTTCTGCCCAGGCGGCATAGAGGGCGGGAGCAGCGTGTCCTTTAGATAGAATGAATCTGTCGCTGGATGGGTCTCTTGGTTCTGAGACCTTGTAACGCATGGTATGGAAGAACAATACCGATAGTATTTCGGAGATTGACGAACATGATGTTGGATGTCTAGAAAAAATTCTTTATTTAAAAGGTGTATTCAACTTTTATAATCGATTTCAGTGAGCCATTTAATTGTCGCCAGTTGGGTCGACACCGGTCAGATGTATGGTTGATGAAACCTATGTTTCAGATCACCTTCACCCCCTAAAAGCGTGTGAGGGTAGAGCAGGATGGCATCACTTTATTGTATTATTCACCTACCCCACCGTAGTTTGTTGTGGCGTAATAATTACTATTAGACACTTTCTAGTGGCGTTTGAATCGATTTTGATAGAGTGGTTTCTCAATGTGAGGGGTGACATACGGCGGAATTGGATTGTTACGGAAGGGAGTTTTGAAATTTAATGCACCGTTATAAAACCCATGATGGAGTTTTGAATGAAGGCGATAATGTTGAGATTCGATAAGTACAAGGATTTGTGAAAATGACAGCGCGCCAATTTTCAGATCAATAGTTCTTATATTAACTTTGATCAAGTTTGGGAATAAGAACTATATGAGTTGAGGTGTTTTGACCTAAACGACATTTTTTGATGCCTGGAGAGATTAAAAATGGCGAGAAATTCGTAAAAGACGGTTTATTTTCTTAGGCCCTATACAAATGTCCAAGCCAAAGTCATAGACCAAACTAGAGAAAGCATCACATCGCAATCTACGTTACATCTCTTATCTAAAGGTGTATGATTGGATGGAAATATTTCAATGATTCTTATCCATTACGGGGAAATCAATTCAAGTACTCAATCGTTTAAACAACAAATATAAAAATTAAATCGATACATTTGTTTATTTCTCTATGGATTTCAAAACGACGATAATGTTTTTGGGACCTGATAAGTGATAGTGATACTGGTTGATTGATTCCACCATATATCGAATGTTTGCTTAAGCTGGTGACGCTTTCAAAACGAGTGTCTTACCGCTTACCGGAGATAAATAAGCATAAGCATAAAATCAATAGACTGGGTCCTATCTAAAACTAACCTGTTTCTTGTAATTTTGGTACGTCGTGGTCGGCGTGGACTACATAACAATTAAAGTAATCTAGATCAAATTTGGAAAGCAGAACATCGGGCCATGTTTCAAATTCAATTAGAAAGGATTTTGAAATGGTCTTATGAGCGATGAGGCACTGATTTTGAGTGAAGTATGTAACATTAAGTGTTGGTTCACAGAATAATTGAGTTTTGAATATGCACAGGATGTTTGATTCACTACGGTTCATGAAGTTAGTTCGAATTGAACACCGTTTTGGATTGAAAACTTCATGAAAACACGAATTGATTGATTACTTTTTTAACGTATATTCGGATCTAACTATCCAAACAGCATGTAACCGTTTTTGTGCTAAACAATAATTATGCCAGAGCGATTTCGTCTGTTACTTTTAATTCTCAATATCATTGTCGTAAATTTTCAAATTTGAAATTCATACAACCACTTTTCCAAAAACTTAAATAACCACGACGTTAACAAAACAGGCAGACAACAGGATAGACAAAAGAGACTGCAAACTGCAAAAAAGTAACCCACTTGAAAACGGGGATCTTTATAGAACTGGAATCGATTTGAATATTTCAACTTTATAATAAAATTATAATTGTGTATAATAATATGGTGCATATTCAGTATTATCTTTAGGAGCTGGAAATATCAATGTGACATTTTGGGGTGGCTAACCATGGTTGTGAATCACCCACTGGCCAAACCTGTATTAGTATGGGTTGAGACCACTGGACGTAAAATTCGAATTCAAATGGGGCGTTATTGGTCCACCCCAAAATAATGTATGCCTCAATTGGCCCGACTGTGAGAAAAGAAAGTAACGGATTTGATGTGATGAGAATTTTGATTCTTCAATTCTGTAGAATGACAGAGATCAAAAAAGCTGACAGTCTATCTCTACTCATCGCTCTAGGTATTATGAGTATGAGTATATACACGGTGTCCGGAAATTATGAGCAAAAAAATCAGGGGAGCATTCTAGACCAAAAATAAATGCTACCTCTTCCTATAAAATTTTTTCAAAAATTGATTATTAACGGAGTTACAGGGTGTTAAACTTAAATTTGTTTGCAGTTTTTCTGGCCATGCCTTTTGTCACGCTCATAATATTTTGACGAAATCTTGTATTTGGGGCTTTTTCCGGATGAGAAATTCAAATTTGCCCACCGTTTTTTCGCATTTTGTAGCGAGCCTATACTTTGATTTGAATGGTCCTAACTTTTTTGTGCTACACTGTATGCGACTTTTGAGTGAACATTTTTATTCTCCCAGCCCAGCAGATTTTCTCTAAAAAAATCGCTAATATGTTTTCTGGATTTTTCAGCCTCTAAATATGCTCTAGTAGGCCTTGGTTTTTGGAAAAAACTGGGCGACGTATGGCCTCACAATAGACCTTTTTCCTCTCTACATTTCAAAAAAAATCGTCAAAATCGATCAATAAATTAAAAATTTATGAGGGTGGCCCGCTTTCAAATGGGTCACTCTGTAGAAGAATGAAAAAAAATCAGGAAACATACGTTAAAAAAATACTGCAATGTTCTCAAAACATTCCACATGCTGTTAATGAAAACGTACATAATATAAAAACTAAACTTTTTTTTGATTGAAGTACTGTTCAAACAAATCCTAGACTTGACACCACGCCACCGTAGAACCAATATAGAACGAATCGATCCGAGATGAAACATTAATCGTCAACATTATGTAATCATGATTCCCAACTGAACGATAGATCAATATTTGGTACCACATAATTAAGATTAATCAATTCCAAAAAATTGCATTTGAACAATCATTGCTACAATGTACAACGTCTCACAGTCCTACCTACATCACGAACTGACGGTACTCAGGTCAAGTACTATTTTCATTTTTCTCAACGTTCACGTTTTGAAACCGGCATGCGGCATATTATAAAAATTGTCTACTCACCCCGATTTGGCCGCTTGAGTCGATGTGACCGAATGAAGTCTTATCTTATTCGCAACGTCCTTCAACTCTTGGACAACTTTAGCTTCAAGTTTGTGGTAGTTGGGCATGTTGGATCTTCGTTAAATTTTCGATTAAGAAAGCCTGGTTTTAACAGCCGGTTGCCGACACAAAACACAACTAAAATGAAAACCAGTACTGAACTGCCAGTGAATCAACAAGTAGTAGCGGTCGCACCGCACTCGCGTTGTATTATTATCCATTGTTGCCAGCTCATAAAAGAAATCCGTTCCACTTTGATATCTGTCTACCTCGTCATTGTACTAGTAGAGAGAATCGAAGGTACAGTACCTAGTTGCCTACTCCACACAATAACTGAGCTTTCGACGGGCCGACTCTTTTTGAACCATATCACATAAGCTCCACTTCATATACTTACTGGATACCAACTTTTAGACGGTTTAAATTCCCGATTTGGATTAAAAAGGAAATAATGGAACAATATGACATAAAATTGATAACTCCAAGCTTCAAGGCACAGTTGATATATTTTTTGAATGAATGATTGCATTTTAGAGATATTTTCATCATTTATTTATCAATCTTGTTTGGTTCATGGTCGGCGTCAAAATTAAGATTGTGGACATTGCGGGCGGAAATATTATATAGTCCCGCCGCTCCTTTTCAGTTTGAAACGGCATGATATCGATTGGACATTATTTGGAGGGTCAGAGTAAGGTATAATATTCAACATTTTGACTATATTATGTAATTGAAAGCTTAAATCATGTTTTTCTAAAGATCTCATTATCCTCATCTCACTCCTCAAGTTTGACGCACTTTTTTCAAGGAATCTTCCCAAGAGTCTCGCAATTTGATTTTTTTTTCACGATCTGGAATTCATTGAACAATCATGTCGACGAACCCTTATCTTGCCTGAGGTGACTTCAGGTGACACTAGACAATGCAAACTTCGTGATTGAATTTTGAGGATGAAAAGATCTTTCAGATGATGTATCTCTCGACCCCCTTTCCATATCAATAACAATTAGAAGTGGGTTTACTAATTAGGTACTATTCATATATGTCCACTGTGAGCCAGTAAAAAATTTAAGATACCTACAATTGCTTGATCGGAAGCATTCGATCGTCGAATAATTATCATAAGTAACGAACAGAACTTTTTTCGTTTAGGTGATATTTACTGACAAATATTTGGCAGACGAAAAGTATTATATAGTATGTTGGTTCAGTTTATTCAGCAATGTCTGTTCCAAGTTCCCCTTTCCATGAAACTTCTCAAATACTTAACGTTTTACAAGGGATTTCCTGCGTCAAATAGCGACAACACTGCGGTGCATCAGCAGTACGTGTACGCACAAAATGACAAGACTTATTTTATTCTAATCCTAGCCAATAGGAACGAATCAAAATGAACCTGGTGACGGGTTATTAACGAAGGTCAAATATAAACTTTCCTCTGGGTCATGTAGCGTAGAGAATTTGTACCAATAGAGACATTGGATGAAGAGAAATATTGAGTTTTGTTAACAGTAGAAATATAGGTACCTACCTAGTGATTGTAATTTGAATAAACAGACCTATTCAAGTGACATAGCAACAAAATAATACACCGCAGAAACCAATTATAAGCTTCATCAAATGAAGCAACATGATGGCAACTCTGAAGTTCGCATTATCGAAATTTTATGTCTATTAACTAGAGTGAACAAAATTTTTAGAATTCAGAACAATGTACTAAATATTATAAGCAGGGGTGTAGCCACGAGGGGGGTTTTGGGGGTCAGAACCCCCCTCCTTGATCAGGAAGTCATTGAAAAACACATTCAAATTTAAATGATGAAATAATAGCAGTCTCACAATCTCTTGGAAAATTCATTAAAAAGGGCTACATATTGGACCCAAAACTCCTAAATAGAGTGTACTAGTGACATAGTAACTGGATAAAACAACCAAGTCTCACCACCTCACGGTCGGCATCCAGTTTTGGGTATGTTCAAAAAAGGTCAAGGGGGTGATTTCGCAGCTCATTTTTCAACATATTATGTGGATCCATAGTGAACCTCGTTTCCAAGATACAGGGTGGTTTTTTTTGACCGATTTTTTTCATAGTTTGTCAACATTGTTTTCAGTGACAAGGATATAATTTTGCCCTAACTAGATCGAAATTATACAGACTAAAATGTCTCTTGAATGTTTGGCGTGTCCTGCTTCATTTTTAAGATAAAAAACAAAAGCCATTTATTGCATCTATCTTACAAAATACTTTAAGAAATCCTAGAAATATTTGCAAACATTTTAACTTGAACCAACTGTTTCATCCACTCACAAAAGGCACATGCGTATCAACTGCCAGCGAGGCCTTAAAGGCACAACGGTGCGGGGAATCTGATTTTTCTCCTGCAGATCTCTTGACTGAGTTTCTATATACCACCAAAATAACCTTCTGCATGGGTGCCACTTTGAACGAAAAAATCAAATGAAACCCCCCTGTCGAGTGATACCTCATTTTGAAAGTATTTTCATCCTTATTATATACACCCTTTAAGTTTAGGGTCGCTGTCTCTTTCTGATTTTTCAATATCAAGGCAGATTTTTTTTCAAAATGGCGCCCAATTGCCGTTTTGACATCCTCAGCTGTCACCACTATACTGAGAAATGCAGAACGTGCTCTAAACTTGATATCCAAATTTCATTCTGGTTCGTTAAATCGTTTAAAGTTAGGGAGGGAACATCAAAGAGTTGATGGTGTGATGTGATCCCCAATATATGAGCAAGTTCTGCATTTCTCAGCACAGTGGAGAGAGCTGAGGATGTCAAAACGGCAATTGGGTGCCATTTTCAAAAAAATATATTGCCTTGATGATATTGAAAAATTAGAAAGAGACAGCGACTTCAAACTTGCAGGGTGTAATAAGGATCCATTTGAACAGCTGTTATTTTGACAGGTCCAGCTGACAATACTATGTCAAAAAAAATCAGAACGTCGCCACATGATATGGCATGTCCTAATTTCGTTCAAATTTATTAAACGGTTCAAAGGTTAGGAGGGGAGTGGACATTGAAAAATTACACTGTATAATAATTTTTATGTAAAATCCATTGTGCCGTAGGTGGCGCCCTCTCCTAGTAATATCAAAAGCGTGAATGAATTTGGATTTCTCGCCTTAAATGGGTCCCCACTTGCAACAAAACAACGAACCAAACGCCGCGCCGTTGCGAAACCCGTCGCGAAGGCCGTTGTGAACCTCATCACGAAAGTTGTTGCGAACGCCGTTGCGAACCCCGTCGCGAACGCCAACGCGAACAGAGCAAAAACACGGCGCCGGCGTTCCACCGGTAGTCACATTAAATAAATTGGGTGGTGAAATGAGAATCACTTTTTTCCAATTTTTTCTTCATAAACAACCGACAAAGATAATATTGGAGTAAAAGCTCTCCTCTATTCATAACATGAAACATGAAACCGACAAGTGGTGGAAAGCCGGCGCCGTGATGTTTGGTTACGTGTTTGTTGCAAGTGTGGGCGCACCTTAAGAGACTCCATTATACGTGATGACGTGATGTCGTATCGCTGTGTCAATTTATTGAGAAATAATTGACAAAAATCGAAAATACAATTAAAATTAAGCACTTCAAGGCTGCATGTTCCTATCTGAATTTTCATAAGAATGCGAGGTCTATCACTTGTCAATCATTGTCGGTTGAATATTCGGACATCCCATATAATAACTACAATATTTCTTAAATCAAATCTCAATCGTGCTGGCGATTGTGATTGTCTAAACGCAACGCCACTCAAAAGAACTTGTGGTGCACTCTATGTGCCTATCTGAAGTAAAACCTCTTTTTCTTAAACAACTAGACTCAACTGAAAGTTGAAAAAAAAACAAAGAACCAAATCTAAATAACTACACAAAATCCCGAGTCGAAACCAAAAAAGCACAACGAAAAACCACCTATAATATGACACCGAAAAAAAAAACAGAACCTCGCAATCCTATTTATTTCCTGTGAAAATGTGAATAACTACCCCGTAAACAAAAATCTCCACCTGGTTGCCATGGTTGTATAAGTATATAAATATGGTAAACGATTTTCGTAATGCCAGATCGTGTGTCGCGGCCTTGGAAAATTACTCTCAGCAAAGAAGTTTTGCTACAAAATACTACTGCCTCTCTGAAAGATATTTAGCACAGTGCGCAGGATAAAAACAAAACAGAAAGTTCTGGAAGCGCAACAGATATTTGAAAAGAAATTTTTTACCAGGTTTAGTGATGACTCCCTAAGCTAGGGCTTAACTAAGTGTTCTGCTGATGTTATGAGTAATTTGAAATGAGCAGTACCATAAGGTACCACGTTAATTTGAACGTTCAATTAGATGGTAGTCCTATTCATCCATATACTATCCGTTTTATCAGGGGCTAGTTAATGAAAGTTCTAACATTTTGAAAACTTTTAGAGAGCGCGAAACAATCGTTTCGCTGAGTGCCTACCAAAGTTCTAGTTTGACGTTGCTAAATACAGGGTGTTCCAAAAAGAATAAGACATAAGGTAACAGCAGATTCCTTTGAGTGCGTCCCAACTTGCAACAAAACACCGAAGCGAACGCCGGCGGCGCCGCGCCGTCGCGAACACCAATGCAGTCCTAATCGCGAACGTCGTTGCGATGTTGCGAACCCCGTCGCAAACACTGCAACATCATTGCGTTCCACCAGTTATCAATCACATTGAAGAAATTGGGTGGTATAGTTACTAATTTTTTTTTAAATAAACCCATATTTTTCATAAACAACTGACAAAGATAATATTTGAGTAGAGGCACTTCACTTTCCGCTAGTCATAACATGAAAGCAACAACTGGACAAAAAATTGAAAGAAACGGAAAAAAGTCATAATTTCTAAAAAAAGTCTGCATGACGAAAAAATGGGAGCTACGATGAAAAAATTGTTTTTTATTTCACAGGGCGTCACAAAAATATGAAAATATTTCAAATGAAACAAGAGCAAAAAGTCATTTTTTGGCATCTTAACGTGAAATGATAAATGAAAGATTTGTTCCAAATTTGGTCGTAACCCTGATTCCGAACTTACTGAAGATAACTTGAATGCATAAAAACTTGGAAAACAAAAAGTCCGCAATTTAATACTCCCATATTATGATTTTTAATCCTGTACATGATTACCTGCTGTTGTTGTAGGTTAAAAACATAATATTATGGAAATAGTAAAACGCGGACTTGCAAAAATATTCCATTTTTTTTAAATTTTGAAAATCAGAAATCAGAGTGAGGACCAAGTTTGGAGCAAGTTTTTCATTTATCATTCTCCATTAAAAGGCCAAAAATTGACTGTTTGCTTGTGTTTCATTTTATGTTTTTACATTTTCGAGGCGCGAAGAATAGACATTATTTTTTTATCGTAGCTCCTTCTTTTTCGACAAGCAGACTTTTTTATCAAGAATGACTTTTGGTCGTATCTTTCAATTTTGGTCCATTTGTCCTCTTGTTAACAGCATCCGCGGACATACTGTATAGATGTGATTTGACACGCAAAATTCAATCTGTCTCTCACTGGTAGGGTCGCCACTTACAGACCTATTCACTCATTCAAATAGTCATAACTATTTTTGTACGCACTCGTTAATTGTTTGAAAAACCTCGTACAAGTGGCTAGGACTGGTAGGAGTAACCTTTTTTAAGATCCATGCAATATGGTTTCAAATGGCAAATTTCGAAAATGAACATAGGGGGCTTTGAAAACGGCGTTATCATGGTAATTCTGAGATTTGTTTTATTGTTCAATGTTTCGCGATTTAAAAAAAACAATCCGATTTTATTTTTTTTTACTCATTTTTTTTTATTAGAGACATTGAACATTGAGACACTAGTCAAAATCACCATGGCAACGGCGCGGCGTTTTTTTAAAAATTTGCCATTCAAAGCCACATTTCAGGAAGTGATCCATGTAAGTGCAATGATCTTTTTTATGTGAGTTTGACGGAAAATCAATTTTCCAAGCAAAACAAAATTCACGAGTGCGTACAAAAAAGTAATGACATTTTGAATAAGTGAAAAGAGGTGTTAGTGACGTCCCCTACAAGTAAGAGATATATCAAGGACAGCTTTGAATTTTGCAAGTCAACCTACCCTTATATCCCAGATTTCATCAAAATAATTATTTCATAAGTTTTTTGAAAAAAATCGAAATTAAAATTTAACTTTGATACCTTGTATCTCTCTTGAGTCTGTAAGGAATCTGAAAAAGTTCAAGGCCTCAAAATGAAGCCAAGATAGTCTGTGCATGTTGTATGAAATTTTTAGTATAAACAATAGAAATGTACATACCTATAGAAGAAAATAGTGGTCTAGTAGAAGAACAATGAAGTTTGGAAAAATGAATACATTGTGCCTTTCTATTTTTGTTTCGGTCAACTTGATACTTTCAGGTAAAACTTGGAGAAGATCCATTTTGAGGTATGCCAAATCCAATGGCGTACATATTTTTTTTTTTTCAAAAAAAATCGTTCATGTGATTCACTCAAATTTCGTTGTTAGAAACTCGCCCAGTAGGCCATGGATTTTGTATGACCGAGGTCATAATTTGCTGAAAAGATGCAGTTCGTCAAGCTCTACAATTTTGAAAAAGTCGAACCAAATGGCAGAATAATTAATAATAAACTTTTTTTTAGGATGACCCGAAAACAAATGGGCCACCTGTATAGATATAAAACATTAATCATTCACTAATATTAAATCATTACTGGCGAGATAAATATGATCTGTAATATTTGCAATAGGATTGCTCAATGCAAAGTATGTATCGAAATCTTCAAAGACTAGATACTATTTCAATATTGTCAATTTTAAAAAATGAAACTCTTGCACTTTTGTCTATTTCTTCTAGGTATCTGTTTGTCTATGTGATAAAATCGAGGTGTTTCCATAATATAGTATCATAAAGTGCTCCGGCTTTGTTGGAATTTTCCATTCATTAACATATTCCTTATGAAGCTGACGTATATGGATGGGATATGTTTCAAAACTATACTATTTATATGATAAAATTATTTCATGTTGGTTTTCTGAAGGTATTTCATGGCTCAACGTAAAAAGATTCATGTAATAAAATGCATGAATGACATGACTTATTTTTAACCGAACTTACATAATATCATCAAAATCGTTGAATTTTCCTATGCTTGATGTTTATTTTTACGAATAATATTTGTATCGTAGTTTGATTATCTATCCTTGAACAACACTGCAACATGTCACTTCAGCGCAACACTGAAACTAAACATTTTAAAAAACGATCTGACGATATTGCAATGTGATTCAATAATTTCTTGTCCACTCCTCCGCGAGATCGATACCTCCTATTTCTCCATGGTGCGTTTGTGCTTCTACTTACTATCGAAAGGTGGCGATATTAGTGATATCTTCTCCACATAGATGTGTCTACAGTTTGAATAGTTTTTGGTATTTGTAAATGCTTGAGCAGACTTTTACCTACTTTTGGAGTCCAAACTTCAAGAACGTAAATATCGTCAAACATGTAATGGATCAAAACATAATGTTTTCGAAGGTACATGAAATACTATACTGTGAAAGGAGAATTGACGAAAATGTGAAAGCTTTCTCATTTAGCTTAAAAAAAAATTCCATTGGAATTTTGTTTCTTATTTTTTGTTAGAATAATGATCCGCTTGACTCCGTATATTAGTCTGGGTAAATCACCTACACAGTTTCGATTTCAAATAATTGTAGTATAGATGTGTGAAGCGGATCATAAAAAATTAATTATACTTATTTTAATACCATGCTTCTTTTTCACAAGTGGTAATTTTAAACTCAATTTAGTATTAAAATATGTTTGTACATATCAAAAATTATCAAAAGAACACAGTAACGTTCAAAGACTGTATGTCTACTGGTAATATTTGACATCGGTATTCGATTCATTTCAAGACTTAATTGCTAAAAATTCAACACTTTTGGCAGCAGAAACTTATACCTTCTATTTGTACCGAATTTCATTATTCAAGAATCAACAACCGCACCAATATCATTATCCATACTCACTATGATGTTTATTCTTCGTCCTCCGATTTCCCAAAAGCAACATCGGACAGTCTATACCTTCATCTAAAATCAATTCCCCCAGGTCCTTATTGCCACTCTCCACTTAATCGGTATAAGATGAGACATCAAAATAACCTTCTTCCTACGCTCCCTTCTCCTATTAGAGTGAGATGTTCAAGAATTAAGTGCATCATGCTTTCCCAAAGTACCCTCTTGTTCTGGATTCTGGTTTATCCAGGATATTTGATATTTTTCTACTTGGTACAATTTTTTGAATTAATGTAATTCAATAATGATGGAAAATACGCCACATCTAGTATAGCTATGGAAAACGAGTGGGAGAAGAAAGAGCCTTATATTGTTATGTCACATTAATGAACAACACCGACCATCAATTTTGGACCATCAGTATTTCGCGCATATGGTAGAGAGTAGAGTAGACCAATCCTCAAGAGTTTGACTGGCGAACCATACGTCTTTTGATCGATTGTATCTTTAGCTTGGGTAAAATTTTTCCAACCAACTTAGGTATACATTTTTGATGTTTTGTCTTGTGGGTTACGTCAGTATCTTGCTGTTTGAGTCCACTTTTTGGAAAATGTTCAAGATGCTTCCGTTGGTTACAGTTCCAGATAGCTCAAGTCATCCTCGGAACGTCTAGTTTGATCCTGTAGAGGCCCGAATGTTCCGGACCTAATCTGGACTTCTCGAGTCATATCTAGGACTTTCGTAGGATGATTCATCATAGGAATGTTCATGAGACATCCCGAGGACCTTCATAACTATACTATAGATATGATATTTCTATTGTAGTATGTACCTTTAAGAGATGATACGAAAACAGAGCCCTATTACTAGCATATCTTGAGAAAAATTATCCGTTAGCAGGCGGCAAGCAAATTTGTATGATTGAATGAAGGCAAGAGAGAAGTCAGGAGGACCTTCGGATTCCTACCATCTAAGCTCTTCGACAAAACACGTCCTCAGAACTCAGAACTAACACAAAACACGTCCTCAGAACTAATAAATTGGTAATATCGGTTGCTCTGGGACGTCCTGGATATATCTCAGAACCCAATCAACACCTACTCAAGACGTCCGAATATTCTGACCCAATCTCGTTCGAAGGTCCTTAGGACGTACTTGTGTTGTCTGGGGTACCATTGAAATAGTTTAGACAATCTTCATTTTCAATTCTCTCATTACCTGTTCTTCCAGGTCTATTGTTGTTTGTTCGCCTCTGAGAATGGTTTGATTCCAATACAGCCGGTATATTCTCAAGCAATCTGCCGGGTTTGTACTTGTTCCTTTTTCTTCCAGACCAGCTCCCAATGTATGATTTGTGCTACCAAGCCCCATGAAGGTATCTGCATGGCTGCTGCAAATGCCTGACCGATGATCAACATCGATACTCAGATGATCGCTCACCACCACACCTGAGTACTAAACAACCCGACGTGACACTCTGTGATCTGGATCTATCAAAGTGCCGACGAGGAGTGACGCAACCTTTATCTTTTCAGTAAACTTTGGTCTTAGCTGTATTCCATTAATGCATGAGGTGATTGGTATACAGGGTGTTTATTTGAAAAGTCACCCTACTATCCACGATCTGCGAAATTAGACAGATTTTGGAAATTCGCCGGAACACGTCAACAAATGCATTGAGGGGACGTTTTTTTATGAAATGGCGCTAGTTCAACCTCAACAAATCCCAGAGCTACCACCGCAACATTTTTAAATGGGACGCGGGTGGTGATTCTCGAATAAACACCCTGTAAAGTAGTATAATATACATCATCGGAAGGCATGTAGTCGATATTTCAAGGGTTCCTGAGTGTTCTTTGGATCCATGGATGGCAATTATATTTTTTCGTGTCAAAGAAAGCTTGGTTTCTTCTCGTTTATTAGGATAATGAATTAAGGATGAGATGACCTAAAATATTTAATCCAGTAGATATGTACAGGGTGGTCAGATAAGAAGTGCAGTATCCCGAAAACTAGTTGTCTTGGAGACTTGCAGTGAAAATAATATCACTGAAGTATGGCTTAGGAAAGATCGAGGAAAATATTTTCAGATTTCCAAGATGTTCGTCAGGGGGCTTGACCGCCATCTTGAAATTTTAAAGTGATTTTTTACTAAAATCCACCAAGTGAATAATGTACTAAAGTAATAAGACTTGGACTCTTTTTGACGTATCTTTTTCAAATAAAGTGGTGGGGTGATTAATTGTTTTTTCTATATAAACTGCTGTAACTTTTAACAAACGTGGTCATGTTGAAAAAGGCATTCAATGCTCCATCAAACCCATCGTACCTGTTATATGTCCATGTATCAGTGATGCCGCCAGGGCGCGTTTTTTGTTATACCTTCCTAATAACAGAAAATTCTCAAAAAAAATCAAATTTATTTTAATTTTTTTGATATAAAGATGTAGTGAAATGATACTTGAATAGGCTCGTGCAAACCGTATCTCGATATTTCTTTCGTAGCCTAAAATAACGAAAGAAACAAATTGAGTCCCGATATAATTTTTAAAAGACGCGATTACACCGGTACATTTTTATTTAATTTGTTCTTAATGTATTTGTCCTTCTTCAAGATTCAGTGATACAACTTCATAATTTTATAATTTTTTAACAATAAAAGTATTCAAACAAAATGTTAGGAAATCGCAGAAATAGCACATAATGGAATCATGATCAAAGGAAAAAAAGAAATAGCAGATGTAATGAATGAATATTTCTCTCAAGTAGGTCGTAAATTGGCAAACCAAATCACAAAGCCAAAAATATCTGTTTCAAGACAGAAAATAAATAATCATTCTAGGGTGTCCCAGCAAGGGTGGCCACCGGCCATATCTCAGAAACTACTGGACCTAAAAGTTCAGGAAAAAAAAAATTATCACTAAAGTGGCCACGAGAAAATGCTGGGAAATATTTATAACTTCGAAATTTTTCCGCTAGGGGGCGCAATCAAAGCTTAAATATTAAAATTCGAAATTTCTCCGGAAATTCTCAGATTGAGGTATATCTTTATCAACATGGTTAGAAAACCTAGACAATTTCACGTCTTTTTAATACAGGGCTCATTGGCGTACCGACCTTCGTGTGAGTAGGGGAAGGTAGTGAAAGTGTAATAATTGTTCAAGTGGCTGTAACTTATAAACGACTTTTCCGATTTTGTTGCGTATAGGCTTGTTTGGAAGATAAATGTGAGTACTTTCGTATATCGTATCCAGTGATGCGTGATTGTCTCCAGAAAAGTTGCTAGAAGGCATAATTTGAATTAAAAACTGTTGTTTTCGTTTCACCGCAAAAATTTAAATGGTACGGTATAATTCTGATAACAGAATCGAAATGAAGATCAAATTTACAAGAAAAAAACGAAAGTACTCACATTTATCTTCCAAACAAGCCTATACGCAACAAAATCGGACAAGTCGTTTATAAGTTACAGCCACTTGAACAATTACACTTTCACTACCTTCCCCTACTCACACGAAGATCGGTACGCCAATGAGCCCTGTACCAAAAAGACGTGAAATTGTCTAGGTTTTCTAACCATGTTGATAAAGATATACCTCAATCTGAGAATTTCCGGAGAAATTTCGAATTTTAATATTTAAGCTTTGATTGCGCCCCCTAGCGGCAAAATTTCGAAGTTAAAAATATTTTCCAGCATTTTCTCGTGGCCACTTTAGTGATCATATTTTTTTTCCTGAACTTTTAGGTCCAGTAGTTTCCGAGATATGGCCGGTGGCCACCCTTGCTGGGACACCCTGTATATTCTTGGAACCAACTGACGAAAATGAGATATCATGTATAATAAGGTCACTGAAAAACAATAAAACTCCTGGCTATGACAACATCACTGCAGAGACTCTAAAAAACATAATTCCATACATAGTTCATCCTCTGAATCATTTGATAAATAGAGCTCTGGAAGCGGGTCAGCTTCCCGACTGTTTGAAAAAAGGAGTTCTCATGCCAATCTATAAAAAAGGTGATTCAAGAGACAAAAATTATTATAGACCAATAACTATGATCTCAGTCCTTGAGAAAGTCATAAAGACCAGACTTGTCAACTTTATTGATAAGCACAAACTGTTATCAGAAAAACAATTTGGTTTCCGAGAAAAAGTAACTATTGATGACGCTGTTATATGTCTGACTTCAAGAATTCATGAAAAAATTGATGATAATAAATACGTTTTAGCTGTATTTTTAGATCTAACGAAAGCTTTTGATACTGTTGATCACAATATCCTGATCAAAATTCTGGAAAAAAATGGTATTCGTGGAATTGCTTTAAACCTATTCAAGTCTTACCTCTTTGAAAGAGTTCAAATGGTTGATATCGAAGGAGTGAGGAGTGGTGATCAAATGGTGATATATGGCATTCCACAGGGAACAGTCCTGGGTCCAGTTTTATTTACACTCTACATAAATAGCCTCCTAGAGTATCAAACTAGTGGCCTCATAACGCCGATCATACTGTGATTATATACGAAGGCAATGATTGGAGTCATGCACAAAGAATAGCCGAAAACGATTTATGTCAATTGAAACTGTGGTTTGATGACAATAAATTTTGATAAAACAAAATATGTGTCATTTAGCTGTAACAAAAGCAGTACTCCCAACTATGACAAATTGAGCATCGACGTTAAGGATTCTACGTTAGAAATTTTCGGAACTGATAATATTAAATATTTGGGCCTGAATATTGATTGCCATTTGAGGTGGGACTTCCATATAAATAAAGTAGTGAAAAAACTGCGACAAGTACTCTATAAATTTAGACAGCTAAAGAAAATTCTTGAAATTCCATATTTATCAAGAATATATTATGCCATTATTGAGTCCCACCTACGATACGGCATTGTGGCATGGGGAGGAACATACATGAAATAAATCAAACCTCTCGAAGTCATGCAAAAACTTTTCATCAAAATTATATTTGAGAAAAAAAATACTTACCCCAGTGATGAATTGTATCAAGAGAGCGGATTACTGAATATAAGGCAACTGTATGTACTGAGAACACTTTAATATCAGTTCAAAACTCGATCACTATTGCACCCTATCGATCACGATTACAATACGAGACTTAAGTTAACAGTGAATACAACCACCTTGAAAGTAAACAAGACACTATCGCAAAAATCATACTGGTTCTTGGCACCGTACATGTATCGTCTATTACCTGCATCAGTGAAAAACTCAAATGGTTCAAATTCTTTCAAGAAAAACCTTAAGATCTGGTTATTATCTCAACCGAGACGTGTTATTCATGACTTGATGGAACTAAATAATTAGGATACTTTTAGGAACACTTATGTATATCTATTTATCTTATATTTTTTGCACACGGAATTTACTTTGTATACCTGATTTTAGAATTTCTTTTTTTTTCAAGTTATAATAATTGTATGGAGTATGCGTGGGAAGGAATGCCTCGCACAAGTCTTTTGATTTCTGAGGTTGTATCTTTTCGATCTCCTTTTCTGTTTTGTGTATCCCAACAATTCTATACAGGGTGTTTCAGAATAACATGCTAATAATAAAGGGGGTGATTCTTGGGCTCATTTTACGAAAAAAAATTCATATGAACGTATGTCCTAAACGCCTTAACTTTTGAGATACAGGGTGTCAAAGTTTTAAAAAATAGATACTTTTTTTACAATAACTTTGTCATTACTGTAGATATCTTTATGAAATTTGAGTCATGTATTTTAGGCAATAATACTCATTCTTTGATGCACCAACAATTTAATTATTCTGACCAGTGCCGTCCATGCGGGTTTTGGTTTGCATATTTTTTGGAAAAAAAGCTAAGGCGTTTAGGACATACGTTCATATGAATTTTTTTTCTTAAAATGAGCCCAAGAATCACCCCCTTTATTATTAGCATGTTATTCTGAAACACCCTGTATAGCTGTTATTTACTCTGATTGAGATATTATGTGAACTTGAAATTATAAACTTTTGTGTGAAGATGTATATAGTCTCCTACAAGTCTTAGGACTTCTTGAGACTCAAATCTTTTTATTTCCAATCTAGTTTTTAAATATTTTTTTTTCTCTGTGTAATGGTCTTGATATAATTTTGGAAATAAATTATTATTATTATTATTATTATTGTTATTATTATTATTCTCTAAGTTGAAAAAAATAATAAGATATTGAGATTCCACTAGCGTATTTGAGTATTATTGCACTCTGATTTCTATTAAAAAAGTGATATTACTTGAAAGTATTGAAACGAAACAAATATCATATTGTATAGTAAATCTAGCAAGTTTTTTCCTGTTTGAAAAATGAAACAGAAGACTGACAATTTTCCGAGATATTAACTTGACTTATTTCTTTTTGAATGAAACCTGTATATTATTGGATATTTTGATTCTACCCAAAATTCTAAGCATATTTCATGAAGCATATTATCATAAACCCACCTATCTTCAACAGCTTTCGAGAAAATGTCGTCAAAACATGCAAAACTTAAAAAAAATCAAAACTGGACAGAGAGGTTGTGACAAATGGAAACAAACATTTTGTGAGAAGACTATTTTATGGAACCACTATGCTATCGAATGAACACACAACAAACGCAACGTCTCTGTGGAACAGAATGTGTTAAAACGTTTAGAAATATATTTATCACTTTTATACCATCTCCGATAGACAATAGAAAGGATTAAGGGAATTATTCCCACTGTGAGTTTCTAATCATTGCAGCTGTCTGGCGTGACATCATCCTTTGCAAAAAAATAATATTATCGAGCAGGTTTGAGATGAAATTAAAAATGATTCTGGAAAAAATATCTATCATTTCCAATGGTAATTGAAACGTTTATCCTCTAACGGATAGAGCCTCAAAAATTTCGGAATTCATATACATATTCAAATCCCGGAATGGCGATCCAATAAGCTCTTCGAGCCATTTCCAGTTCTGGTGTTTTCATTTTGTTTTGGTGAAAAAAATCGTGACTGCTTTCCAATTAAATTTTTATCAACCCTTAAAACGTAAGTAGGAAACAGAACAATAATTAAATCCCGTTTCTCCCAGAGCTCGATTCATTCCCTCCCATTCAAGAGAAGAGGTATATTTCTAATTAGAATGCCTCCTTTTCACCCTTTTAGAATTCCATAAACCTAATTAACAAAAATGCTACTTGTCGGTCTCGAAATGCTTGATGTTGACTGCCTGACATGATATGAACCCTCCACAATAATGTGTATTTTTCAATTTCACATTTTCAAAATGCATTTTAATGTTTGGAATCTGCTTTGCCTCAATTACGCAATTTTCGTTTTGAACTGGCAAACTGCAGACATTTTTCCACTTTGAACAAGTATCCGAATGAAAAAGTGATGTGTGCATTTTAAGACACAACTTTTTACTAAAATAAGATTCATCCAATTTAGGCTACTACCTGTAACTGGTCTCATTTGGTGCTCGGATATTGATTGATACTTATGTACCAGTTTTGCCCACTCCATAATCCATAACAGGCAAAATCCAGAATTGATCAGAAATTAACAGTAGTGAAAAGTTAACAATCCGTCAAAATAAATGACTACGAAACAAGAAGGGCCCGAATCCCGGACGTTTGTCCGGGCCGGCCGCTAAAATTTAGAGAAGCCATTTTGGCTGTAGATGTGAGGAAAATATAGATGAAAAATACATTACATATTACATTATACATACCATTTTCTTGGTAGCTGGAAATATAAAGTGCGTAGCGAATTTTAATCGTGTATCTATAAAATCTTGAAATAATCACTACTTATTAATTAATAATTATTGTTATCGCAGAAGGATTACAGGACGCTGCTCAACTAAGATAGGTTTGAGTCAATGATCTAATTAGATCATTGGGTTTGAGTATATGAACAAAAAAGAAGCATATTTTGTATTTGACATATTATCAAGTATCCGACTATAAAATTAAGCAAAAATAGTAAAATAGTGCATTTAATAAGGAGTAAAATATTACACTACATTAAAAAAATTGAATTATGTAAAACAGACAATGTATACTTTGTTCATGGCTTTCCTGCGGTTACGTCATACTTTTCCGTCTCTCTCTTACACATTGAAAAAAAATCACGTACGTCTGAACGAGGGTCGTTCGGATTAATTTGACAAATGTCACATGTGGAGCGATCAATCTACGACATACTGCCAAACGTCAGATACTGTGACGTGACCGCAGGAAAGCCATGAACAGACTGTAGATACAACCTCCAAACCAACTACACATTTTTATGACACAATTCAAAGAGACTAATAAGATGATTAAATTAAGTGAAAATTTGCAGTTAAACAAAAATATTCAAAAAGTGTGACCGAGGAACTTTTCAAGGGTAAAAACAGTTAGACAAAAAATGTGGCTTGATATGATTTTCAAATGTCCCTCGTTTTAAGTTTTTTATGTTATTTTGGAAGAGCGTTGAGGAGTTGAATTGATAGATAGCCCCGAAGATAGCCCGGACCATCTTGACATCTTTTCAGCCTGTGATGAGCTGGGATGATTAAGTTTTTCTGTTTTTTGAATTATAATCGAAGACATGGGTGCAAAATCAGGTAAGTCTATTATTTATCAAAATTCATGTTCATGCATATTCTTTTAGTTTAGATTATTGCGGATCGTTGGGTGCATGTCTACATTGAAGTTTTGATAGTTTTTTCTGTTTTTCTCGATAAAACTATGCAATCATTATTCTTATTCTTTCTTGAATGTCTCCGTGCAACAAACCAGGTTAGTCCAATTTTCAAAGCTTTTTTAAAGTAGTTGCGTAGGATCCAATTTATCTGAGAAATATTGCTATTTTATTAATTTTTTCTGTTTAGTAAAAAGTTGTTTTCCACCTTCTATTCTTAAATTAAAAAAATGAGGAACTTTCCTCAATTCTCCTGGAAAATTCATTAAAAAGGAAAATTCATCACAATTTTTCGCCTGCCGCGCTCATGCAGTGTCGAACCGGGCCTGTGGCCCACCTGTCCAAACCCACCCCCCCCCCTTATAAATTGTCTGGCTACGCCACTGATACCGACCAATGTGCGGAGGTCTTTCCAGCTAAAATTTAAGAGCTCTTTGGTTCTGCCCGTATCGGGTCCAGTTATCATTGCCTTGACATGTAGGATGCCTCAGGCATTGTTTCGAGTAGAAGTTTCTTCGCCTGTGTGATGAACCAATTTTGGCAAGTCTGTCAGTCTTAGTGTTACTCTTTATACCGCTATGGCGCGGACGCGTATTTACATTCTTTACTACGGTACAGTTGACCTACTCCCTGCAACGCAGTAATCAATGTAACTGAAAAGACCGCAATTCCCATCTACATACCTTACTACGGTACAGTTGGCCTACTTCCTACATAAAGATAATTTTTGAATATGTTCTGGGATGTCGCGTGAGTTTTGCCAGCTAAACTAACCCAAACTAACGCAAACTAACCCAAACTAACCAAAACTGACCCAATCTAACCCTAACTCAAAACTTCTAGTTAGTTTGGTTAGTTTGGGTTAGTTTGACTGGCAAAAAATGGATGTCGCGTGAGCGACATCTCAGAACATATTCAAAAATTATCTTTATGTAGGAAGTAGGCCAAATGTACCGTAGTAAGGTATGTAGATGGGAATTGTGCTCTTTTCAGTAACATTGTTTACTGCGTTGCAGCGAATAGGCCAACTGTACCGTAGTAAAGAATGTATTTACGCGGCCCGGACTCTGTATTGGTGGCACAACTCTGTAGTGGTTTTGAATTATCTTATGAAGAACCTCTTTGCCGGGACTGCTTTGGAGTCCACTGCCTTTCTCACAACAATCTTTGATGCTGAGGTGCTATCTGAACAAATGTTGGAAGTTCTGTGATTTGTGCCGCTCTCAAGAATATTATATGCACATTGCGTTATAGCAAAGATTTCAGCCTGGAGGATCGAAGCGTGCATCCCGACCGAGCAGGTCATTTTGTTGTCCCTCCCGCTCTTGCAGACTGCTGCTCTTGTGTCTCTCTGATGCTTAGAGCCATCAGTAAACTACCACGAACCTTCTCGTATTTGAGCTGGTCTGTTCTGATCCATCCACTGATGATGGCTCAGATTCAGATGTTCTAGACAGTTCAGACGGTATGCTGACACTCTATACAAACAGGTCCAGTGGGGGTAAATCCAGGATTACCCCCAACGCTCTCGTTGATGTGGTCCATACTGCGCCTGTTATACTGATGCATTCTTTCGACCTTATCCAGTTGGCGATGGAGTAGTGCTTTCTCAGTTGTGGGCCACCATATTATGGCTGCATAGGTGATCAGAGGTCTCAGTATACTATTCTGGGTTTAGTCCATATAGCTCTTTTGCATGCCCATAAAGAGCCAGGACAGTTTCTGGTCTCCCAGGTATTTGACCGTTTTTCTGTATTCTATGACTCTTCCCGAAAGGGATATCTACGGTTTGAGTCCTGATTTGTATTTCCTGGTAATTAACAGGATTTGGATCTTTTCAGAGTTGATCCCAAGTCCTTCAAGGGAGGACCACTCTTCTATTGTTCTTAGGGCTCACTCATCACCAGATCCACAATTTCGAATCAATCAGCTGCTTCAGCAGGTTGTCACAAGACTCCAAAGAAGAGAGGATAAGACTCCACCCTGGGGACAGCCTCTGACGGCCATAGTTCTGACATTTTGGTCGTGAAGTTCTTCAAATATCATCCTTTATGCTTTGCTCTCCTCTGGGTCAGTATTTTTTCTGAGCCTCTTGCCTCTAATGCTCGACAGATTGATTCAAAAGAGGTGCTATCAAATGCGCCTTCGATGTCTACAAAGGCAACCAATGATCTATTTCCGTCGAGCGCTCCTTCCACCTTGGTGATAAGGTGATGTTGCTCCATGTCAGTCGATAGACCTTGCAGGTAGGCATATTGATTTTATGCAGTGGCATGGATAACAGATGTGTTTCTTTGATGTATCCATCAACAAGTCTTTCTAGTGTCTTGAGTAGAAAGCTTGATAGACTAATCGGTCGGAAGGACTTGGTGTTGGTGTAGTCTGGTTTTCCTGGTTTTGAGATGAATATCACCTTCACTTCCCTCCAGCTAGAGGGAATATAACCCATGGCTAGACATGAACGAAAAAGATTCACCAGGAATGCGGTTGTACGATTTCCAGCCTTTTGTAGCAAGGTCGGAGAAACCCCGTCCATCCCTGGAGCTTCGTAAGGAAAAGAAGGACTTTGACCTCTCAAAGTTGACTATCCTTTTAGCAGTTTCATAGTCGGGTGCTGTGCGGGTTCTTTCTTGGTGTGGGAGTACGGCGAATTGCCCCGATCCAGGAAAGTGCACTTCCAGCAGCCTTTTAAGCGTCTTCTCCTCGGACATGGTGAAGTTCTCATCCGCTTCAACTAGGCATCCTATTTTGGCTCCAGGGTCCTTTGCTAAAAATGCCAAGATCTTGTACGGAAGGTGGAAGGTCATTCAGCTCTCCGCAATAGCTTTACTAGCTATGTCTTTGCGCTGATCTTATGACCTTCTTGTAGTTTCTCTGAACTGTCTTATAGTCATCCCAGTTTTCCAGGGTACGCAGTTCTTTATCTCTTTTGAGGAGCCTGCGAATTTTGCGACGGTGAGTCTCTGTTTGTTTATTCTACCAGACCGTCTTGGAGTTGTTTGCCTTTTTCCTTGAGGGAAACTCCTTTCATTGGAGAACGTAGGAGGAGCACCCCTGTTCAGGATATGGAGGTCCTTTGAGCTGAGGTATTCGGATATATCTAGTGAGTTAATATCTATACTTCCCCATATAATGTGATGTGCGTTTGAGTCACATCCAAAAAGGCGAGGAAGATTCCTTTCTTTGCAGAAATTCACACAATCGATCACCTTTGTTGTAGGGCTTTTCCTACAACCCAAGGCCGATGAAACAATGAGGGTCTTGATGACAGTCAGATTCCTGACAATAGGAAACTGTTGAGAAAAGGAATCAGTGGCGGAAGGTCCAGTTAAAGTTTCTTCCGCAAAAGATGACGGGGTATTAGAAGGTTCTGCTGGAGTTCCTTCCTCCACCTTCATCGGATGTTTTTTGTTTTTGTGTTGATCCATTTTGTTCTCACGAGTATGTATCAAAATAAAGGGACCACAGACGCAAGAAGTACCCGCCTTGGCCGCTTGGCGATTTATTACTTTTGAAGGTCGCCCGGTGTCTCAAAGGCTCCGTTCGAAACACCTGATTTCGCCTCAGATGCAATCTACCCCTCAAACACGGGTCGCATAACACCGTGGGGTTAAGGCTTCGTATCATCGTTTGTCTGACCTCTAACCTTTGACATTTCCGGCATTGGTGACCCTGCCAATAGCTTGCGCTACCGTCGGTATAGCTCTTAGGATCGTTGAGGTACACAAGCCTCCCCGCTCGTCAGGAAAAGTGACTCTGACTACGTCAAGGCAGAGATAAGGGGGGAGATATTGCACTCATGTGTTCAATTAATTATAGCTATGAACCCCCACTGTGCAAGTATGTACTTTGAACATGGTTTCATTGTCCCTAGTCTTCCTAGTACAGGGTGATTCATTTTCAGCGGCAAAGTGCCAGTTCTCGTAAACTATTCATCATTGAGACCCAGAAAAAAAATGTTGCTCAAAAGATAATGCTGAAAATATATTTCAAGTCTCGTTTGCAAGCAGTGAAAAACTTTTTGAAAGCACAATCTTCAATGTTTTCACAAACTGCCTTCCGTTTGGGGCCTTAAATTTGCAGACTGCCTGGAGAGAATTCAACTCTTCTTTGACAAAAGCTTGCTTCACCTTCCTTGAACCACCGCTTCTTCTCTTGTAAGATTGGAAGCTGGGTGTGTCCATTTATCGTATTTCGCATTCAAAGTAACTTTGAATTTTTAGTGAAGGTTTTGTTTATGGAAAACAGTAGACTGCCCAGGATTTGCCTCAACCGTCAAATAGATCTCCTACACACTCGCATTTTTGGAAAATATAATTGGTTGTCATGTTTTAAAGAATGGTTTGATAAATCCGGTATCCCCGACTTATGGACACTCAATACACAAACTTTGAAATCAAATTACCATGCTATTCTACTACGTTTTCGTTTTGTCTGGCGGATTGTTCACGTAGTCCAAGAATCACAAGCACAATTTTTTTGTCAGACCAATACTTTGGGAGGTATTTTGAAAAAATCGGAAAAATGTAGCAGTTTTTTCAAGATTACGGCGTCAGTAGAGGTGGGTGGAATTCACATAGGTACTCGGGTTTAACCATTGATTTAAATAACTAAATCAATGGGTTTAACACATACAACATATCGAAAACTAGAAAATATCCCCAATAATAATATATCTATTTCCAAGATTTGGACTGGCCATTATTAAACTTGTATTAAAAATTTGAATAAAAATCATGACAAAATCAACATTTTTAATTTTTCGACGGTTATGGTCTAAATTGGTTTTAATTTATTGTTTTGTTTATCAGAATGCCCTGGTAAATAGAAACTTGTCAGTTCGTCGAAAATGTCAATGTTGAATATCAGTCAAGTAAAACTTTGAGTATCTTGCGTGGAAGTCTTCGTGATCAAAGATCAAAGGGTTGCGTGATGTTCAATCATCATGCTCGTAGTAGCAGTTCAGTTGCTTTACAGATAATAATATTGGAGGCAGTTTGAGCAAATCTATGCAGGGGGCAGGAGGCAGGAGCCTTCAGGATTTCTCTTCTCTGAATAGTGAATATTGTCAACGATAAAATCATATGTTTGGTTGGTCACAAGAGTCAGCGTTAAAAATCGACTAAAGAACGACGAATACTATTGATATCGAGTTCAAGGTGATTTTAAGAATGATGTTTTCTGAATAATATTTCGTTTACTGATCATGAGGCTTTTTGAGAAGTATCGTCACAAAACTGTAGACACTGGCCCTAGGTTATCGTTGCTGAGTTATAAATTGAAATACCAACATTCCCACAAAGTAAATTTCTGTGTGAAATTCTAGGATTCTAGGAACCCTTTTATCAATTATTGTCAAATACTAAACGTTTTTACAATCATGTTTCACATCTACAGTCTACAGTGAATAAAGGGAGGATGAGACAAGTGGGTCATAGGGGAAAGTGCGTCTAATGGAATGATCCATATAATCGACAGCATAGCCGAAAACAATCAGTGTAGTTTACATCTGTATGAACAGATACATAGTGTCCGTGAAAAACTGAATGAAAAAGTTGTGATGTAATATTTTTATTGGGAATTGTGTAAGGATTTTTCACTGTCCAAACACAACATCTATATATTTTATTATGAACACAACATGATTTAATATTTTGGGAATATCCTGTGATATTAAGATTGTTGCCAAATGTATCTGTTCTACTTGGATACATTCTTTTCAATTTTGAGGTCACGTTGAGCAACTGAGTCATAGTTTACTCAAAAAAAAAAAATTAAAAACCAGGGTCAAGTTGGTGTGGAAGAGGAATCTTGAAGGTACAGAATAACTGTCACTTGCCTCCCATAGGTTTGAGGCAAGTTAGTCATTTGATACATTTTTAAAAAAGCGCTACATTGAAAAAACTTATAATTTTGTTCGCTTTGAAGGTTAAATTGATTTTCAGATAATTGAAGTTCTTTTTTAGTCGATATGCGTTGTTCAATTTCTAAAAGTAAAAAAGCTATAGATCGCCAAAGCTGGAGGTGTCTCACTTGCCCCACCCTCCCCTGATATGGTCAGCAGTTGTGGCATTTCTCCTCCCGACCTAAAGATAATATGCGAGATCTTGGAGGTGCAAGATCTTCACCTGTTGATCTCCGGATGTTTCAACATTTCAAAAAATGTGTTTTTCTTATATTATACTGGCATATACTGCAAATAGAGATGTCAAGCGATAATAATCAAAAAGTTTATTTATCGAAATATATGTTTTCCAGGACTTTGAAGTAGTGTAGACTCTTCAAGTTCAATATTCAACAAGAATTGACCAATTTGCGAAGAGCTTGTTCGTGATTTTACTACATTGTTTTACTATTGGTTTTACTTCTATTGTCTTTTCACGTATCATTCGTTTTTTCTAGATTTTTGATTTTGATGTTGTTGATTTAAATTTTGGGCTTTGGGTTATGTTGTTTTGGATTTATAGATTTTGTTATCATATATTTGATAGTTTGAAAAATTGGCTTGGTAGAGATCAAAAATGGTTAATAGCACAGTTTCTTTACATTAATGTTTTTTTTCTTTCGTGCTACAGATAGATGATTGTCCTAAAATGTTATGCTTTTATTGGTGTTGTCTTATAGGTATCATCATATACAAGGTACTATTTTTTCAACAAATCATCTTTGATACAACAAATAGTATTTTTAGATGTTTTATGTCGGAAAGATGTTCTAAGTCAACTGAAATTTGCTGCCGAATGTATTGAACGGTTATATAGATTAAGTATTCATGTGAATTTTTACATTTTTACATTTTCTCGTTTAAAATGTTGTCTTAAGAATCCCAAATATTCAGGGTGGAGTGTGGAGTGTAAACGTTCAATGGATATTATTTATTTTATGAGATCAGAGGACAGTTCTAAAATAAATTCGGGTCGAGTGTCAGCTATTATTCTCTCTGGGATAAAGTAGAAGGAAAAATAATGTATAAAACAGAATGAGTCCGTATATATGGCCATGAACAAGAACTTGCCTCAGACTGGAAAATATATTAGAACTTATTTTTGAAAAATCTTGAGTTTACCTGCCAAATTAAATTATTTCAAAGGTTACCTTGTGACTTTGTGCACATATTGAATGATAATCGCAAGGTCTTAACGCCACAAGAATATATGATTGGATCGTCAGTTTCAGTTAAGATTTCTGGGATAAGTATTTTTGAAGCGCTAAATATTTTGAAAATCATCAGTTCTGGATGAAAATAATGTGTGAATGGTCCGTCTCCTTTCAACCCCCTTTCCAGACGTCGCCACCGTCGGCATACCCAGTTTCAATAAATCGGATATTTTAATTGAAGACATCGGTGCAATAACCAGTAAATTCTATTTCTGAAAATGTTGGAAAATTTAAAAAAAAAACAAATAATTTCATTTGAGAATAGGAGGTGGTAGAACTACATTACTTTCGGGTTTTTATAAATAATGGACTAGCCCGGTTATTGCACCGATGTCTTCAATTATGTTTGCCATTTAACACAATAACTTCTGTTCAACTTGGAACATCTCGTTCGTTGTGCCATTCTGCCGGCAGCCGTGAAATAATTACCGTCAGAGCAGACGAAAGATATATAAAACTGCTCGAGTTATAAAAAACAGAATAGGAGAGAGGGAGAGAAAATGGGGGAAAGATTAAAGTCGAGTAACGATGTTATTTGGTTCATGTCCCGAGCCGAAATGCGTATTGACTAAACGGATTCCAATTATTGTATTGTATCCTTCATTTTATTATGTAACATTCAACCAATGCTTGAACAAAAAACGCCACACGTAACATCTGTTTGGTTAATAATATAAATAGAAATCTTAGCAAGAAGGAAATGTGATATTCAGAGTAGAACGACAAATCATAATACGCTCCCGAGACATAAACTAACGAGAATGACGGTTAAAAATTAATCTTCACTGAAGGCGAATGTGATCCGATGTTGTTATATATTATTATGATTAGCATAGTCGTTGGAATAGATAACGTTTGTCATTGCTAAATTGATAATAATAGGTCAATAGAGATCGCAGCTGGCTCATCTTTTCTGATAGAAATATGATCTTAGACTTTTTTTAAAAATAAATCATAAAAAACTCATTCTCTTTTCAAAAGATCACTTTCACTTCCTGAATGTTGTACAGGGGAACCCTAAATATCATGATTTAAGGGGATTCATCCGGTCTGAAATTTTACTCGATGCAAGCATTTTTTCTGGAATGTGTCATTTTTGTATTTCATCACCTTTTGGAACAATTCAAGTTCTATGAGGTAGGTAAGATTTCAAACTAGGCAACCCAATATCTATTTTTTTTTTAAACGCTAACAAAAATGTTATCTCAATGGTCAAAAAATACGAAAAATCTACATATTCCGCCCTCTTGTGAAAGACGTATAATCTGTTAAATCAAGAAACTGGATAGAGTAGGTATTAACTAAATTGAACCTTTCTGAGATCATTTCTGACAATCTCCGTTTGATATAATTAAACAGAAATCAGTAATACCTTCACCTTCCATCAAATCTCATGTTATTCACAATAAATTGCCACCGTCTTCGAACAAAATCTTTACCCATCTCTTTTGAGGCGTAATGTTTACTTAGTTTGGTTGCCGGCGTGCCTACTGTCTGTTTTCGGGCTGACGTGATGAAAGCTTATTTTGCTAGCGGTGCTGTTTGGAGCGGATGAAACTCGCCGTTAGTGACCAGAGGCAACAATTGATCCCGTGTAGCCGAAAGTGCCCGAGTGTCGAATTTCAACGGCTGTGAATGTTACGCGCGAAATAATTGAATACATATTATTATATTATGGAATGATATACTTTAAAAAATATGCAGTGGTTCGTCGGTTAGCACTTGGTTATCATTTCAATTATTATTGTAAATCATAATTTATGTGCTGTGTTTGGGTATTATGAGGATTCAAGCCCGTTACCCATACTAAACACATAAATTATGATTTACAATAATAATTGAAATGATAACCAAGTGCTAACCGACGAACCGCTGCATATTTTTCAAAGTATATCATGCCTAACCCAAACTAATCAAAACTTAATCCTCATAATACCCAAACACAGCACATAAATTATGATTTACAATAATAATTGAAATGATAACCAAGTGCTAACCGCTGCATACAACGCGAGGCCAATCTGATTCGGGAGAACTCGGCTAGATGGGATCATTTGTTGCCTCTGCATGGTCACTAACGGCGAGTGCGGATGAATACCCGTAACGCAACTTACCTATCCAATATACCAAGTTGCTCCACTTAGAAGTTATAAGCCTTGCAAGAGAGGTTTCAAATTCCAAAAAGATTCAATAACTCACTTATACCTCAACTTAAAAACACCAAATTTGGTACACGTTGAAAGTGTACCAGGAGCAGTGGCGTAGCCAGACAATTTATAAGGGGGGGTTTTGGGTTCGGATAGATGGAGCGCCGCAGGCGGAAAATTTTGAAAAATTTCCCCTCCTTTTTAATCAATTTCTTCTCAAATCCATGACTCATAACATTTATGGGCACTTCCAGCGTCTGCTAAAGTACGAATCAGTGCTCCAACGCGTTTGTGCTAACTACTGATCTTGTTATTCGTTTGAATCGTTTGTCACAAACATCTTTCAAGGCTGCTGTTATGTCAGAGGAATTTGAAACAAAAATGGAAATCCCATTCAGATTTATAAAAAAAAATACGCTCGTTATTGTTAAGAGCTGATGTTAACTAATCGTTATGCTTCATTTACTGGACAATAAAGCACGGCAGTATAGTTTTTGTGGACTGTATTATTGAACTTTTATGACAAACACGAATACAACTACAACCGACAATTTGACACTGACTTTTTTCATTTTACAAAACTGCCACCCGTTTAACACCTAAGCAATTTCACAAAGTGAACCCATTCCTTGCCTTAACATACCGGCCACCTTGAAATGTAGTAACAGTTTCAATAATACATAAATCATGAACACAATAAAAATTAATTTCAAAATAATCTTCAAAAATCTACATTGTCCTCTTCTAAATCCTTGTTTATTGATTTATATTGGTCTTCAATTGGTAGTATGCATATCCTGGTAACAGGTCTCTTGAAAAGTTTGTTGTTCATACGAACTGTGACCACTCTGACTTCCGTCTTCCCTTACTAAAACCACTGTTCCCACTTTAAGCTGCGATATTGGCTGCTGCTTCCACTTGTTTCTGTTTTGGAGCTCGCTGATGAATTCCTTACTCCATCTTGACTAGAAATGTTGCATAATTTGCTGCAGTCGTTCGAATCGTTTGAGTCGATTTTCTTTGAGATGGGAAACATCCATGTCTGGTAAAGCAGTTAAACCTCTCCCGAGCAAAAAGTGAGCAGGAGTTAAAGGATTTATTTGATCAGGATAAGAGTTCAATAGACATAAAGGGCGTGAATTGAGTATCGCTTCAATTTGAATAATCACTGTATTGAAATCTTCGAAATGGAGATTAGCTGCACCAACTACTCGTTTGAAATGAAACTTGAAAATTTCTACTCCTGCCTCCCAAATTCCACCAAAGTTCGGAGCGCGCGAAGGTATGAAATGCCATCGAATTTTATGCTCATTCATAAAATAGTTGATGCAATCCGTTTTTTCTTGATCCATAGCGAAGTTGTGGAGTTTCTTCAACTCTTTATCTGCACTGATGAATGTTTTTCCATTGTCAGAGTATACATGTTGCGGTTTGCCACGTCTACTCATAAACCTTTTGAAAGTTGCTAAAAAACACTTGCTGGTGAGGTCAGACAACATTTCTAGATGGATTGCTTTGGATGAAAGACGAATGAAGATGCAAACATATCCTTTGGTTAGCTTTGGTTCTCTTGTTAAGCGATCCTTCAGGAGAAATGGTCCTGCAAAGTCACAACCAACATTGATGAATGGTAAGTATGGAGTCACTCTGCACTTAGGTAAGTTTCCCATCATATATTCACAGGATACTGGCCTCACTCGAAAACATTTCACACATTGTCTCACAACCTTTTTGCAGAGGTTTCTTCCAGATATTGGCCAATATTGTTCTCTGATTAAAGCTAACAACATCGTAGGTCCACAATGCATCAGTCTGTGATGTTCCGATTCTAGTATAAGGAATGTTAAAATATGTTTTGGTAGAAGAATTATGGGATGTTTTTTATCATATTTATAACTTGAATTTTGAAGTCGACCTCCAACACGGATAACTCCATCGTCAAATATTGGATTCAGTGATAGTAGATTACTCTTTTTGTCCAATTGTTGTCCATTCTGCAATCTATTGTAGTCTGAAAAGAATGATTGCTCTTGTGCTAAACTAATCAACCTCTTCAAGGTTCGATCTTGTTCTTCAATTTTCAGAAATTGACCCTTATTTCTAGATCCAGGCTTTCGCTTGCAATTTTCCGCAAATCTAAAGCACCAGCCAATCACATTTTTCAATTTATTTATCTTTGAATATCGTTCAAAGATGTCAAACTTGTCTCCAATTGTGACTGCATTCACCAGAGCTATTACTTTGTGTTCTCGTCAGTTGCCCTCTTCAATAGACTCTGCACTAATGTGATCTTCAATAGTCCCTTCTTCAAGCCATGTAGGTCCATGCCACCATAAGTTGGAATTCTTCAGAGCTTCAAGACCCACACCTCTTGAAATCATATCAGCAGGATTTTCTTCAGTAGCAACATGATACCAGTCACAAACATTTGTCAGCTCTTGAATTTCACTGACCCTATTGGCTACAAACACCTTCCATTTATTAGGTGCCCCTTGAATCCATGATAAAACTATTTGAGAATCAGAATAAAAATAGCATCTATTAAAGCTGAGTTTCAATGATTGTATCGACTTTTTTGACAATTGTGCCAACAATAGGGCTGCACAAAGCTCTAACCTTGGCAATGTTAGAACCTTTTTTATTGGTGCCACTCTGGATTTAGCACACAAGAGCCTCGACATATATTTATGTGTGTCCAGTTGACATCTGATGTAGATACAACACCCATATGCTTTCTGACATGCATCTCCAAAACCATGAAGTTCTATGGTAATATAATAATTTGAACTGATCATTCTAAGAATTTCAAAGCGATTCAAACCTGGTAAACTATTTTTGAAACTGAGCCATGCTTTTAAAATTTCACTTGGTAACTCTTGATCCCATCCATATTGACCCTGCCATACAGATTGCATCAATAGTTTCGCTACAACAATGATTGGGCCCATAAGTCCAAGTGGATCGTAAATCATGGAAATAGCTGATAGAATTGTACGCTCATTGATAATTTCTGGATATTTGAAGTCCGGAACAGAATATTGTATAGAATCAGAATTTGAATTCCAAATGATACCCAAAGTTTTGTTCGATTCGCCCTCATTGATTTTCAGAATGCTTGAATCCAAGTTTTTATTGACTTGGAATTTTGATAATTATTGATCATTGTTGCATAGCCATTTTCTGAGTTCCAATCCAGCACTTGAAAAAATTGTTGACACCTGAGCTTGTAGTTCCAGGATCTCACCTTCTGTATTGGTACCTTCTAAATAGTCATCCATATAAAATGAATTTTTCATTGATGCGCTTGCTTTTGGGAAAAGATCTTCATTGTCCCTAGCTAACTGTTGAAGACATCTCACAGCTAAATAAGGTGCTGAAGCAGTCCCATATGTGACAGTATCCAGCTTCCAACATTTCAAATCACTAGCTGGGTTTTTTCTCCAAAATATACATTGATAGTTTCTTTGTTCTTCATTGATCCAAATCTTCCTATACATTTTTGACACATCAGCAGTCATAACATATGGGTGCTTTCGAAAACGTAGTATTATCGAAAAAAGATCATCCTGGATTCTTGGTCCCACACACTGAACATCATTGAAAGATAAACCAGATTTTGTCTTCATAGATGCATGAAACACCACTCTAAGCTTAGTAGTTTGACTATGTTCCCGAATAACTGCATGATGTGGCAAATAGTTCCTCGTTGATGTCATTGAAATGTGTTCATCTACAATTATTTCAGTAATATGTCTCGACTGAATATATTCCATCATGAACTTGTCATATTCTTCCTTCAATTGTGGATTTTTGGAAAGCTTGCGTTCTAGTAATGCCTGTTCTCTTGATTTTCCTAGAACCTCCATATTGTCCTTGAATGGTATAGAAACTATGAACTTTCCATCATCACTTCTCTGAAAATTTGTCAAGAAATTATTCTCACAGTATTTGTCTTCTGCGGAAAACTTTGATTGTTGATCTTGATTGACATTAACTTCTTCTACTTCCCAGAATTTATTCATTATATTGTCCATAAAAGTTTCTCCTGCTTCAGTGCTGAGACAGCTTATTGACCTTTGACTTGTATTATTGTATTCATCTGACTTTGATGATGTAACTCCACCTACTACCCAACCAAGTAATGTTTCTTGCAGAAATAAATTACTGTTATCCAATTGTATCTTTCCCATTTTGCAGAATTCCCCAAAACAGTGATGCGCCAATCAGAAGATCTATTTGTCCTGATTTATTGAAGTTATGGTCTGCTATAGTTGAATATTGTTTGGTAGTCTCATTGTTTTTTTGCGTAATGTGTAACATGGTAAATGGTCAGTAATTGTCTTCAAAACTAGACACTCAATTGAAGTTTTATAGGAACTGGTACTAGAGACAAGATCAATTCTTGCATTATAGTTTACGTTTGAAATAGCTTGTCACACACCCACTATCATGCATTGTATTGTTTCAATTGGAATATTTACTTGTTTGCAAAATAGTGCTCTGCACTCATGAAAATTCCCTTGATCGTCTTGAATTGAAACCATTGTAGTAGATAGCAGTACTTGTGTCTGTTCAATTGTTCCACCGATTGAGTTCACGTGGCAGCTAATATGTTCTGCCGAATTGTTTCTGATCCTTCCAGCTTCAGCAATGGGCTGATCATTGTTGAAGCCTTCTCTTGTCCTTTGTTCTTGAAAATTGTCTGATTGCCCTTGATTGTTGATATGCAATAGTGTATTGTGCTTGGAACTACATTTCCTACATCCTGAATGAGTACAATTTGAAGCAAAATGTCCTGGTCGCAAACAATTGCTGCATAGTTTTAATTTTTTAAACTCATTGCATCTTTCAGATGGTAAAAATCTCAAAAATGTAGTACATTGAAATATTGGATGAGGCCCCTTGCAAAAATAACACTTCATGCCATGATGACCTGAAGATTGTGTTCCCACTCCTAGGTAGGCTCCTCTATTGAATTTGCCTCTATTGTCCATCACCTTATTTTCTGCATGAATGATTGTCTCTTGATTTATTGCATACCTCTATTTTCTCTAATAGCTCACATCTTTGTCTCATGAATCGATTCATGTCTTCCATTGTTGGTAAGTCATCTTTAATTTTGTATAACTCCCATTCGCGACGTGTATTCTTGTCAAATTTGATAGTGAATATATAGATTAGCAGCCTATCCCATTGGTCAACATTTTCTCCTAACACCTTTAGCGCTCTCAAGTTCTTTGTCATTGTATCATAGAAAGACCTCAAATTGTTGTGATTTTCGTGGCTAATCACAGGATATTCAAACATCAATCGAATGTGGTTATGAATAAGTAACGCCTTTTGATCATATCTGTCATGGAGTAGATCCCAAGCAACCTTATAGTTACCCTCAGTGACTTGTATTGACTCAATCAATCCCAAAGCATCCTTGATGAGATATGACCTCAGATAATAAAATTTCTCGACATCTGTCAAGGTGGCATTATCATGAATAAGAGCTTTGAAACCAACCCTAAACTCTAACCAACTTTCAAACCTTCCAGAAAAATGCGGCAGTTTTAAAGCTGGAAGTTCAACACCTTTTGAGTGAATTGGTAACTGATTATTGTTTTGAATGTTATGTGATTCAGCATCAGTACTTGGATGGTTATAAGAGTTGATTTTCGATTTGGTTTTGCCTACTAAATTGAAATACAAACTCTCAAATTGGTTTCTATCTTCATATTGTTTCAATACTTCAGTCTGATCAATTAAAAACTCAATTTCGCCTTGCTTTTCATTGAACTTATCATAAAGAGCTTCTACTTTTAACAGGCGTGCCTCCATTTCTCGAATCAACCCATCATCCCAAGTATCCAAAGCTATTTTATCGAAAGTGTTCCAATGTCTTGTCAAAGATCCCTTGATGACACCTCTGTCAAAAATTACTTTTGCCAAATCGCCCATTTCAATCAAATACTCAATTCACGCAAGAAATAAGAATGTTGTTGACTGGAAATTGCAAAAAGAAAGGAAAACTCACTTTTCACTGCTTATTATTCGTTAAACTGCTTGTGGTGTCGGCTGGTTGAAATTCAATGACATCTGTCTATCGATAACACTTTTCGCTGGAACTGGATATCCGGCTCGTCTGAACCAAATGTTAAGAGCTGATGTTAACTAATCGTTATGCTTCATTTACTGGACAATAAAGCACGGCAGTATAGTTTTTGTGGACTGTATTATTGAACTTTTATGACAAACACGAATACAACTACAACCGACAATTTGACACTGACTTTTTTCATTTTACAAAACTGCCACCCATTTAACACCTGAGCAATTTCACAAAGTGAACCCATTCCTTGCCTTAACAGTTATACTTGACATTGCTTGTTCCTTGTTAAATTGGTGAGCATAGCAATACACAAAATGTGCATTTTCATAGTGTACCTACCTCCTTGGTAGTCCTTGGTTTTGACATTTACGCCTCCCAAATGACCTCTCTTTGCTGGAATGCATGAATTTTCCAAGAGATTGCAGGACCGCCACTATATCATAATTTAAATGTGTGTGGTAAGATTTTACAGACACCCTTTTTATCTCTCACGCATTATATGTTGATTATTATTGATACAATGCTCTTCATGTCTTCATGAAATGTTTCACAAAGATTGCGTATTTTGGATGTTGTTCTTTTTTTTAAATGTACCATGCGGGATGTATTATTGGTCAAAATCGACAATAAAACGTTAAGAAATTCATTCGCTGAACAGAAAGCAACAAATTTTCACATAAACCAAACAAATTCACTCACCTGCTTTTTCCGTGGCACCTAACTCCTCAAATGTATACCTATATTGTATTACTGATTGTGATCTTACCCTTCGCTTTATATAATGTTAACAAATATGGAGTTAACGACAATCAAACACAAAACACGGTACACCACATTACCGTACAATTATGATTTGTCATCAATGTTCAGCCATATACTTATTGTTCAGCCTCAGGTTTACCAACTGTTTGAATTAGTTACTTCTAGATAACCGCTATAAACCGAGTAGATGATCAAGGTAATTCAATTTCTATGAGACTGAACCTGAATAGCACAAAAAGGGCTGAACCAAATATCAACAAACCATATTTGAAATCGGGATTAAAAAGAACTTTTATCCCAAGTAGAAATATACAAGTGTTCTATTTGAAAAAAGTCAGGTTGTTCATTTTTCTCATATTTGCGATGCTCATTTGTTTTTATTGATATGTTCAAAAGATAATAGAGAAAAAAATATACGACTTTTCTATAAAAAAGTTTTTGCCTATCTCTTTTGATAAACGCTGTGGGTGGGTGTCAAAATATAAATGGAATCTCTGTACAACATAATTACTTCACTGAGCAGGCCTCTCAAAATAGAAGAGATCAAGAATGTGAGAAGTGTCTTCCTGAGAAAAAAATTATAAGTAGAATAATGTAGAGCAATGACTATCAAGTATAGTCATACCATACATTTGTTATTGTTTGTTTTAGACTTGTCATTTAATTTAAAATTTGTAATACAAGATCAATACACGTGGAAATTCTTCGGTTTTTATTGTTGCTTTTAATTTTGAGGACTTTGGTCTCGAAAGTCCCGGGATTGGGATATACCTTCGGTATTGCATGTTCTAGTGGGGATCTTTCGATAAAGCGAATATACAGGGTGTCCTGCATAAGAACTGACACAGAGCAGGAGCATGTAGGAGAACCCAAAATATTATGATTTAATGCATCTTACCTATATACCAAGTTGCACCCCTAAGAAGTTATAATTCTCACAAGTGAGGTTTTCAATTTTAAAAAAATTCAATATCCCTGTTATATCTGAGCATTCATTGACAGTTATTGGAGTTTAATCAAATTGTTCTAAAGTGTTGATAAAGGATGGTGCACCATCAACCCGTTGGCGGACTTGAGAAATCATTGTTTCATTTTATGGGGAATTTAATTCTAAAACTTTTCTTGCTTTTGTTATTTTTTAAAAAACTCCTTTTAAGCAAAAACCTAAATATCTGAAAATTCGTATTAGCTGTCGTCGAATCAAACGTCAGACTTGACCGTTCAGAAAGTAAGTCATTTAATTAATAATTCTTGCTTTGTACAGGGTGTCCCAACGATAGAGTAAAGTAGGTTTTATCATATAGGATATGAAAAGTATCAATATCAATATGCGTCACAGGTTAGGGGTGTAAATAGCGCACATTCTGAAAATATTTGGAAACATACAGGGTGCGTCACAAAAGTATGGCACGAAAAAGTATGATTTTTTTGAATGGAGCCCCCTGTATATTAATTGATATTTCAATTCTTTCTTCAATTTGGAAAAAAAATTGTGATACAACTAATGTTCCTAAATTCAACCGTTATCGAGATATCGCGTTTTAAAAATGGCATTTTTGCAACTTTGACATGCTATAAAACTCAAACTATTCAAGTAAGAGAAAAATGGATTGCACATTCCTATCTTAACTTTCCAAGAGCTATTCAAGGAGATTAAATCCATTATTGTGGAAAAATGTCAAAATTTGCCGAAAAAAATTGACAGTTGACGTTACCTTCTATCCAAATGACAGAAGAGCTCTTGAAAAGTTAAGATAGGAATGTGCAATCCATTTTTCTCTAACTTGAATAGTTTGAGTTTTATAGCATGTCAAAGTTGCAAAAATGCCATTTTTAAAACGCGATATCTCGATAACGGTTGAATTTAGGAACATTAGTTGTATCACAATTTTTGTTCCAAATTGAAGAAAGAATTGAAATATCAATTAATATACAGGGGGTTCCAATTAAAAAAATCATACTTTTTCGTGCCATACTTTTGTGACGCACCCTGTATGTTTCCAAATATTTTCAGAATGTGCGCTATTTACACCCCTAACCTGTGACGCATATTGATATTGATATTTTTCATATCCTATATGATAAAACCTACTTTACTCTATCGTTGGGACACCCTGTATTATCCATATAGCCGGGACATTTTTCTTTTCGAAATCTCCAACGCGAGTCTATAATAATAAATCCGTTTTATTGATCATATTTAATTGCTCTTTTTATTTGGGGTTTCTCCAAAACACTTTCCGGATCTACTTGACAAGGTTTTACTACAATTAAGACTGGAACATTAGTTTATACACGATGGAGCATCGCCTCGTCTTGATACTAATCTCGATAATAATGTAAGAGACTATTTAAACCATCAGTATTCAAATAAATGGATTTGAGCAGGAAATTGTTCACAACTTTGGCCTCCATGATCACGAGTACCTCAAATGGGACTCCTTTCTTTAGTTACTGTTGAAATGATTTGGGTGTTCCACAGTTCCACGACAGTTGCTTATCGAGCCGAATTGTGGAATCGGATTACGGGTAACTGCACATTCATTAGAAACAACCAACATTTTGGTGATCATTTTGAACAATTAATGTAATTTCTCAGTGCCAACTGTATGTTATTTTCATTGTTTAAATTGTCATTTTTTCTATTAAATAATTTTTATAACAACTTTTCTCACAATTTCGTAGCCAACTTTAAAATGTTCAACGATTTTTAATGCTACAATACGTGTCATCAGCATTTTGGGTTTTTGCTCAAAACGGGAGATCTTTTTGAAAAATAACAACAAAATAACAGCAAAGCTATCTACCTTGATCTGGGTTGCTTAGATACGGTAGAATCCAGATCAACGTGATGTAATTTATATGAGACTTTGAACTTGTATAGCGCAGAAACGGCTGAACCTAATACCAACAAACCATATATTTTTGAAATAGGGATAAAAAGGACTTTCATCCTAAGTGAAAATATACCAGGTGTTCCATTTAAAAAAAGTCAGGTTGTTCATAAGATGAGTACACCCCTGTATTTTCCTTATTTGAAGAAGTCGTAATTCGAAATTTTGTACAGTCATACAGACTGATGAGCCACATCTTTTATATCTAACTGAAATTTAAGCTTTAAACCCCGCCTACCACGTCTTCGCAAAGAAGGCCAATTCTCGATAGTTTGCTTCGCTGATGCTCATGTTTTCAAAATATTCCCTAAGGGCTCTACCCCTTCAACTACTGCCAGCAGCTCTCTTCTCGTGACGCAGTTGTTTCTTTCAGGCTTTGATGAGGTTTTACTGAAGTACCCAATGACTCTTTCATGTTCTTGCTGGATTTGGGACAGAACTGGCAATCTTCATCCCAGTGGAAACGTTTTTGAGCCTCCGTGAGCCTATGGAGAGGTCGGGCGATGTTGGCAAATCCTTGGACATATCGCTGGTGGTAGGTGCACAAACACAGAAAACTCCGTAGCTCGTGAAGGTTCTTTGGTATTGGCCACTCCTCAACTACCTTCACCTTTTGCTGGTCGACAGCTACTCCCTTCGAGGATACGATATGGCCCAGGTATTGAACCCCACCCTGGAACAGTTGGCATTTCTTCAGGCTTGGCTTGAAACCAGAACTTCTCAGCCTCTGAAATACCTCCTCCAGATTCTTCAGGTGGTCTTCGAATGACTTGCCAACCACGATTATGTCGTCGAGTCAACATGTCTGGTGTACGACATGTTGACTTCGATAACCCCTCCAGCACCGTCTCCATTAGCCTTTCGCAGGTAGCAGGTGCGTTGCATAATCCGAATGGCATAACAGTGAACTGTAACTGAAAGCTGATCTTCCGGAGCTATCTCTATCTGGCAATATCCACTCTTCAGATCCAAGGTTGATCCCGCCAAGGTGTCCAAAGCATCGTCGATCCGTGGTAGCGGGTATAGCTGTCTTTCTTCGTCACGTTGTTCAGCTGACGGTAGGCCACACAGAACTAAGTTGAACCGTCTATGTTCTTGACGAGCATCACAGGCGATGACCACGGACTGCTAGAAGGCTCGATGATACCGCCTCTCTCCATGTCTTGCATCATCTTGTCCGCCTCCTCCATCTTAGCCAAAGGTAGTCTTCTTGCTGTTTGACGGATCGGTCATGCTCTTTTTGTGTTGATTGTGTGCAACACCACGTTCGGCCAGCCCTTTTCCCCCATTCCGTTGTCAAAGATGTCGCTGTCCAGGTCCATCGAAGAGGTGGCAATTATGTTCTCCATTTCTCCCGTGAACACAAGAGAAGGAGACTCAGTCTCTCACAGTTGTCGCACCACGGAGGAAATAGAGTCCCAACTGCATTCCTTTCGCCAAGCTCACTGAGTGATAGTTGGCGTTCATCACCCTGACAGGCACAGTCCTCTTCACTTGTACCAGGCTCTTTCCACAAGCAATTTCCCGTCCTATTGTGAAGTCGTGTAGTCTAGACTAAAGGTGCTTCCTTCCTTCACTCTTCCATCCAGGTGAACCCACAGCCACAGAATCATCTTGCTCCTTTCTGGAATCGAAGTAAAACACGAACTATATCCTCGTCTTTCCTATGCAGGATCACCTCCTCGCAGTTGACTCTCAATGTTCCATTTTTGAAATCCAATCAGAAGCCTCGGGAATTCATGATCTCCATTTCGATGGTGATTTCTTCTTCGATATCGGCAAACAGCATTGGATGTTCGAAGCTGGTGCTTCCCAGTCACTGCTGCCGCCACTTCACCAGGTATCCAGGTCTCCAGTTGCCGTTCGTCACTTTGTTGGTTTGATCATTGTCGGTGTTGTGACAATATTGGGCCTGATGATCGTCTTCGTCGCACGTGTATCCAGCAGCATGGTGCAATTTTATCCATTGATCAAGCCATAAACGAACACGCTGTTCTGTTTGGGTCTTAAAAAGCAACTTTGGCGGTTCTCTTCGGGGCAAACTGGTAACAGGTCGACGATGGCCCCTTCGCATCGACCCTCTCTAGTTTTCCGACGTCAAAGGAGGTGCCCGTCTCTCCTCGGACCCGCTACGAATATGTCCAAGCTCTCCACAGTTCTAGCACCGCAGCCCACTTCTCTTGGATGCCTCCATTTCCTTAACGACTCTCCTCTCATTTGTGTCGAAGGAGTCCGCCCCCGAAACATCTTGTTCCTCCATCTTTCACACGCGTGCAGGAACTTCCACAGACTGCTTTGCCGCTTCAAAATCCAGGGCTTTGGCCAGCGCGTCGACCAGTCTATCGGGACGATGGAGCATCAAAGACTGCCTAATATTCTGGTCTCGAAGTCCATCCAAAAAGGCCTGAACAGCAAGCCTCTCCATCACATTCTCTGGCATAATTGAGTAAGCCAGTCGTACATCAGCTTGAAACTCCTGCATGCTCTCGTTGGTCTTCTGAGAGCGGTTCTTCAGTTGAGAGTGGTAAACGTTCTCCAAGTGAGTTTGTTCATATCGAAGCTCCAGGTGCTTGATTGTAGTCCTCTTGCTCTTGAGTGTTCAGCGTCTGCAGGATCTCTGTTGTTTCTCCACGAAGTGCCAGAGATAATGCCAGAGCTTTTTCGATTGCACTCCATCCAGTTGCCCTTGCTGCTGCCTCGAACTGGCAATGGTAGTTGTTCCTGGACAGCTTGCTATCAAACTGTGGTGCTTTCATGTGGATTCAGTTTCTATCTTTGTACTCGCACCTTGGCTCACAAGTGTTACTTCTGGTTGATTCATGATCACTGCAACTTGCCTTCTCACTTTCTTCATTTCGTCTTCCAGAGTTTTTACTGTGTCATCAAATCTTGCTCCAAATCGTCTCTCAAGGTTCCCGATTTCCTCCGCCACATGATCCTCCCGATAGCTGTATAGTTGTCTGCCAGCTGTTCCTTAATTGATAATCCATAGCTCTAGAAGTTTCCTCGTACTGCCCTTCCAATTTTTTCTCCATCACTGTAGAAGATTCTTTCGGCTTCTCTTCCATAGTTTGGAGGATTCTTAGAGCTTCTCCCCCATTTTCCTCGAGTTCTCTTCCATGGCTCTAGAAGATACTTCGAACTTTTCCTCTATTTTCCTTACAACGGCATTGGGATCAGAAATCTCGAATTGGAACGTATCGGGATCAATGTCATCTTCTTTTGAAGTCTCAAGAAGCTTTTGTTGTAGATCAGCCTTCTTCCCACTTGTATCCATGTCACGCTCCTCCAACTCCCTCTTCAACTCGTGGACCTGTAATTCGAATCACAGAACTTGTTTTGTAGCCTTTAAAACGACTTTTTATATCCGATTCTACTGCAAAAAATATCTCACTTCCGACACCACCGTGATGAATTTCGCTATAGAAACACAGAGTCACTAAGTACACAACTATTTATGTTAACAACGATTTATATAAAGAACGACCGATAGAGCTTAATTGAACTGGCCACTTAACGCGCCGATTATATAGCTGCCCGCTTCATTTTCTCGAATATTCTCAATTGCGCCGCTCGGGTATTCCACTGAATAATTCGGTTCGCGCACAGTGGTCTCAAATCTTGATGAGGATGGACAAAACAGGTTTCGTCACAATATGCTATATCGTTAGAATCGTAATAAAATTCACTATCTGATAAGGATAAAATTAAATATGGTTTCCATTTAAAAAAAAACACAAGTTTATGTCATATGTCAAAAATGACAGGTGTGACAAAAAATGTTTTGATGTCAAAATATTTAGAGTGGAATTTCCTGAAACTGAATTAAACATTTTCGTGCGATTTATATTCGGGGAGCTAAGGGTGGGCGTTTTAAAAAATCGCCGAAAATCAGTTATATTGAAATATCTTTTGACAGCTGTCAAATTTTCAAAATACAAAATGGTTTTGAGTAGAGTTTATGAAACTGCAAATATGGCAAAGATTTACAGTTTTTAAACTTTTCCGTATCTGCCATAGTTTCCGGGATCCCTGCACTATAAACATAAAAAGGAACACACCCTGTAAATTTTTAAAATCTTGTAACTAACAGAACGTTCAAAGTACCTATTCATCAAACTGTGTGTTTTTTATACATATTCCAATTCATCCAGGATAACCAACAAACACAGCCCACTACAACAGTATTCACTTGAGTAACATACAAAGAACCGAGGCAAAGTCGTCATAATATAATAATAATAATAATGAATAATGATAAGTCGTTTATTCACAATAGGTTTGTGCGGGTCTCGGAGCCCTGGGTCCAACTGCGGGGGACAGGCTTCACCAAAACGCCGACTTTGACTAGTGCAGTGAAATAAAAGTCTAACTTAGAACACAAAACGTGTAATACACAAATATATACTGCCACGAATAGGCGCGGTCGCGAGACGAACAATTTGGGCACGTTGCCGGTGAAATTGCCGCAGAGGATGAGCGGATGATTGGGGATTTTTAAGGTCTGTTCGTAAAACAATCACAAATCGATCAGCGCTTCATCGATTGGTCAAAATAATCAGAAATAGTTTGCAAACTGCAAATGCTAAATGCTGATTGGCTCGGACTGGTTTGTGATTGTTCTACGAACAGACCTTTATTCACGTGAAAAACTAGACCAGTGTTAGAAGAATGGCTGACGAGAATGGTCATCCCGTTGCATCAGCTGCGTAGTCAGCGTAGTGGCAAGGGGCAGGCGGGATTGACGTGACGGACAAGAATGACAGATTACTCCGAGCGCGGCACCAGAATCTGTTTGCGGTGTTGCCGAGTCTTCGAAGGAGTCGCCACAGGTTATTGACTAATTACGGAAAATTCAAAAAATATTGATCAGGTACCTATTACTGATTACTAATCAATGAAGTAGAGGCGCTACGAGTTTCGGGCTGTTTGCCCCGACAACGCAGCCTCTAGTTGGGCTTATTGTATCTTCTCTGTGCCGGTCTCTTAGTCGAAGAGCTCCATTGCCCGAATAAGGTTTATGACTCGTTCTACTGTTTCCCTGTCCTTCCTTTGAGGAGTGGTTGTGAATTCTCCGTTATCTCATCTCCAGTACGCCAGCGCTTCACATTCAAATACAATGTGGGAGGCTGTTTCCTCCTCCTCCTCGTTGCACAGCCTACATATGGGTTCCTCTTTGACTTTTCCCATGATATGCATGTGTTTCCTTAGAGTGCAGTGTCCGGTTAATATACCTGTTGCTTTCCTAAGCTGATTCCTGCTGAGTTTCAGTAGGCTTCCAGAAAATGATTGTTCGATCTCGTGTGCCATCATTAATTTACTGTGTTTCAGTCCTGGTGATTGGCACCATCTATTTTTCTGTTGTTTTTTGGACCAACAGTTCAGCCAACCTCTCACAGAGGATTTTGTTATACCAATGGCAGGTTCTGGACCCAGAAGTGGTGTGTTTGCCGCTTTGCGTGCTAGTGAATCCGCCCGCTCGTTTCCAGCTATCCCTGTGTGTCCTGAGATAGATACTCCCAGTGTGACAAGGTTTTGCTGACAGTCCATGACTTGTTTAGATTTGGTTTCGCAACAGGAGATGGTTTTGATTGCAGCTTGGCTCATCTATTGCGTGTACTTCTGCCTGGAAAACTGTAGCGTACATCCCAAGTGGTTCATATGTTTCCCACTTACAATTTACTCCTACGATTCCGGCACCAGCCCCATGGCATGTTTGGGATCCGTCTGTGTACCATATCGCCCCATTTGCCATCCGGAGTTGTTTCACCGTTTCCTCTTCCCATATTAGCTTGGTCTTGGGAAACGCACTGAAGTTAATATTTTTCAGCATGACATCACTCCTCATTGTTACTAGGGGATTCGTGATTGTGCTAGTTATCTTAGTGTGTCCTTGGAGGTTTGAGTAGCTCCAGTTCCCGGTGTTGCTAAGTCTGTATGCTCCCATTCTTGCTTTCATTTTGATATAGCTATCTAAAGGAGGAAGGTTAAGCATGGCATCCATGGCAAGTGTTGGAGTAGTTTTCATGGCTCCCGTTACACAGAGACATGCTAGCCTCTGAACTATTGCAAGTTCCGTAGCTGCTTGTCGCTGCTCACCCACCAGACAACAGAGCTGTAAGCAAGAGTGGGTCTTACCACGGTACAGTAGAGCCAGTGTACCATGCGCGGATTTATGCCCCAGTTCTTTCCTATCGCTCTTTTTGTTGCCATTATTGTGGCTTTACCTCGATTGACTGTTTTCTGTAGGTGTGAATTCCATGTGAGTTTGTCATCCAGGATGATGCCTAGGTATTTGACTTCTCTTGCCACCTGCAGTTCTTGTCCAAAGAATATGGGTTTGAATAATTCCGCTAAATTCCACTTTCTCGTAAAGCTGACCAGGGAGGTTTTCTCAGGATTGACCTTCAGGTTCACCTTTCTGCACCAATCTTCTACGATAGTCAGGGCTGTCTGCATCAGTTCTGATATTGTCTTGGCGTGTTTGCCAGTGATAAGTATTGCTACGTCATCGGCATAGCCTTGGGCATAAAATCCCTTGCTGTTTAACTACACCAGTAGTTCATCTGCACTAGGTTCCAGAGGAGAGGGGATAAGACTCCACCCTGGGGGCAGCCTTTAGCTGCCTATATAGTTACAGTTTTGTCAAGCATAGTTGCTGGAATTCTCCTATCTTTCAGCATGTTTTTTATCCACCTACAAACTGTGTCTTCAATTCCACGCCGGTTGATTGCGGTGGTCATTGAATTGAAGGAGGCATGATCAAATGCTCCTTCTATATCAAGGAATGCAGCTAGGGCAATTTCCTTGGTTGTTCAGTGGTTGCTCTATTTTATGAACAAGTTCATGCAGAGCAGTTTCACATCATTTACCAGGTTGATAGACGTTTTGGTTTTTGTGTAGTGGCCTCTCTATTAGGGAGGTTTTCCTAATTTGCCTTTCAATCACTTTCTCCTTCGTTTTGAGTAGAAACGACGAAAGATTTATTGGTCTGAATGCCTTGGGCTAAGAGCTATCTTTCCCGGGTTTCGGTATAAAGACCACTCGTGAGAGTTTCCAGATCATGGGTATGTGTCCCGTTGCCAGGCTTGCTCTGAATAGTTGGCAAAGCATCGGTATGAGTTTGGCTTTGCCATGCTGCAGGTGAGCCGGTATTATTCCATCGCATCCAGGTGCTTTGTATGGTTCGAATGAGTTTAAAGCCCATTCAATTCTATTTGGTGTCACAATTTGTCGGGCTGTGACCCAATCATCTCTTGATCCTCTCATCAGGAGGATCTCAGAGAATAGGGAGTTGGTTTCCTGTTGTGAGTTGATTATAGTCGAGTCTGGAAAGTGTGCCCTGAGTAATGTCTCAATGGTTTCGTCGCCATTTTTCGTGTATTCCCCATTTGGTTTCTTTAGTGTTCCCATTGGTGGAAGGGGATCTTTAGCTAGGATTCTCTGAAGGCGTGCGCCTTCCGAGGTTTTTTCGACCTCAGTGCGAAACCTCCTCCAGGAGTTCCTCTTAGATTCCCTTACTTCTTTATTGTATTTTGTCAGAGAATGGTGGTATTCATCCCATTCACCGGCCACATTGCCACATTGAAGAGTCTGCGTGTTTCCCCTTTCATCTTGTCAAGTCTCTCGTTCCACCAGGTCCTTGCATGAAGAACGCCGGATTAGCGGACAACTTTGATGATAAGAGTGAATTATGGCGTTTTGTAATTGTTCCGCTACCACCTCAACATCAAATTTATTAAGCATACGTTCCTTGACCCCGCTCAACCCCGCCTCCAGCTCCTCCCGGTATTCAGTCCAGTTTGTTTTCCGTGGGTTGCGGTACATTTCTGACGGCTTGTCAATACTATTGATTTCCATCAGTATATACCTATGGGATGGTTCGTCGGATACGCGCCACCGCTAGATACTGGGATTGATACGGGAGGTGGACAGAGTGACACCAATAAATTCCGACCGTATGCGGTTTGCAAAAGTGGGCTTGTTGCCCTTGTTTAGAATCTTCAAATCATGGGTTATAATAAAATCCAATAAAGACTCACCTCTTTTGTTGATTTTGCTGCTTCCCCAGATGGTGTGATGCGAGTTGTCGTCCATACCTATTATACACTGTAGGTTTCTCTGCCCACAGTGATTCACTAGTTTCTCCAGGTCTTTCGATGGTGGGGGTCTGGGTGCATCGTAGGAAAGGTAAACCGAGGCTATTATAATGTCCTTCTGGGTTCCTTTCTCTTTGAAGCTTAGTTGGACGGCTTTTTGATCCCTGGAATTTAGTTCTTTAATATTGAGAGCTTGCACTCCGTTTCTCTCGTATATCCAAGCTCTCACGCTACCTGTTGATTGCTCATTGTGAAAGATCTTACCTCCAGTGTTTCCTAGACCGGCTATTTCTCCCTTCGTGATCCAGAGTTCTTGTATGATAGCCAGGTCTATGGTATTCTTTGCCAGCTGTTGGCAAAGGGCAGCAGATGCTCCCTTACTGTGCTGAAGGTTTATTTGAATTACCATCAGCATCGGGAGCCTCCTTCTTGAGAAGTCTGAAGGTTAGTTGCGTTAACCCAAAGTAGGCCCGGAGATCCCCTCAGAGATGTACTGTCAAGACTGACAATGAGTGTCATGCCCTCATTGTCCGTCTTGTGACTGATAATTCTCCAGTCCTCGGTCTTCAGCCCCATGTTCTGGGTTTTGAGAAACTGGAGAGCTTGAGCCGGTTCCTTGACTTCCGCGGATTTTGTTGGTATCCAGATGGCAGCCCTCACGACTGGCACCACTCTGTGTGCCAGGCCAACTCGAAGACTGATTCCCTCGTAGGGGCTGAAGCCTGGAACCACCCGCAACAGCCAAGTCTTGGCAGCTTCATTGGCTCAAGGGATATAGATCACCCCACCTCTGGAGCTGCTGTTCTTGAACTGAGGACCAGTTCCGGGTTCGCATTTGAATACTTCCCGGAGTAGTGTAGCATTTTGGAAATCATGCTACTGTTTTGTTTTGTCTTTTGCCACTTTTTGCTCTGCTTACCTTAGTTCAATCCAGTGAAATTAAATACAGCTCATTTATCATAAAACCTTCTTTAATCATATTAACTTTAAAGACAATTGCCATGTAGTCACTGGTCACTAATCACTTTTCATATTGATCATAGGCATCTTAATTAACTTCTTTCTTCCTGTTTTGCGGCACTGGCTGCAAAGAAACCATACATTCGATCTTTTTGCTAAGTCGAAACTGAATCACATCACATAAATAATTATCCAATCTAGAATACCTACCTCATAGTTACGGCCGAGCATGGAACGAATGTCTCTTGATGTCTTCTGTGAATTTGAAGGTCTAATTGACTAATTAACAGAACTTTTGTGCTCGTTCATTGCTATGTTGTTTTGGTTTCTAAAGTGAGGTTAGTGATTCAACTTGGCTGATCTCTACGTCTACATGTTGCCATATTTCCCTGGAGTTGTTCGGAGTAACAAGGTTGCAGAGCGAAAGGCATATTCTTCTGTTTGTTCAGCATAAATATTTCCTGTTCTTAAGTTGGTACTTGGTCTCTCGGTTGACATTTGATTCCCATTTCTAAGAGGGGATATTAGTACGATCTGGTACGATCCTTCCGATTCTTTCTTTTCCGAATCCGACCTCTGACTGGTAACCAGCTGGGGACTATTTGCACCTGTTGTCGATCAGGCCGTTATTATGGCGGCGATGCATTATCAAATTTATTGTTTCATTTCTTATGATTAGGCCTTAAGGGCTATGGAGACCTTGTTGGGGGAGTCTTGGTGAGTTGGATTTCTTTGTAACCTTGGGACTTGTGCTGAACCATTGTTCTCCATTTCAGATACCTTTTTTTGTGTGGTTTTTTTTACTTAAAGTCACGTTGTTGGATTAAAATAAGACCGACGCTATGTGGTCTATATTTTCAACTATCTAATTTTAAGGAACTCTCTATGGCTCATAGAGGTAAGGTATTTAAAAATTAATTTGATTGAGTCTGAAAGTGCCATTTCACTTAACAGAGTTTTTCCGGGAGATATTATTCTCACGTTTCGTTGGATCTGTCACCATCATTCATCTGTGGCACCCTTGGAAATAAGCTTCATCAAGCACAGCTGGAATTTTGCCCACTTGATAGCTGAGTATGACTGACACCCCTACCTGTTGTTTCATTGCTTGATGAGTACCAGTACAAGAGGTGTAACGATGCAGTGAGTTTATCCAACTTTAATTTTCATACATATTTGATTGATTTAATATTCTCAAAATTAATTATATTCTCGATTTATTTTAAACTACTGATTTATCGTTATGTACAACTGTAGGGCAAAGGCCTAACGATTAATTCTCGTTTACCCAACTTGGGTGTTTGCGGCTGAAGATTCATGAATTTTCCCCGGCGCTTTTAATTATTATTAATATTTCGAGGTATGCGTTTATTGCCTTACACTACAGTTTTTTTCAACGTTTTAATTTGAGTATTTTGTATTCCTAAAGGTACTGTTTCAGCTTGATAATTCTTTCGTCAACTCATCGAGTTAATTTCCCTTTCATACTTTTCAACTTTTCTAATCTTTATTTTTGAAGTGTAACCTAATTCTCGACTTAATTAGATCAATATCTGGTCTATAAATATTATTAGTTCATAAGATAATCCAACGACACACTCATTTTTTTTTGTAAACATTCAAGCCCTCCTCCAAAACTTGGTTTCCAAATAAACATTTTTGTTTAACATAAGTATTTTTATTGGTTGATTTCCCCAAGCACAGTTTGAGAGTCTTTACAACATTTTGCATTTTCTTCATTAAGTCACAGTTAATGAAGTGGCGCCCTGATTTGTTTGGAATGCACGAAAGAACCCATGAACCCAGCTCTCCATTAATTGACTGCCGTAAGTATTAGTGGCCTTTGACAAAAAGGTGGCTATACAAATTTGGCGCCCAACGTGGGGCAAGAGAAATCTTTTGTGCATCTAAATAAATTGCTTCTAAATAAATTAAATTGCTTGGGTGGATCAATCAATGATACTAGGTTTTCAAAGGAAAAAATATCACTCAGTCTAAGTCTTTTAAATTTTAAAAACTTGCAATTTTATCAATCTTTTTCACTTTTTATATTTTCTACTTTCAAATAATTAAAAATGGCAGAAACTTTCAGACCAAATCACCTTTTGGATTATGAATTAGAATATGAGTTGAAAATCAGGTCCTATGTCACTACTAGGTCCGTTGCGGATAAGAGAAAAATGCTCAGCACTTTATTGTCTAAAGAGTCCAGCTCCCAAGTCTCTCATATTAGTAGGTCGATAGTTGATCAATTGAGTTTTGATTCGGAAAAGGTTGAAATTGATAAAACTGTCAAATCTATTTCTGACATTATTTCGGAATTTGAGGGTAGTCCTCAAGACTCAACATTTATGAGAATGAAATCCCGACTATGTCACGTTTCCAATAGAATTCGTAGGTTGTCAGGACTTGAGGACGAAGCACTGTTATATCAACAGGAAGCTATGGCTAGTTGTTTAGCGTTAGAGGGTGATTTATTTGAAAAAGCCTCATCTAAAGAAGCTGATGCCGCTAATATGTCATGTTCCACTTCATTCCAGCAACCTATTATTCATGTCGCAGCACCAGTTGTGAATTGTTCTGGGAATATTCCCGCTATAGGTGATTGGCAGGTGAAATTTAATGGGGATGGTAGAAACTTATATAACTTTCTAGAAAGAATCTCTGAACTGGCACAATCCAGAAAAGTAAAAGAGGAGGATTTATTTTTGTCTGCAGCTGAACTTTTTGTGGGGGACGCATTCATTTGGTACAAAAGTGTTAAGGGGTCTTTAGAAGACTGGCAATCTCTTGTTTCTCATTTAAAGAAAGATTTTCTCCACTCAGATATAGAGGATGATTTGTGGGAGCAAATTAAGCACCGTAAGCAAAAGCGCTCGGAATCTGTAGCTGTCTTCATTGCTCACATGCAAAATCTTTTTTCACGTTTATCTAGTAGGCCTGCAGAATTCACCAAAGTCAAGAATATTAAGAGAAATCTTCTTCCTGAGTATATTACCCAGCTTGCTTTAGCCGATATCAACTCTGTAGAGGAGTTATCAAAACTTTGTCGAAAGCTTGAGGAGGCGTCATATTTACGTAATAAAGGTAATGTTACCAACATCACTGAACTTTGTGACTTAGAGATACGATCTGCAGAAAATACAAACTCCCGTGAGCCATTCAATAATAATCCCTCTACCAGTCAAAATTCACAATCCCGTCCAAACTTTCAGGTGAAGAGAAATTCCAGGTATTCCAATCCGAGTAGGTTTCCTAATAATGGTTCTTCTTTTAATCCTCATTCCTCTCAAAGAAGTGGTAATTCCAGACCTACCCCTAAAGAAATCAAGTGTTGGAATTGCGATATGCCAAATCATTCTTTTCATGATTGCCGGCTAAAGAGAACTTTATTTTGTTTCAAGTGTGGTCACAAAGGAGTCAAGTCCACTTCCTGTCCCAAGTGTCGAAAAAACTGAACTCTGTGCAATTTCGAGGCAATTGCACCAAGTCTCTACAAAAGCCCTCAGCAATATATTTCAGTCCCTCTGAGTGGAAGCAATGGTTGCAAGTTGTGTCCAATTTTTATAAAAAGTCTTTCACTGATGAACTATCTCCTCTTTTCATCCAAAAACCCTGTGACAATCGTCCTTATATTTCCGTAAAATTATTTGATACTGACATTTCAGTTTTGTTGGATTCTGGGGCGACAGCTTCTGTAGTAGGTCAAAAGGGTCTTGATATTCTGCAGCGTTTTAATTTGAAAATCTACCCTGCTTCTCTGAAAAGTATAAGTACAGCGGATGGTACCCCTAAATCAGTGGATGGATTGGTAGATCTCCCAATCATTATTGACAATACTTGTCAGGTTGTTACCGCGTTAGTAGTGCCTTCATTACCTCACCATTTTATATTTGGGTGTGACTTTGCTCGTCAGTTTAAACTATCAGTGAATTTTTTGAATAATTCTTGGCAAGTTTCCAGTGGACCAATGAATTCTTCTATAGAGGTACTCAATGGTTTTTCCTTTTCTGATTTTTCAAGTTTATGCTCTTTAGATGACCTTCCAGAATTTCGTAAAAGTCAGGCTAAAAAACTCATTTCTTCTTTTGATCAGATTGATAGTAAAGACCGTATTGGCAGGACTGATAAATTAACCCTTACAATAGATACCGGTGATGCTAGGCCTTTCCATAAGCGTTCTTTTCCAATGTCACCCTACATGTTACAAATTCTCAATAAAGAGATCGATGAGATGTTGAGCTTAGGAGTCATAGAACCGTGTCAAAGCCCATGGTCTTCACCAGTACTTCTTGTCAAAAAATCGAATGGAGAGTTTAGATTGTGTTTTGATGGTCGAGCCCTAAATGAGGTGACCAAGTATGATTCTTATTGCCTTCCTAATATTGACAGAATTTTAACTTCCTTAAGAAATGCTAAATTTATATCTTCCATTGATTTACGAAAGGCTTTTTGGCAAATTCCCTTGGATGAATCTTCGAAAGATAAAACTTCCTTTAATATACCAGGTCGAGGTTCTTTCAGATTTCACGTCGTTCCATTTGGACTATGTAATGCTGCTCAGACCCAGCAAAGGCTAGTCGATGCTATCTTTGGTCCCAAATATGAACCTTTTGTGTTCACATATCTTGACGATATTTTGATTTGCAGCCCTGATTTTGATCATCATGTAAAACTTCTTGATGAAGTAAGGAATAAATTGAAGGAGGCTAACTTGACAATCAATTTAAAAAAGTGTGAATTCTTCAAAACCACTTTAAAATTTTTAGGCTATATTGTTGGTTCAAACAGCCTCCGTACAGACCCTGATAAGGTTGCTGCAATGATCAATTATCCTCGTCCTTAAACCGCTACTGAAGTGAAAAGATTCATTGGTCTATGCTCCTGGTACAGACGTTTTATGAAAGACTTTTCCACTCTAGTGTCACCAATAAATGATTTACTGAAAGGCCGTAAGAAATCTCAATCTATAACTTGGACAGAGTCTGCCGAATCTTCTTTTCTTGAAATTAAAAAGTTATTAGTTAGTGCCCCTATTTTATCGCAGCCTGATTTTTCTAAACCTTTTGTTATACAGTCTGATGCTAGTAACACTGGTCTTGGTGGTTGCCTCACTCAGGAATTTGAAGGTGAGGAAAAGGTCATCGCTTATGCAAGCAGATCACTTTCAAAAACGGAAAGAAACTACTCTGTCATAGAACGGGAATGCCTGGCGGTTTTATTTTGTTTGGAAAGATTCAGAATGTGGATTGAGGGAGCTCCGAAATTCAAAGTTATTACTGATTGTTACTCACTTCTTTGGCTCAATAATTTGAAAAATCCTACTGGAAAGTTAGCTCGTTGGGTTGTTCGTTTAAGACAACACCATTTTGATTTTGAGCACCGTAAGGGTGTCGATAATGTTATTCCTGATGCCTTATCTCGAATTCACGGTGACGAAAGTACCCCTGGAAATTCTGGTCTACCTAATATCTCTCTTCTTAATCCTTTTAATATTGATATCGATCGCATTGATAAGTGGTATGGTGATTTAAGAGAAAAAATTGTTGCCTCCCCAGACAGTTATCCTCAGTGGAAAGTAGAGTCAGAATTTATCTATAAATTTGTTCCACACACTCTTCCCCCAAATCAGAATCTCCCAGAATGGAAATTAGTAGTTCCTTCCCCACAATATGATGAAGTTATCAATCATTGTCACACTCCACCCACATCCGGACATTTTGGCTTTTACAAGACACTCAGCCGGATACAAGAATATTACTATTGGCCCAAAATGAGAAAATACGTTCTTAAATTCATCAAAGCCTGTTTAGTGTGTGGTGCTCAAAAGTCTCCCAATACTGCAAGAATGGGTCTTATGGGTAAAGAAAAAATCATAGATTCCCCTTTTCAATGTATTGCCATCAATTTTGTAGGTCCATTTCCCCGTTCAAAGCGAGGTTATAAGTGGCTTTTTGTCATAGAGGATTGGTTTTCGAAATATACCTTTTTGTATCCACTAAGAGATTCTAAGACACCTCAGGTTGAGAAGATATTGGAGAATAATGTTTTTCTGTGTTTTGGCTGCCCACAAATTCTGATCTGCGACAATGGCCCTCAGTTTATTTCAAAAAGTTTTAACAATCTCTGTAAGAAATATCATATTAAAGTCTGGCATAATGCGGTTTATTCTGCTCAATGTAACTTTGTGGAACGAAATAATCGAACTATAGGTACTGCTATCAGGAGTTATACTACTGATCATTCTGATTGGGACAAAGAGTTATCATCAATTCAATTTGCGATTAATTCATCTAAGAATGAAGTCACTCATTTTACCCCTTCCTATCTTGTTTATGGTAGGCATGTTCCCCTTTCTGGTAGTTTCTATTCAGATCCTGATTTGAGGGATAATAAAGATTTGGAAATTACCCCAGGTAATAGGGATTCGTATGCTTCACATTTGAGTCATCTCAAAGATATTTTCGTAGGTGTAAGGAAGAGACTTCATGCCGCTTATGAAAGAAACTCTAAGTCTTACAATCTTAGGAAGAGAGAATTTTCGTTCAAGGTGGGTGACTATGTTTGGAGAAGAAACTACGTTTTGTCAAATGCTGCCAATCAATTTTCTGCGAAATTAGCCCCTAAGTATACGCTGTCAGTTGTTCATAGGAAATTGTCGAATCTAGTTTATGATTTAAAAAATGTTAATGGTTCAAAAGCTGGAAAATGGCATATAAAGGACCTTAAGGCTTATTCTGGTGTCGATGAGGATGCTTCCTGTGATGTGGAAGATTCTGAGTGATTTTGGTTCTTTTTTTTTAACTATTTTATTTCTAGTTTATAGTTGGTACAATAAGGAATTTTGGTAATCTTATTGATAGATTAGTCCCTTTATAATATGATCTAAATTTCCCTGTAACCCTGCTTCAATTTCATACCGGTCCCTGAATTGAATAAAATTTCTAATTTTCCCTGAATTGAATAAAATTTCTAAATTTCCCTGAATTATGTAAATAATTTCCCTGTAGGATACAGGCTTCATGATTCCTTTTTTTTTGTGATTTGACGGATTTCTAATTTTCTTGGTCAAGACCCACACTTTTAAGTAACTTACCCAATTGTGACTGATACCCGATTTTGACTTCCCTAATTTGTCCCTTTCAAAAGGCGTATGATACACGTAGATATCAAATCCAAGTATTTTGAATTAGAATTCTTATCGTCAAATCATTACAAACTTCATGAATAGTTTAATAGTTGGTCTTATAGAATTTTTTTGTTTCTTTGAAAAATATACTATCGAGATAGTCTATTTTTTTATCTGGACGGGGGTAGTGTAGCATTTTGGAAATCATGCTACTGTTTTGTTTTGTCTTTTGCCACTTTTTGCTCTGCTTACCTTAGTTCAATCCAGTGAAATTAAATACAGCTCATTTATCATAAAACCTTCTTTAATCATATTAACTTTAAAGACAATTGCCATGTAGTCACTGGTCACTAATCACTTTTCATATTGATCATAGGCATCTTAATTAACTTCTTTCTTCCTGTTTTGCGGCACTGGCTGCAAAGAAACCATACATTCGATCTTTTTGCTAAGTCGAAACTGAATCACATCACATAAATAATTATCCAATCTAGAATACCTACCTCATAGTTACGGCCGAGCATGGAACGAATGTCTCTTGATGTCTTCTGTGAATTTGAAGGTCTAATTGACTAATTAACAGAACTTTTGTGCTCGTTCATTGCTATGTTGTTTTGGTTTCTAAAGTGAGGTTAGTGATTCAACTTGGCTGATCTCTACGTCTACATGTTGCCATATTTCCCTGGAGTTGTTCGGAGTAACAAGGTTGCAGAGCGAAAGGCATATTCTTCTGTTTGTTCAGCATAAATATTTCCTGTTCTTAAGTTGGTACTTGGTCTCTCGGTTGACATTTGATTCCCATTTCTAAGAGGGGATATTAGTACGATCTGGTACGATCCTTCCGATTCTTTCTTTTCCGAATCCGACCTCTGACTGGTAACCAGCTGGGGACTATTTGCACCTGTTGTCGATCAGGCCGTTATTATGGCGGCGATGCATTATCAAATTTATTGTTTCATTTCTTATGATTAGGCCTTAAGGGCTATGGAGACCTTGTTGGGGGAGTCTTGGTGAGTTGGATTTCTTTGTAACCTTGGGACTTGTGCTGAACCATTGTTCTCCATTTCAGATACCTTTTTTTGTGTGGTTTTTTTTACTTAAAGTCACGTTGTTGGATTAAAATAAGACCGACGCTATGTGGTCTATATTTTCAACTATCTAATTTTAAGGAACTCTCTATGGCTCATAGAGGTAAGGTATTTAAAAATTAATTTGATTGAGTCTGAAAGTGCCATTTCACTTAACAGAGTTTTTCCGGGAGATATTATTCTCACGTTTCGTTGGATCTGTCACCATCATTCATCTGTGGCACCCTTGGAAATAAGCTTCATCAAGCACAGCTGGAATTTTGCCCACTTGATAGCTGAGTATGACTGACACCCCTACCTGTTGTTTCATTGCTTGATGAGTACCAGTACAAGAGGTGTAACGATGCAGTGAGTTTATCCAACTTTAATTTTCATACATATTTGATTGATTTAATATTCTCAAAATTAATTATATTCTCGATTTATTTTAAACTACTGATTTATCGTTATGTACAACTGTAGGGCAAAGGCCTAACGATTAATTCTCGTTTACCCAACTTGGGTGTTTGCGGCTGAAGATTCATGAATTTTCCCCGGCGCTTTTAATTATTATTAATATTTCGAGGTATGCGTTTATTGCCTTACACTACAGTTTTTTTCAACGTTTTAATTTGAGTATTTTGTATTCCTAAAGGTACTGTTTCAGCTTGATAATTCTTTCGTCAACTCATCGAGTTAATTTCCCTTTCATACTTTTCAACTTTTCTAATCTTTATTTTTGAAGTGTAACCTAATTCTCGACTTAATTAGATCAATATCTGGTCTATAAATATTATTAGTTCATAAGATAATCCAACGACACACTCATTTTTTTTTGTAAACATTCAAGCCCTCCTCCAAAACTTGGTTTCCAAATAAACATTTTTGTTTAACATAAGTATTTTTATTGGTTGATTTCCCCAAGCACAGTTTGAGAGTCTTTACAACATTTTGCATTTTCTTCATTAAGTCACAGTTAATGAAGTGGCGCCCTGATTTGTTTGGAATGCACGAAAGAACCCATGAACCCAGCTCTCCATTAATTGACTGCCGTAAGTATTAGTGGCCTTTGACAAAAAGGTGGCTATAGTAGAGCAGACTCTACTCCGTAGGCCTCTACACTGCTCCTCAGTAAAGGTTTCATCCGGATACTTCTTGGAAGTGATAGCCATTCTAAGCCCGGCTAGGGTTCCGCTGTAAGTTTCCCCAGTTGATGTACTTGGTGTTACCTCAGCATCCCCGTGCAGTGACTTTTTCTTGGCGCTACTTTCTGGGGTTGGAGGGTAACACCTCAGAGCGACCCCTCTTTGCAGAGGATCTGTTTACAGGGGTCCTAGGTTTACCTGATACCCCAGGCTCTGCGGCCTGAGCATCAGGTTTTCCAGAGTTCCCTGAGCTATTCGGGAGGGTTCTATTCCCGGGATTCCTATTTGTCCTCGGTTTACGAGGCCGAATAGGCTCTCCATTAGCTTTAGCCCTCTCTATCGCAAGCTTCCTTCGCTGTGCTCCGGAAAGCTTTGCCATTTTGTTCAGGCTGATGTTGCCAACTCCCGTACTAAGGGCAGATACACCGTTACCGGGGATTGGATCACTGCTTTCCTGGTTGCTCGTGGTTGATTCATGTATAGTTACATCGAGGTTTGGTTGTTCCTCGGATGCCAGAACGTGTGATTGGTACCTATACAAAGTGGTTAAACATAATTATTGAAAATAGAAGAAAAAAAGCACATTATAGTGGAGTCCTGAATCCAAGTATTCACCTATATAAGATATTACGTTCAGTGTATAGATTTGTGAACGAATCTGAAGTTGATAGGGTTGAAATTCATATCACAAGTTCCACCTCGAGTTTCACTTAGGATTGCAGAATTATTTTTCACATAAAAAAATAGAAAATACAAAATGTCGGAACGGTCATATCCAATCTTGAAAGTTATCTACTTGATGACGTGCTCCAAGTCGAGGTACATGAAACTGAAATCTCTCCAGAAGGGACTGTTTATGGAGTAGTTTTATCGAGTTCAGATGTCTACGCTTCTCCAGTGAAAATCCACCATATCGGATTGAAATTGTTTGGCGATCGTAGCCCCTCCCATGCTCCCCGGATACACTCCGTACTCCCTAAACATCAGATACTTCAGGACGCGTATTCTTGAAAGTAAGAAATGGGAGCGTCCCCGGGAAAAGTGGTCTCTGTAGTTTCTATTATTATTTTTTCGAAACTCATAGCGACTGGAAATGGAGGGAAAATCAAAACCCTTAACTATAAAACAAATGGAGACTGATTGAATTTGTGCACAGCAGGCCTGAGATGTACAAAGGTACATTTCCAGCAACTTACACTTAGCAAATGAGCGTTGTGTTATGGAAGAATATCACGGATATTTTAAATTCCATACCAGGTGGTTCATGTAATGCACTCAAATTTGAAGCATTCCTCTTATCCAGGATATCTCTCGGTATACACTTTCTTGTTCTATCGCAACCCGAACAACGTACATTAATGTAGGTATCATTTAGTACAATATCATTGAAGTCTTCTACATTCATTTTCACAACTATGTATTTAAATCAAGGAAAATAGAATGAGAAAATGAGATTCATGTAAAAAGTAAACAGATACTGACAGACACGATACAATAAATAAGGTTAAATATCCAGGGATTGGTCTGTTCTACTAGGTTGAAGTAAGAGAGCAGAGCCGCTCTCGCCGCTCTCTCTCAACTTTATCTCAAGAATACGGTTTCGTGAACATCTCGCTAAATCTCCTCTGGATGGACTCTTTTGCTTGTGAATGGCAGTCATAAATCGGATGACAAACCGGAGAGCCTGGAACAGACAAGTGCATAAAAGAGAATACTGATGATTCGAATATACGTGAACTGCACGCAGTTCTGTATTTTGTATGACAAATGCATATAGTGTGAATGGATGGGAAGCAGCTGTTCCATCTGTTTTCCTTATGAGAGGTGAACCCTCGATGGAGTACTCATGTATACTAGGATTCTTCAATCGGTTGTATGGTACTACAAAGCATTTGGTGACGTTGATTCTCAGACACTAGTTTTTGACCAAGTTGATGAGCTGAAGAAATTGGCAATTGTCAGTCCGTGATTGAGTCGATATGTGCGTTGTAAAGTTGTAAAGACATTTCTCCACCAAGTGTGTAACCATTTCAATCAATATCACTTGGATAGAAACACTAAACAAATGCAATTTCTAACTTCTCTTTATCAAAATTTGAAACATACAAAAATATTCAGTATTCAATGTTAAGTTGGTTATAAGAAAGTCTACAGATACATACTTAACAATTCTGTAAACTTTGACTATAGTGAAGCTTAATTGAACTCATCCCTGGCGGAAATACATGAAATAAACGTCTACGTACAAGAGAATCTCAGAAGTTACTATGAAGGAAGGAATGGTAATGGTAATGGTAAGGGTGGGGGGGGCAAAAGCCCGGCGAGTAGGCCTAGTGGCACTTTTTGCCAACCCCGTGCTTCCAACCCTCTTCACTCCAGTCGTCCTGTCTTCATTGTGAAGCGGAGCAGGTCATCCCAGCTCAGGTCCCCCAACTCCACCCGAGGAATGGTTGCCGCTCCTAGGACCCTCCTCCTCAGGCGACCCCACCTATCACAGACTCCCAGTAGATGGTAGGAGGTTTCCTCCGCCCTTCTACAGTAGGGACATAGGGGTGATTCGCCTATTCCTAGTAAATGCAAGTGTCGGTTGAGCTTGCAGTGTCCTGTCAAAATGCCTACGATGATGCTCAGTGCTTTCCTACTCTTGTTCAGCAATTGGGCCGTCCTTGGTTTGTTGGGATGTGTGATTATCTCTCTGGCTTGCCTACAAGTCGTGTTATTCCTCCAGTTTTTGACTGTGTTCACCCAAGCCCACTCATTCAGGGCCTCGGAGATCAGTTGTTTACTCAGGCCCAGGTATGGTTCTGGACCGGGCTTCGTCCGCGCGTTCGTTTCCGAAAATGCCCATATGTCCCGGTACCCAAACCAGTTTGACCTTCTTGCTCTCGCCTAGGGCGTGCAGAGCATCACTCCATTCTTGAACCAGCGGGCAGCTGATCCTTGGCTTGCATAATGCTCTCAGTGCCGCTTGACTGTCAGAATGGATAACTATGTTATCTTCTGTTCCCCTTTGAACCTCTTTCCTAGTTGCTACCTCCAGGATAGCAAAAACCTCTGCTTGGAAGACCGTTGTGAGCTTTCCGAGAGGGAAAGCCTCCCCGGCATTCCTGTCTTGTCTGTATACTCCGGCTCCTGTAGCCTTAGAGTTGGCCTTTGAGCCGTCGGTGAACCAGATCTGCGTGCTACCTGGTGGTTCTGCCAGCGTGGTCCGCCACTCGTCCCTGGAAGGAAGGTGTACCTCAAAACTTCTGTGAAGTCTGAGTCTTCCATCCGTGGCTGTCAGTCCCGCCGCCAGTAGCGGTATCTCACGCCTCACAATAGAAGCTAATCTAGTGTGGCCAACCTCTGTGCCTCTGTCCTTCCATACTTCCTGAGCTGACATCCTTATGTATGCTGCCATCGCTTCCCTCTTTATCCAGATTGCCAGCTCTGGCAGCGCAAGGAGAATGTTCAGTGCAGCTCCTGGTGTAGTCCTCATTGCACCGGTTATGCTCAGACAGGCCATCCTTTGAAGTCTGGTTAGTCTAAGTTCGTTAGTGACTCTCTCGGTGGCCGGCCTCCAGACCACGGCTCCGTATGAGATCCTCGGTCTGATCACGGCTCGATAAAGCCAGTGAACGACGTGTGGTTTTAGGCCCCACCGCCTACCCACCGCTCGGTGCAGCATCCACATTGTGGCTATGCCCTTTTTAACTGTCCTTTCAATATGGGGTTTCCACGTTAGCTTACTGTCTAAGACCACCCCAAGGTACTTGACCTCCTGTTTCAGTGCTAGCGGCATCTTGTACAGAATGGGTGATTTGAACTTATTGAGATTCCTCCTGTTTGTTAAGAGGATATTAGCTCCGTTTTTGTGGGATTCACTGAGAGCCCCATCTCTTTACACCATACCTTCAGAATTTTACACGCTGACCTTATACGCTCGCAGACAATTTCCAGATGTTTACCTCTCACGAGTATAAGGCCATCGTCGGCGTAGGCCTGCGCATAAAAGCCCTCCAACTCCAGTCTAGTCAGGAGACTGTCCATTATCAGACACCAAAGTCTGGGTGAGAGGCAGCTGCCTTGGGGGCAACCTCCTTGCACGTCTGCCTCTACATGGCAGTCTCCTAGTGACGCTTTCACCTGGCGGTCCCAAAGAGCAGACCGAACCCAACTCACCAGGAAGGCCGGGGTTCCCCTGGCCGTAAGGGACTCGCAGATGACGTCCGTTTTAGCCTTATCGAATGCTCCTTCTACGTCAAAGAACAGGGTCAAGGCGACCTCTTTGTTTTTTAAAGTCCTTTCAGCTAGTTGCACTACGGCATGTAGAGCCGAGTCCGTACTCTTACCCTTGCAGTAGGCGTGGTGGTTCCTGTGGATTGGAGATCACAAAAGGATCTCCTTCGTCAAATACCTATCGATCATCTTTTCTAGTGTTTTCATTTGGAAAGATGTCAAACTGATTGGCCTGTGGGATTTTGGTAGTCCGTAGTCATCCTTACCAACCTTTGGGATGAATACCACCTTAGCGGTTTTCCATCGATCTGGGACGTGTCCCAAGGCGATGCTGGCTCGGAAGATGGATTTGAGTGTTGGTTTTAGCAGAGGCTCGGCTCTCTGCATCATCGCCGGGAAAATCCCATTAGGTCCTGCTGCCTTGTATGGACTAAACTCCCTCAATGGATTCGTCGATGACGATCTTATTCGCCGTATCCCATTCATTCATGAGGATAGGGGGGGGGGGGGGAGCTAGTGAGGGTGCTTTCTCCCGGAAAGTGAGTTTGGAGGAGTAGGTGTAGTGTTTCCTCCCTATTGTTAGTCCATGTGCCATTTTTCCTTTTCAACAGCCCTATCTCTGTTGTTCCTTCTGAGCCGAGTAGCTTCATGAGTCTCGCCGACTCTGAGAAAGATTCGATCTCCCCGCAGAATCCACGCCATGCAGCCCTCTTGCTACTTCTTACCTCTGATTTGAATTTCCTCCGGGCTTCAACGAAGGTGTCCCATTCGAGCTGTCCACCCCCCTTCAGAGCTCGGCGGTGCGACCTACTGGCGTCTTTTTAAGGCCGCTCTAGAGTATCATTCCACCATGGGACTTTTTTGGTTCTCGCCTTCCTGAGAGGACAAGATGCTTCGAATGCGGACGAGATTGCCTTGTTAAGGGCCTCTACCTCCGTATCCAGTTCCTCCTTGGAGGTTATATGCCGGTCTCCGGTACCCACGGTCCTACTTAGACAGTTATTGAACATCCCAGTCGGTTGACCTCGGGTTCCGTTTGAGAGGCAAAGTTTCTCCTTCCGCCTCTAGTGTGAAGCGGATTAGCCTATGGTCTGACATTGTTATGTCGTTCGTAACACTCCAGTTTTTCACCTTACACAAATAATTTTGCGACACGACCGTTACATCTATCACCTCACGCCTGACGCGATTGACGAAGGTCGGCTCCGCATTTTTATTGGCGATTTCAAGGTTTTCCGCTGTGAGGTACTCTAGAAGAGCAATACCTCTCGTGTTGGTGTCGGTGCTGCCCCAGATAGTGCAGTGTGCGTTAGCGTCGCAGCCGATAATAGCGGGAAAACCTTCGTGTACTCAACGATTTTAATAAGTTCTTCCGTAGGGGGTAAACGCACAGTATCGTACGGAAGGTAAAGACTTATCAAAAACAACTTACGTATCGTTCCCCGTATCGGAGTTTGTATTCTAGAAGGATCACGGTGGCATCCCTGGTGCCCAGCTGGGGTAGGTGGGTTACTTGCAGCTCCTTGGATGCCATGATACAGGTCCGTGGTCGATCTAGTCCTCCGTTGCCAGCGTAGGTGTTCATGCCGGTCACCTGGAGACCTCTGATGTTTTCCCTGAAATAATAAGGCTCCTGGATTAGTACAATTTCCCCCCTTTTTCCCACCATGATGCTCGCAAGTTCAGCGGAGGCATCTCGGCTATGTTGGAGGTTGATTTGACTTACCCTTATAGTGTCCATTGCGAGGCGTACGATGGACGGGGCCCACGCTTGACTGACCTGTGGCCTGCTCCTCCACCTGGGGCTTGGAGGCTGCCGACGTGAGTGGCAGGGCGGGTCTCCGTTGGGTGCTAACCCTGAAGACCCTGAGTGAGACCAGTTCGAAGAACATGGTCCTCCCTGCCGCGTCCAGCCTTTTAACCGTTTCCCGATTAACTCGGAAAACGAGTCGCCACTCCCCTGGTTTACCCTCAGTTGCTAGGTGTCGCCAGTTTGCGACACTCAGGGACCTGTTTTGAAGATCCAGCATCTCCATGATGGGCCCTACTACTGGCTTGTCCTTCCTCTTTAAGGTAACCTTCACCGGGCAAGGAGCGTCAGCGGCACGGTATGCCCTGAAGGTTCGGTCTCCCCTGACTAGTTGCGGACATTCCGTCACCAGCCAGTCTCGCGAGGCCTCATCCTCCGCCGTGACCAGGAAGCAGCCATTTTCCTGTAACCCAGAGTTGCGAAAGCGGAGTTCGCGACCTCGGGGGTCCTGTGAGGAACCCGCCATGGTCAACCTCATCTTCTCGATGAGGTGACTCCCAATTGCTTCCGCTTCCTCTGGGGGCACTATGAAGTCGTCTCCCTCGGGGAAGATGACGACCTCATTAGCCCTCCCGACTGCCGAGCGGTAAGAGCCAGTCGAGGGGCCCTCAGCAGACGCCGGCACCGATACCGGGCAACTCCTCAGAAGAGGTGACCCACCCGGCTGATCGCCGCGGCTAACCGCCGAAGAAGCACCCTCTCTGGGTCTCTTCGATCTTCTGTCAGGCGTGGACTTGTCACTTCTGACCCTCTTCTTCCCATCTGCCGAGACCCTGGGTGGGGTGGGCTCTGGGTCTTCCCTAGTGGATGCTGGGCCCTCCGGGAGCTTGATGGGCGTTAGCTGCTTAGCTACCCTTCTAGCATCCCTTGATGTCGGGCCTCTCCTATGGGCCTTCTTGATGGTAGATCTCTTAGCCCTTGCGGGCCCAGGCGGATTCTGGCCATCCGCCGTTGGAGCGTTGGTAGCAAGGGAGGTGGTCTGCTGGCTGGTGCCAGCCTGCAGTTCCTCTCTCCTCCGCCTACGCTCCTCACGACGCATTTCGGTTCGTTTGCGGTTTTTCCGCAGCTTCTTTTTGAGTTTAAGCTGTTCTGGCGTGAGAGCCGGACGAGCATCTGGAGCGTGAGCCCCTGAAGCGCCGGACGCCATAGAGCTGCTACTGCCTGAAGCGTGAGCCCCTGGTAGTTCAGCTTGCTCAGTCTCGGGGTCGATTGCCGAGACGACTGAGGGCGCCCCTTCCATGGGTGGGGTCACATCCATTTCAGTGGCGCTTGGACTCTTGGGGACAGGATTGCCCTCTAAACTGTCTGTTGGCGATTTTTTACCTGAAAAAGAGTTATTGTCGTTTTCCATGATAAAGGTGTGGGGGATGGGTTGTTCGTAGGTATGTCAGTCTCCATGAAGGTAGGGTCAGTTAAAGATAGGTGTGGTCTGGTTTTGATGTCATGTTAGAGCTCGCTTCCCTCACCGCTCCAACCCCGGCTTCGTGGAAGAATGTGCTTGCCCCAGTGACGAATTCCGGCAGCCGCGGTTGTATCACCCCCAACTCGAGCAGCAGGGTCCTGACCAGACGCCACCTGGCACTACTACCCGAGTTGAGATTTTACACCGGTTGATGGGGCAGCCCTCTACATCGGCTAGATAAGAGTGGGCCCCTGTACTAACTACGGCGGCCTAGGGAAATTGCCGTAATCCCTAGTTGTTACGCCGCGACTTACCGGATCGGCATCACTGGGATTCCGCCTCATCGGCGAAGGAAAGACGCGGCTTTAGTCTCCAAGCTCCCACATGACATTCCTGTCCCCCTCCTTCTTTCCTGGGCTTGGGACCAGCTAGGTGACGGCTTCAAGGCCGCGTGATGTTGGGTGAAGACACCTAGCAACACAAACACCACGCGGCGGTATACCCTCACCTAGGCGAAGTTATGAAGGAAGGAAAATCCTTATCCTGAGTTAAAGTCAAGCGGCAATCAAAACTCTCTTAAGTCTGGGAGCATTCAGCTATGTTACTCCAGGTAGGAGACCGGCAGGACACAAGGGGATAGCTGTTAATGAGCAAACTGGCTCGCAAAGCTGCAAATACATCACTTAAATCTGCCACTAAATCTTCTATAAGATAAGATGCTGGCTGAACTATTGGTCCAAAAAACAACAAGAAGCAAGATGGTGCCAATCACCAGGACCAAGACACAGTAAAACAATGATGGTAGAGGAAATCAAACTATCGTTCACTGGAAGTCTACTGGAACTCAGTAGAAATCGGCTTATCAAAGTAACAGGGATATTAAGTGTCTACAGACACATCAAGAAAACATATGCATACCATGGACCTCTTCAACGATGAACTCATATGTAGGCGAATTCCTTATCAACAGTAGATAGCAGTTTATATTCTGAGCAGACCGAAGGCATGTATCAGGAAAAATACAAGACATATTTCTATTGAGGGAGTCGCTGTATTCTCAGCGTCAAACATACTGCAAATCATCAACTCCACCAAGCATGTTGCTATGCAATTTGCTGGTGACCAGAATGACCACCAAGCGTGTTGCTATGTACTTTGCTGGTGACCGTAATATAACGTACAATGGATTATCTATGGCTGCTGTTATATTGTATTTTAATCTCAATCATTTTTTTCCATAGTCGTGTTTTCAAATGTTGGTTCCCTAAAGTGTCCACATTATCGAAATCAAAAAGGCGGGATCGTTCACACAATCGAAAATTGCATTTCAATTTCAATTGATAAATAGAGGAGACTTCGTACATTGAACTTTAGATCCTTTACTTTTGGGTAGATTATTATCCTTTATGTTTTCTAACTTGAGAGCTAATTCTATCTTATCAATATTCAATACAGTATCAACCTTTTCCTAAAGACGTCTAACGTATGGAATTTTGAATTAGATTTTATTTTCTTGATTTTGATCTGGTTACCATCAGCATAATAATGAGAGAGCTCAAAGTTCAAACGAGATGTATACAAGGTAGATAAAAATAAACCTGAGGGTATACAAACTACAAAAGCAGCTTTTTTCTAGCATTAGGAATAACTGCTGATGATAAGTTTTCATTGATTGTCCTCAAACCTATCAAAACGAAGTGGCATCTTTCAGATAAATTATTTTTTACTTTTCAATATGTCTAAAACAATAAGGTCACGTCAACAAACAGACAACAGTTTTGGCATGGGAATTATTAACGACCAACACTTCCCTACCTACACGCACATAGATGAAATAGCAACGAATCGATCTCCGCTATTCATGAATTTGAAAATATCATTATTTTTACCAAGTTTGATTTCCGTTATAAATATCGCGAATGATGCGTTATTTATTCTATAGTCTTTGGTCCAACATAATATCTATTAATAATATGATGAGAAAAATGAAGAAAAAAGAATCATAAACAATCCAATCAACAAACGAAGAGAATCAGGAATATAAGAAATCAGAAAACTATCGACAGCTGGCCGACCCATAGATGCTGCCGGAACAAACAACTTACAGGCCGTATCGCCTCAGACCCGAACTGACGATATTTGTTCGTCCAGCGCGGGATATCGTGACCGCTGACTGTCGATCGAAATTCCAGATAAGCCAAGATCAGCCACACTATATTCAGCCGAATTCAATGATCATCTCGAATTAAAGAATCGCGAATATAAAGGCGTTTAGGAGTTAGTCGTAAATGGGGTAAATCATAAACTGTGAATTAATGGTTACGAACAGTTGAAAAAACATAAATAAGTGTGTAGATGAATTAGTATCAAGTGTGTGTACATAAGTAGTGACTGTGAATAAATTAGTTGAAACCGGACAGTGATAGTAATAAGTGAGAAACGTTACAATTGGTAACGGAAGTGAGATTTATTTTGCACTATAGAATCGGACATTAATAGTCTTTGTTATAGCTGTGACCTGATTGAAGGTCGCTGGGTTAGAGAAAAGCGAGTGGGTTGGAAACGGGAAGAAGGCTACAACAAAGATTTGTTGGGAGGCTCTAGTGAGAGACAGGTTCGATCCCGAAACGTTTTAATGAGAGATTCCTGATCCCAACGCAGTTGAGGGTTTGACGAGAAAATTGGAAGATAAATTGGGAAAGAACTTCTAGAGCAATGAAAGAGAACTCGAGAAAAATGTAAGAAAAGTTTGGAGAATCTTCTAGAACTATCAAAGAGAGGAATCTGAAGAAAAGTTTAAGAAGCCCTCTAGAGCTGTGGAGGAAATCAGAATCAAGCAACAGCTGGCAGACAACAAGGTACAACTATCTGAAGGATCATGAAGCGGGAGAAATCGGGAACCTTGAGAAACAGTTTGAAACCACAGTGAAGACTATGCAAGACGAAATCGGAAAGGTAAAAAAAGAAGTTGCAGCGATCATCAAACCACCCGAATTAACAGTCGTAAGCCAAGGTGCGACTGCTGAAAAGCCATCAGAGTCCACATGAAAGCTTCACAGTTTAATGGAAAGCTGTCCTGGAATAATCACCGTCCAATACAATCAAAAAAGTTCTGGCATTAATTATGGTACTTCGTGGAAAAACAACAGAAATCCTGCAGACGCTGAAGACCCAGGAGCAGAAGGACTTCGACGCCACTGGACAAGCATAAGAAGCTGCGATATGGGCAGATTCACTTAGAGCACATTTTCTACTCTAAGAAGACCAACGAGAGCTTGCAGGAGAAATATTACATATGCCCCATTCTCATGTTTTAGAAAAGTTTTCTGAATCAACTAATCATTGCTTTTATCAAAAAGGTTTTGAGTTTGATTTTGAACTGTGATGATATTTTGTACTATTTATACATATTTCTATATACAGCAGAAAGGTGACTGACTTGTTGAAGAGCGAGCTTCTCATTCGGAGAAACCTGGGAATACAGTCAAAAGATTTCTCCGATTGAGGAGCTTGCTTTATTTACAAATAATGTTTGTGGATTTTTTTCATGATTATCGAAGATATTATTCTTATCATTATTAAAAAATAATATTCCGCATACATGTTAAGGCTTCACGTTATGTATTTGAAAGTTCTTTTTTATTGATTGTAGTTTGTACAAAACAAGATAAAAAGCTTACTCACTCGATAGGGATATAAAATTAAACTTACCGGTGATGACACATCATCCATTGTACTTTATTTGCCGCCGAGGAACGACTCAAGAAAAAAGGTTATTCACTCAATTACTAAAAGCAACGGTTTGCAAATAAAATGCAAACAACGTTTTGACATTTATAAATAGAAAAATTACCGATAATAAGCTGTTCTCATTTCAATGAGGTTTCTCCAAGCACCAGAAGATTTTTTTAAAGCGTATTTGTAGCATTCACGGAGACTCTTAATGACTTTCTGACGAGAAAAAGCCAATCAGAGCAGGAAGGATGGCGAAATTAATCTGTAGTGATAACGGAACCAAAATGAAAGGAAGCAAAGACAAATAAGTGAAAGAACAATAACAACATTTTTGAAGAAAGAACGGAAACTGCCCAGAAAACTTTATGCATCAGTTTTTTCGACAGTGTCCAATCCTCAGGTAGGCGCGTTATATTATAATATCTATAGTGTAAGAAAGCTTGCCATGAAATGTTCCGAAGAACTCATGAGCTTGATAAATAATCACGATAAGAGCAATATAAAGAAGCTGGTGATCTAATATACAAGATCAGTCTCCCTCCAACTCTAGTCATGATTTCCAAAGATGTTTAATGATGCCGCAGCGCAAGCTGGCACCAGAACAAGTTGGAGCACAAACAAAGCAAGCAAAATGGAATACTTGGCAAGGTGTCCAGTAAAAGCGAAGTTAGATTGAGTTTGGAGTGCTGTAACTTTGAAAAAAATTGGTTTTGAGAAGGGATGAAAGCATCAATGACTGGAGCTGCTCAGTTGGACGACAAACAACCATAATACACTTGAAACGTTTGTTTTTGTTACATATTTTGTTCAAGAAAAAAACAAATGATTCTGGATGTAACCATCAGCAATTTAGTGTCGAGTATCTGAATACAGGACGAATGTACACATAGTCCACTTATAGTTTTTCAGTAGGGTATGCTTTGCTCCGCCGTTTCCTGCTTCGCATTGCTTTCACCGGAGGCAAAATAGCTCATTGTGTTACCTTGATTGAAGAAGTTGCCCCTTGGTCTTAACCAGCAGCCTTTCTCTTCTTCGTTCTAATACCATCACCATCCCATGGTTTTTACGAAGTTCAGAACTAGCACTAGGTCTACATTTCCCGCTTCCTCCAAGTCTTCAAGGTAGTATTGTCCCATATTCCTGAGGCGTCCATCTTTTAGAGTTAGACAATGGCACAGTAGCTGTTCTATCCTTTCATCCTCCTCGATGCAGACCTTGCAGAGGTCATCAGTCCCAAGGCCCCATTTTCGGAGCATGGCTCCGATGTCACAGTGTCCTGTGATGATTACTCCTATAAGGGTGCTCACCATAAACTCACAATAACAAGTCATACAGGGTGGCTCAACGAAAAGGTCCCCCCCTTATTGATGACTTTCCTGGTATATTTTGGAAAAAACGCTCCGACATATCAATTTTTATTTTTAGGGGGACGTCTTTTCGTGTATGACTGTATAATACAGGGTGTTCCATAATTAAGATATAGCATTACACTTGACATTTTTAAATGGAAACCCCCAATTTTTTTTCTATTTTTGGATTCTCCATGAAGTTTTTAGTAACTTTTGTATAATACAGTTTATACCTATCTTCGACCGTTTTAAAGTTATTTGAATTTTTCATAAAATTCACCTCATTTAATTTAATACTGATAATAATGGATCGTACGGAAAAAAATAATAATAACGGATACCAGCAAGAAATTTAGCATCAGTCAATGTCATCGTAAATCTTAGAACAACTTCATCTTTGATTTGAAATCGTTAAGTTGCCCAGTTCTATCATAATATTTTGCAATGATTTATTCAATTCAAGAAAGGGTCGAAATAACGAAACTGTATTATCAAAACGGAAGCATTGCAAGAGCTACCGCCCGGTTGTTTAATGCGTTACATCCAGACAAAACTATTAACCATAAGTATGTGCCTAAATTAATAAGAAAATATGTAGCAACTGGATCTGTATTTAATATTCGCCGGAGTCAGGAGAATCGTCCAATTAGAAATGAAGCCAGAGAAATAGCAGTTTTGGGACACGTGGCTCTTGACAACACCCAAAGTACTCGTGGTCTGGCTGCTTCTTCAGGATTTACACGCTCAACAGTGCAAAGAATTTTGAAATCCTATAAATTTCACCCGTACAAAATTAAACTTGTCCATGAGCTTAATGAAGACGATTATGATAGAAGGTTGGAGTTTTGCGAATTAATGACACAACGTTTAATCAATAACCCAAATTTGTCATTTAACATTTTGTTTTTCGGATGAATGTACCTTCTATTTACATAGTGCTGTAAATAGGCAAAATAGTCGATATTGGAGCGACTCGAATCCACATTTGTTTCGAGAGGTACATTCGCAATACCCTCAAAAAATTAATGTCTGGGCCGGCATTTTCGGAAATCATATTGTAGGACCTTTCTTTATTCCTGGAAACTTGACGGGAAAGACATACTTGGACATGTTGGAAAATACAATAGAGCCACGAATAACCGAAATAATAGAAAATGAGGTTAATTATAATGGAGATTTTCTTCATTTCCAACAAGATGGTGCACCAGTACGACAGTTTTTGGACACCCATTTCCCAAATCAGTGGATCGGACGGCGCGGCCCCATTGAGTGGCCACCAAGGTCTCTGGACTTGAGTCCTTTAGATTACTTTCTTTGGGAACAAACAAAAAGTAAGGTTTTCAGTACGAAGCCAGACTCCATCCAAGATCTTCGGGAGCGGATCACGGCGCAATGCAGACAAATAACTCCAGAAATGTGTGAAAATGTTGGGAATAGATTTGAGCAAAATCTTTATTATTGCATGGAGGTAAACGGACACCACTTTCAACATGTATTACCACATTGACTTTTTGACACATTATAGCTAAGTAATTAATTTTTGTTTAAATTGTTTAAATAAACGGTTGAAGATGAGTATAAACTGTATTATACAAAAGTTACTAAAAACTTCATGGAGAATCCAAAAATAGAAAAATAAATGGGGGTTTCCATTTAAAGATGTCAAGTGTAATGCGATATCTTATTTTTGGAACACCCTGTATTATGCACGAAAAGACGTCCCCCTAATAATATATATAATAAAATTAAAATTGACGTGTCGGAGCGTTTTTCCCAAAATATACCAGGAAAGTCATAAATAAGGGTGGGACCTTCTCGTTGAGCCACCCTGTATAACGCCTATACCTTTAGCATTGAATGTTTTGACCCAAACACAACGAGAGAAGAGAAGAGGCCAGGATTGTTTTTGTTCACTTACCGATGAAATGACAAATGACAATTTCTCTGGTTTTTCCATATCCAAGTTTGGCCACAGAGCTCTCGATGTGTTGCAGTCGTTCCGATTGCACCACTTATCTCTACGTGTAGCTTAACCATGTTTTCATCTACTGTATCTTTCAATAGTTTGATCGTTGGTAGCGGAGTGTTTTTCATTTTGGTTTCGTCCTATCCAGTCCCAATCTCGCCAGTTCATCTGCCATCGTGTTCCCTTCGATATTGCTATGTCCAGGAACCCAGCATAGAACGAGCTTCACGGCAACTCATTACTACCTTTGACCCTCGCTTTGACCTTATTGTATCTGATTCTAGTAGTATCAACGCTGCTTTGCTGTCTGTATAGATTGTGACGTCTTTTGTTGTGTTGTTGAGTCTTTGCATCAGCTTAGGTACTTCTTTCATGGCAATGATTTCTGCATACAAAATGCCACATCCTTTCTCAAGCTTGAAAGCCTCTTGGATGCTTAGTTCCCTGCTCTTGTGTCTGCATTTATCTTCGCTGTTGCTGCGTATGTAGAGATGAAGATCTCTTGCTCCCTATATAATGGAGTCTTGATCCCAGTCTTCCCTGGAAGGTATTTTAACCACTTCCTTATTCTCAAAAAAGCTCTCGGTCACCATGTAGTCTGTTGCCGTTTGTAGCAAGCTTCGTCTCTTGGTTATCTTTTGCCTTCGAGATTTCCTTTAGCACCATTGAGTGTCCACTCCTCCCTTAGTCTGAGAGCTTCATTTGCGGCAGTGCTTTTAATGAAAATGTCAATAGGCAGGAGATTAAGAATGACCTTTGAAGCTGCCTGGGGTATGCTGTCCTTTGCTCAGTTTTGCCAGCCGTTGTACTTTTGTGAGCATCTTCGCGTTCGAGTTCGTGTCAGTGGCTTTCCACCATACCACGGCTCCGGGGATAATTATGGGTCTCACGATCGCTGTATACATCCAATCGATATAATATGCGGCTTTAGTCCCCATTTTCTACCGATCATTCTCCTGCATGTGTATAATGCATTGAGGCCTCTCTTCATTCTTTCCCCTGTGTTCCTTTTCCAGGAGAGCTTTGAGAATAGATGATCTCTGGGTACTTTGCCTCATTGGAAAGCCTAAAAGTTTGTCCCCCGGATGTGGGCATTTACTGTTGGGCACCTTGTATTTCCTTGCGAACAGTACCAGATTTGTCTTATTAGGATGGATTTACTCCAAGACCGTTCTGTCCTGCCTTTTTGAAAAGTTCCTTCAAGGCAGATCCCATGATTTCAGTCGACAGGCTTTTGCCCACTCGGGTGTGCCACGTCGTCTGCATATGATACCATCTTTATTTCTTGTTCTCCGAAGGTTTTTTGGATCGATTATTGAATGCTTCCTCTATGTCTAGAAACGCGCCCAGCGTGTATTCTTTGTCATGGAGAGACTTTTCAATTGTTCTCACAACTTCATGCAAAGCACTGTCAGATGACTTTCCTTTGAGGTAGTGCTGCTGTTCATCAGATCCGGATCTGATCCGTATTCTTTGACTTGTGCAATCTGGAATTGGATCGATCCGGGTATAATACTCAGACTCAAGATGCGGAGCCAAGATATTTGTCCTTGTATTCAGTCCAATGTTGCAGGTAGTCATTGCCGCTTGTGCATAGCCGCATACTTCATATTTGGTATATTTGTTTATTTTTAGATCATACTTAGTCTGAATAGTGAACAGTGAGTAGAACTAACGAACATTCTGTGAACCTCTCGATCGCGGCAAATATTTATTTGGCGGTAGAACCCGAGAATAAAATAGAAATACCAATGATAAGCGATTATAAAAACCTGTTTTCCTCATTGCTTTAATGTGACTGCCTCAATCCGTCAAAAAATTCGGATCCGTACAGCACTACCAGGAAAGCATGTTGATCCCGACATTGCATTTCTATGTTAGTTGATTCTCTCATGTGCAGGTCAATCAGCTTTTGAAGTGTCTTCAGCAAGAAGGATGATAGGCTGATTGGTCTGTTCTCTTTTGAGTTGAGTTATTTGATTTTGATATGCTTATATAAGTTCTCATTTTACTTACCGACGGAAAATGATAAAGTGGTCTTTCGCTTTTGATCCTTGAATTTTGCCTCTATTCTTGGATCAGTGCGATGTCTACTTTATTCTCCGTCATAAAGAGCACCAAGTCTTCCGATGCATCTTCGCAGTGATGCAGATTAATTTGCACTGCTTAAAGCTCCACGTTCCTTGATGACATCTTTCTTGTCCTTGGGGAGCCTCGCTTTCAGGGTACCTAACCCAGACTTGATGCTCCCGTTGCTGTCGGCTGAATCTGATCGATTCACGATGGCCACTTGTAGCTCTTCTGGCATATCAAAGCTTCTGGAGTTCTTGGGCTTCCTTGCGGTGTTTTGTTCTTCCTCACTAGAACGCATCCGTTTTTGCATTTTCCTCTCAGAAGCTGAGGGATTTTGCTCTTTCGGTACGTTCTTAGCTCGGGATGATACTGCTTTGGACGTTTCCATTGGCTCTCGCTTCAGCTTTCTCTGTTGCTCTTGCCTCTGCGGTTCCTTTTTTCTTTCCGGTTTCCTTTTCCGGTTCAACCTTTCTGTTGTTTTTGATGAAGTTCTTCTCTTTCTTGGGTTAGTTCTTCATCCTTGTTCTGAATTCACTGAACAATGTATCTGATCATGGCTATAACAGTTTTCCCAGTCAGTTTCTATCGTCTATACTTGAAACTTGGTGTTCAATTTTGCCAGTGTTCAGGACAGAGCAGATCAGGGAATTAACTTTCGTTAATTCGTGCGCATCGTTCAAGAGCAGTAAAAATTGAAAGTTTATTAAAGAACATCTACAAGTGCACAAGTCATATTTTTCCTCGCATGAGATGTTTTATATCAAAATTACCAATACCAACCTACAGAGAAACACCTGAAAAAACTATATAGCTGATTGGAAATTTCCACTTCGGTTTTTACAAATCATCAAGAGCCCTGATTTGTGATCTCAAAAAAAATAATTACCAGTAAAAATAAAAAAGCCGTCAATTAAAAAGTAACTTTATGGTATTATGATAGAAATTTGGTGTTTGCGTGTATAGGCTTTGAATATTAAGAGAGGCAGCAAAGCACGACACTTTTTCAAAGTGATTGATGAGTTTCCCTGTATGCAAGAGAATAGAGCATAACTGAAACTATGAAAAACGAAGAAATTATAGCCAAGGTTCGGTTTAAAGAACCAAATAAAAACCTGTAGATTGTTTTTGAGCCACTCTTCAAAAGGGAATTTGTAGCTAAATTGTTTTCCAGTCTTGTCATAATAAGAACATTCTTGAACTAGTTACTATTCTTCATCAAAAATCATTATTGTCCTGACCGAACGCATTTATGGCTCAACCGAGCACGAATGCCAAGATTATACTTCGAGCAGAATCGTTAACATTTGGTTTTGTTCAAAAGTCAAATAAAACATGTGTGATGCGGTGATTGATTCCAATTTATTCCTTAACTAACTTTTAATATGGGCTATTATTCTCGACTATTTAGATTTATCTATTGCACAGAAACACGAAGCAATTGTCATGGTATCAAATGCTGATACGTATTTTTAGAGCTCTATAAACTCGAATCATCCATTTAATTAATATTATTTGATTATAAGATGACTCTTATTTGAAGCTTCGTGCTAGAAATACGTACGCGATAACGATTAGTCTCACTTTATTTAAATAATATCGTTGATTGAGAAAAGCAGAAGATACGCAATCCAATGGACATAAATGTGCCCAGGGGGTCAATTTTGAGCCTTCGCAAATTAAAAGCGTATACGCAATTGTACGATCAGCATTTGAAATAACATGGTTATCGCATTTTTGCGTATACGTATCAAATTTGCGAAGGGTAAAGAATTGTCATATTTCCCTACCACTTCTCATGGGTCAAGAGGCGGCAACACAGGGCGCCAACCAAATGCGAAATACCTAATTTGATTATTCTCTTGAATATTTGCTGTTTCTGATGCGACGGTCATTTGAGAATAATTGTTTTAGTCCAGTGTATTTAGATGCGAGCGGAGTAATGTTAAAATCATGCAGGATATATCTTGGGCAATTTTGAATAAATTGATATCTTGATAGCTGGGCCATAGTCAAACCTACTACTGCGTAGTTGCTTGGTCGTCAATATGATGATCCCAGTTTGCGTATTTATTTGAACGATTTTTTTTCTTCTAAAAATTGGTAAGTTATACTAATACAAAATAACAGAAAACATGAATCATTTGTCGGGTTGGAATTATATTTGTTATAAAAAGGTTATTGGTAAACTGTGCACTTGCCCCGCAAAATCTACATATTTATGTATATTGTCGGAAAAGAGCAGATTTCGTGGGAAAAGTGCGTGCGTACATCAATTCAGAATATTGGTTCACCATGAATTACCATTCTGTTTTGTGTTTAGGTCATGTATTCAATAAGACATTTTTTTTGAAGAATTTGTTGTCTCGATGAAAAATTTGAATCCACTTCATTATTTTTTCGCAATAAAAGATATCCTTTCAATGCTCTTGTTCCGCTAATTGCTTGGTGAGCATTGCTTGGTTTGCAAAGTGAGCTCTAAATATGCACTTGCGGGGCAAGAGCGTACGCATTATTTATTGATTTATTTAAAAGCCTTTTTCCACCATATTGAAAACAAACTAGCTATTATTCGTTAAAATGTTGTGATTTGGATAAAAGTGAATTAGGTTCTACTAAATTAGAATCTCTTTGATTAGAATCAATTGAAAACTACGTTCAGATATCCAGTAACACCTATCCATCATGAAATTCAGGTTTTGTTTAGTTTGGTGATTTTCTGAGATAAAAATTCAAAGATCTCTCAATTAAGACGTCAGGGTGAGTTTCTTTTCGTAAAATTAATAATAAAAAGGTTTTCTTACTTGAAACATATTACACATTACGTTCTCATCAACTTTTCCTATTAACAATTTTCGCACAAATGAAGGAACCTACTTTACTCTTGAGCGAAAATATATTTTCTTAGCAAACTTTGTATATATTGCTGATAAAATCTAAGATCTTATGATTGCCTCTTGAGTCTTGAATCATGCAAAGATTTATATAAAGAATATCTTTTTTATGAAATTATTGATAAAAAGTTCACTATATTATGCCCCGGCCTCCCAGGTGAGTTGGGTTCGGTCGGCTCTTCGGGACCGCCAGGTGAAGGCGTCACTAGGAGACTGCCATGTGGAGAGGCAGACGTGCAAGGAGGTTGCCCCCAGGGCAGCTGCCTTTCACCCAGGCTTTGGTGTCTGATAATGGACAGTCTCCTGACAAGACTGGAGTTGGAGGGCTTTTATGCGCAGGCCTACGCCGATGATGGCCTGATCCTTGTGAGAGGTGAACATCTGGAAATCGTCTGCGAGCGTGTATGAGGTCAGCGTGTAAAATTCTGGAGGTATGGTGTAAAGAGATGGGGCTCTCAGTGAATCCCACAAAAATGAGCTAATCCTTTTCACAAACAGGAGGAATCTCAAGAAGTTCAAGCCACCCTTTCTGTATAAGATGCCGCTGGCACTGAAACAGGAGGTCAAGTACCTCGGGGTGGTTTTAGACAGTAAGTCAACGTGGAAACCTCTTATTGAAAGGGCAGTTGAAAAGGGCATAGCTACAATGTGACTGCTACGCCGAGTGGGGCCTAAAACCACGCACGTCGTTCACTGGCTTTATCGAGCCGTGATCAGACCAAGGATCTCATACGGAGCCGTGGTCTCGTGACTGGCCACCGAGAAAGCCACTAACGAAATCAGACTTCAAAGGATGGCCTGTCTGCGCATAACCGGTGTAATGAGGACTACACCAGAAGCTGCACTAAACATTCTTCTTGCGTTGCCAGAGCTGGCAATCTGGATAAAGAAGGAAGCGATGGCAGCATCTACGTAAGGATGTCCGCTCAGGAAGTATAGAAGGACAGAGGCACAGAGGTTGGCCACACTAGATCAGCTTCTATTGTGAGGCGTGATATACCGTTACTGGCGGCGGAACTGACAGTCACGGATGGAAGACTGAGACTTCACAGAAGTTTTGAGGTACACCTTCCATCCAGGGACGAGTGGCGGACTACACCGGCAGAACCACCAGGTGACACACAGACCCGACGGCTCAAAGGCCAACTCTAAGGCTACAGGAGCCGGTGTTTACAGACAGGACAGAAATGCCGGGGAGGCTTTCTCTTTCGGGACCTTACCTCACAACGGTCTTCAAAGCAGAGGTTTTTGCTATCCTGAAGGTAGCAGCTAGGGAAGAGGCTCAAGGAGGGACGGAAGATAATATAGTTATCTAGTCTGACAGTCAAGCGGCACTGAGGGCATTATGCAAGCCAAGGATCAGCTGCTCGCTGGTTCAAGAATGCAGCGATGCTCTGCACGCCCTGGGCGAGAGCAAGAAGGTAAAACTGATTTGGGTACCGGCACATATGGGCGGAAACGAACGCGCGAACAAGCTATAGCAAGACTAGGGTCTTCATCGCCACAGTCCAGAACCATACCTGGGTCTGAGTAAACGACTGATCTCCGAGGCTCTGGATGAGTGGGCTAGGGAGAACACAGTTGCGGAACAAGAGTAGGCATTTTGACAGGACACTGCAAGCTCAACACACACTTGCATTTATTAGGAATAGGCGAATCACCCCTATATCTCTACTGCAGAAGCACGGAGGAAACCTCCTACCATCTACTGGAAGTCTGTGATAGATGGGGTCGCCTGAGGAGGAGGGTCTTGGGAGCGGCAATCATTCCTTGGGTGGAGTTGGGGAACCTGAGCTGGGATGACCTGCTCCGCTTCAAAATGAAGACAGGACGACTGGAGTGGAGAGGGTTGGGAGCACTCAAGACGACAACCGTACCAGTCAATTGAAAGAAGCGATAAAAAAACTAGCTCCTCTTCTTGGTTCCAGTCTCATATCAATAAGTTCGCGGATTGCAGTGATTTTCGTTGATGACAATCAGCTGCAATGCTGGAACAAGTTCTGGCTTGGGCTGGTATGTTTGTACCTCAACCTGAAAGAGAAGTGGATCTTTTCCTAAGAGGACTTATAAAAGAAACTTGACTGTAGACAGAATTGAGCAGATAGATTTCAGCAACTACCTATCGCCCAAAGTGGTAATCAATACTGGGATACTGAGTTTGTAAAAATGCAAGACAGATGTTCTTGTGAACATTGATAATATTTGATATCACTTTGGAACCAACGAACTGGTCACATCGGCTAGCTTTAGACAGTAAAAGAGTATCTCGGCCCCTTTCCGGCAATAATTTTTTGTTCTCAGTTCCGGTAATGCGAATACTCCAGAAAATATTGCTCATGCTACCGAAAAATCCAAAAATAACAGAATGTGACCGTTTTCGGGGGATATTATTAGCCATATGCTGGGCTTTTGGAAATATATTTTGAAGGAACCTCCAACCACCAAAAGCATTTATATTAGAGTCATGTTAGTCAAGTTTAGAGAAGGAATTTTATATGCATGCAATTGAAAGCTGAAACAATACTAGACAAAGCTCATTGTGATTATGTCGTACAGTCAATTTATAGGCCTTGATGTTTTTTGCTCGAAATCATGAGAACTCCCTTCAGAAATTCACTTGAGCAATGTAATACGTAATATCAATATCCGCTCTGAAGAAGATAACTTTTCCAAAGTTGAACAAAACCTTGTGAAATTTCTGCAACATATTAAATTATGACCGACTATTCTGCTGTCTGCATTCGGTCTCGGAAATATGAAAGAGTTCTGCGACGATCGGAAGTTATTTAGAGTTGTCAAACTTTTCCAAAGTATTATATGAGTCTATTGGAGGTATGTTGCTTGTTACTGGAAAAGAGGTGAGGTTAGTCGTAGTCGTAGTCGTGTTAGTATGCACAATGAAGAGAGGTCAGTCTGAGTTGGTTGATTATGCTTTCTGAAAGATATCATTCATGACGATGAACGAAGATCTGACAATTGCCTCTGTATACCCTTTTTTTACACTACTAATTCAGTAGTGAATCCTGGAGAAATTCTCTCATATAGCCAAAACGAGTTATTCCGGATCTTGAGAAGCATTTTCTTTTGATTTCACTAATAATTTGTGGCCAGTCCATTATAAGCCGCCGCCGTCAGAAACTCATAGAGTTCGAATTATTATTGATAAGTTTTTGGAGGAGAGATCATCATCAGCAATGTACACGGTTATTGATTATAAATGCCCCCCCTATAACTTTTTAATTTGCCGTTTTAAAAAAAAGTTTCATGGTTGAAAATGAAATATTTATAGAACCTGTTTTCACATATACAGGGTGTTCCAAAAAGTCTGGGCGAGGTCTCACTTTCTTATTTCAGATTGATGACCTATTTTTTTATTTGATAGTTGGATTCTCCTTCAAGTTCTAAACATTTTTCAAGTTTAATGTATGAAATGATATTCGATATTTATAAATTGAAAAATACTGATTTATTGTTATAAAAATGTGAAATAGATCTGTGATTTCAAAGTATTGACGAAAATGTCACGTGATTAAATATGTCTAAAGAGTCAAAGTATAAATGTATAAATAATTCTGCATTTAATTCAATAGATGTTTTCAAAATAAGATGTTGTTTTATTTTTAGTTGATATGTTTCGGGTATCAATTTAAAATTAGAAGAGTTTTGGTATATCCTACACAGACATTTTCGTCAATACTTCGAAACAAGACATATTTCACTTTTTTATAAGGATGAATTAGTATGATTCAATCCATAAATATCAAATATCCTCTCAAATATCTTTTTATACATTAAATTTCGGTATAGGATATGCTACATAGAAAATGTCTAGAATTTGAAGGAGAATCCAAATATCAAATAAAAAATAGGGTATCAATTTGAAATAGAATTTGAAAGTTAGACCTCGCCCAGACTTTTAGGAACACCCTGAATATGTGAAAACAGGTTTTTTAAAAATTCCATTTTCAACCATGAAACTTTTATTTTTTTTCTAAAACGTCAAATTAAAAATATAGAAGGGGGGGAAAGCATTTATAATCAATAACCTTGTACTGAATTCCAAAATCTCCAGATTTGTACATACAACAAGGTTTACCTAGATCAAGAAGGAGAAGGTATACAATTTGGAAAAATCATACGAAATCAAGGATTTATTATTAATTTAGTACAAGTGTTTCATAGAGATCTGAAGAAACACGTAATATTGGATGGGGGCAATGCCACCCCAAAACGCGTCGAACTGATGAATTAAAATAAACGAAAATGGTCAATTTGCAAATTTTTTGGAAACATGAAAATAAGGGTTAGTAAGTAAGTGAGTAAAAAATCAACCTACGACCTCTCATAATGTAGTAATCACCGATTAAAGAGCGCCAATCAACGTCCACTATACTTCACATCTATCTTCGTCAGGCGTATTGACTGACATGACTCTCTCTCTCTCTCTCTCTCTCTCTCTCTCGGAAGGGGAATATGGCCCTACCCCGTTTGCGATCATACAGTAAAATTCGCGTCTTCTTTTTCATTTATTTAGTATATTTTTGGGTAATTCGGAAAAAAAATTTTGCTGGTGACTTTCAAATAATGTCTAGAATATGTATACAGTGTGGTCACTGAAGTGTGCAACATATGGGATTTTTTTTTTATCAACTGCATAACCAAAATACAAATATTGCCAACAGTCGGTGCATGTTCGATAATCATATCAGGTGCACTTAGAATGGTTGCAAGTCAAACAGCATACAGGGTAGGCCAAAAAATATAATTGTAATTTGAAAATGTATGCAAATTGTCCATTGTGGAGGTTTAGACTTTTTCTAACTCAATCTATCGTCCTTGCCGGTTCAGTGACCATTATATTTGGAAACGGGATATAGAACTATACAAGAATGCCATCAATGCTAATATTGCTATTGAAAATTAGAGTGCAGCATGGTCGGTTCTTAGCAGAAACTTCTTTCCGTAGATACTTGAAGAAGGGCTCTACCCCTTCAACTACTGCCAGCCCAGCAGCTCTCTTCTTGTGACGCAGCTGTTTCTTTCAGGCTTTGATGAAGTTTTACTGAAGTACCCAATGACTCTTTCATGTTCTTGCTGGATTTGGGACAGAACTGGCAATCTTCATCCCAGTGGAAACGTCTTTGAGCCTCCGTGAGCCTATGGAGAGGTCGGGCGATGTTGGCAAATCCTTGGACATATCGCTGGTGGTAGGTGCACGAACACAGAAAACTCCGTAGCTCGTGAAGGTTCTTTGGTATTGGCCACTTCTCAACTACCTTCACCTTTTGCTGGTCGACAGCTACTCCCTTCGAGAATACGATATGGCCCAGGTATTGAACCCCACCCTGGAACAGTTGGCATTTCTTCAGGCTTGGCTTGAAACCAGATCTTCTCAGCCTCTGAGATACCTCCTCCAGATTCTTCAGGTGGTCTTCGAATGATTTGCCAACCACGATTATGTCGTCGAGTCAACATGTCTGCTGTACGACATGTTGACTTCGATAACCCCTCGAGCACCGTCTCCATTAACTTTTCGCAGGTAGCAGGTGAGTTGCATAATCCGAATGGCATAACAGTGAACTGTAACTGAAAGCTGTTTTTTCCCGATCATCCGGAGCTATCTCTATCCGGCAATATCCACTCTTCAGATCCAAGGTTGAGAAGATCTTTGATCCCGCCAAGGTGTCCAAAGCATCGTCGATCCGTGGAAGCGGGTATAGCTGTCTTTCTTCGTCACGTTCTTCAGCTGAAGGTAGGCCACACAGAACTAAGTTGAACCGTCTATGTTCTTGACGAGCACCACAGGCGATGACCACGGACTGCTAGAAGGCTCGATGATACCGCCTGTATCCATGTCTTGCATCATCTTGTCCGCCTTCTTCATCTTAGCCAAAGGTAGTCTTCTTGCTGTTTGACGGATCGGTCATGCTCCTTTTGTGTTGATTGTGTGCAACACCACGTTCGGCCAGCCCTTTTCCCCCGTTCCGTTGTCAAAGATGTCGCTGTCCAGGTCCTTCGAAGAGGTGGCAATTATGTTCTCCATTTGTCCCGTGAACACAAGAGAAGGAGTCTCAGTCTCTCACAGTTGTCGCACCACGGAGTCCCAACTGAGGGCCAAGTCCCAACTAACACAGATTGTGCCTTAATTAACTAAAATGCTATATAACTGATATATTAGGGTCCATCAATATACAATTTTATCATTTAGTGACGTTAGTTAAGACAAAATACTCTCAGAGACAAAAAAGTGTTATAATCATGTAATGTAGCTCTCTACAAAACCATTTAATAAATCTTTTATAAAACGGAAGAAATTGAATTCTTATAGCATACTATAGTACCAATGTTATAAGAGTAATTACTCTCTTAGTCTAATTTGTTGTATTATTGGTTCATATTGTTTTGCAAAGAACTTATAAGAGGGTTACAAAATATTTTTATTAGAGATTTATTATATTATCATATAGCTATCTCTAATGAAACAGTTAACTCGCAAAAGTATTTAAGACTGAATTGGCTTAAGAGAATATCTTATAAATTTTTTTTATAGGATGCTTGATCTACAACGTACAAAACAGCACTATAAAACCAATATAAAACACTAAAAATGGACACAAAATAGCAACACTGTCTTATAGTTTATGTGGCTTCGACAATTCAGGAGCCCGAAAGGTCAAGTAGCTCGTCGATCGAGAGACTCCAAGATTTCGATTTCGCGACGGAACATCGAGCTGGATCAGACCACAAGAATGCTGATGCCTTGTTCAGAAGACCTTGCCCAGAGCTCTGTAAGCACTGCCATGGAGCTTAGGAGAAGGAAGCCAGCATATGCAAAGCAACTGTGGTTGATGACTCCTGACAGTCCAACGCACTTCGAGGGAACCAGGAGAAGGTATGAATCCGATCATCGAATGAAGACGGGCAGGCCAATGACCAACTTGGCAAGAAGTCGCGCGATTCTCGACCACCGTGAAGTCCTACTGGGCTCAATGCTGGTGAAGAATCTGGATGGCACGAAAGATCGGAGACTGATAGTGATTCATCGAAGCAGACAGGCCGAAGTTATGAGAGAGATCCATGATGGCGTCACGGGTGGACATCTGGGAATAACCAAGACGTTGGAGAAGCTGCGAGAAAGGTTTCACTGGGTGCGCCGTATGTGCTGCAAGTAACGGAACTCAGAAACGCCCAAAAGTTCCTGTGCGCCAGTACAATGTTGGAAGCCCGTTCGTTAGGATCGCCATAGATGTTGCTAAACCGTTTCCCGAGTCAAAAAGAGGAAATGAATACATCCTGGTCGCGAAGGATTACTTCAACAAGTGGGCAACAGTAGCTGATGTACTGGTTAAGTAGTGGATCTGCTGTTTTGATGTACCTTTGAATGTTTGTGACGTCCTGAAGATCAAGAAGACAAGAACGACCGCGCTGCGCCTACCATCGGATGGCATGGTGGAACGAATAAACCGGACCACCAATCGACAATTGGCCAAAGTACTCTCTGGCCATCAAAGAGACTGGGACGAACATCTCCATTTGTTCATGTTGGCATACCAATTTGTAGTTCACGAATCGACAGGCGGAACATCCGCAAGGACATCATTGGTCGTGAACTCCGTCTGCCCTGTGAAATTGGGTTGTCCACCTGGTGAAGATGTCACTGGACAGCAAAGGCCAGAGGTGGGGAAGGCGCTCCAAACTACGGATGGGGCACGATACCTGTTCTACCTTGTGACGAAGAAGCTCCCACAACATCTGACCACCTACAGTGATGTCTGGAGAGCCCTCCATCATCTTCGAGATGTTGTCACAGGACTCAATTGACAATCTCAAAGATGACCAATGACCGAGTTGACTTGAGAGTGGTGAGAAGCATGGTGCACGTGATCTTCAAGAGAAGTGGCATGACATTCTCGTGTGCTGCTATCCATCCCGGACGACGAACCAGAAGACAGTAGACTGTTATTTCAACCGTACATCAAGCTGCAGGTTTGAGGACCGTTGCCGATACCGACATGGAGACATTTCGGGACGAAATTATCTGAGAAGGAAGCAATGTGACGAAACCTGTTTTGTCCATCCTCATCGGAGCATTGAGACCACTGTGCGCGAAACAAAATATTCGGTGGAATCCGCGAAGGTCGTCTTTGAATCGAGATGCGAGCGGCACGATTGGGAATATTCAAGATAATGAAGTGGGCAGCTATATAAAGGGCGCGTTTAGCGGCCAGTTTAGTTTAGTTCTATGAGTCGTGCTTTATATAAATCGTTGTAAACATACATAGTTTTGTACATAGTGACTTTAAATAAATCAAATAAAGCTGGACAAGTGTTTCTATAGCGAAATTAATTAGAATATGATAGGGTTATTTTCAAAAATAAAGTTTTTATAGTTTTTTTTTTTTTTTTGTTTTTTTTTTATTTTTGATTCACGTTTGAACTAGATGTTGTATCCAGTTAACTATTGAAAAAGAATAATAAATGAAATGGAGCATTGATGGATGGTATACGGTTACCATAGTTATTCATTTAGTTTTTACAAAATATTTTCAAAAATTCCACCGTTATTAGGTGTTGATGAAAAATCTTTTCAAAACTGAATTAGCTGCTCTTGTTAGATTGCCCAATAATATTATTGAAAACTAACATTGTTGAATGAGTTTTTTTTGTAAACTTTATATTCACAGCGCGCCACAAAATAAAAATAGAACCGAGATATCGGAGGATCGTGGTGGACATAAAACAAGAGAAGTCCTCAGCAGATTTTACAGCATTTATATTGCATTGTATGTGGCATTTCACAATAACGCGTTTTTTTTTTTTAATGGAAGACTCTATTTTGGCAAAAAAGTAAATTTTCAAAATATTACAATATTGTTATGTGTCACTACGGTAATCATATTTATCAACTCTTTATTTCATTTGATAGTATTTTCCCATAGACAACTGGATTAATCACATTGAAATGAAACATGAATCAGAAAAAAAAATAATAAGCGCTCATTAAAACTTCATTTTTAAAAATAATTTCATCATATGCTATGTATAACATTAGAATCGTGATAAAATTCTCTCTCTATCAAATAAAGATAAAATTTAATATGGTTTTAATTTAAAAAAACATTTTTGTCATATGTCAGAAATGACGGGTGTGATGAAAAATGTTTCAATGCCATTTTATTCAGATTAGAATTTTTCAAAATTTTTGCAGTCAACATTTTCTCCTACAATTAATATTCGCGGAGAAAGGGGGCGAAAGCCAGTTTTTTTGACACACTGAGAAAATGACCAGCCAAAAACACTTTACTAGTGTATTTTTGGCTGTGACAGCATAAATCTCAACCGAAATAGTAAAGCAGCTCTCTTCTGACAGCAAAAAGCTCTTTACTAATGTGACTTCGTTATGATTATAAAGTCATTTGCTAACATCAATAAAACATTTCATGTACAGCAAAGTTCTTGGCAGTTGCAGAAGAAAAGTCTTAAGAGATTATTTCTTGTAGTCCCTATGAAGTTTTTTGCTACCCCAGCAAAGAGCATATTTGAAAAAAAAGACGTTCGGTTGTTTCCGCCTTCGACGAAATTGTTTTGGACCAATCGCATATCATAGTCACCCTCCCCTTTCAGTTTCAATCAAGTCGTGTTCTCATAGCTTTGTGTGCGAGCAAGTTTCTGAGGGTTTACTCTGGTTTGGTTTTTACGGTGCTCTTCTCTTGTTGCTCTAGGCTCTACAAGACTTTGGGAGAGCAGAAATGTCGGCAAAGGTGAGTGAGTATTTTGAATATTATGATGTGGCTATATTTCATTAAATACCTTGATATTTTGGCTATATAAAACTTCAATCATTACTCAAGCGAGGAAATTCCCGCGAAAGATAAAATATTTTGCCCAATTTTGTTTTCAACTTGTCTCTTTTTCAGCAGCCAAAGAATGAAAAGCTTAGCTATTTTGGACGGCGGCGGCGGAACCATGCATAAAAGCCCTTATTCCAAAAAGCGGCCAGCGAGGATCATTATCAAGGAAAAAATCGATATTTTCCGATCCAGATCGAAGCAGAAATCAGTACCATGTAAGTAAAGTATATTAAAACATATGGAATATTCAAATGTTATTAACTATAAACTGGTTTTTAACTTGAAATCCATCATTAACAAAACAATTCATATCATTTTTGATCCCCACAAATATTGTTTTTTTTACATTCATATAAAAAAGACCTTTTGTTCCACAAAGGTTGCTATCTGCATATTATCACAATATCCTTAATCATCACAATTAATTATAGTTTCTATTTTTAGTTTTTGACACATTGCCGCAAGAGCATCTACCGACACTTTTGATAGTGGAGGTCTATATATATTCATTTGAATCGGATGCCAATTTCCCAAACCCCTTGGCTTCCTTCTACTTCAACTTTTACTTTCAACGCCAAATTCCACGAAACAACTTGAAACATTTCTGGAACTAGAAGTGATGGAAGAGGCCAGGCCAAAAATCTTAGTCTTATAAGAAGGTACAAACCAACTAAGGAGTTTTGTAGATTATACCACCTGATTCGGTAATTCAAAAAGAATAAATTATATTTTGTTGTATTTCCGAGTTTTACTGTCCATTTACTTTCTCCAAAAATGACCAATGTTTGGTGTGGTTTCTGCTTTGATTAAAAAAAAAAAAAATACAAATTTGAATTTTTTTTCGAAATTTTTTTGTTCTGATATTTTTTAAAATAACCCTTCTGCTTCTATAGAAAAGTCACTATTAAAATGTATCGATTTTTTTATCGTGATTGTAGCATTTTCTATCTTGACGTTTTTATAGGATTCTTCCAGTATAGCCAGTGACAAATAATTCATTGTAAGATGTTCTGATTTGTACGCATCATCAGTTCAAATTGGAACACTTGCTTTGGAATTATTTGTTATTAATAAGCTAGGTGAAACCTATAAAGATGAAGATGAGAACTGCTATAACAGGATAAATCATTTTCAGCAACAGGAAAACAACTTCCCGCACTAGCATATATCCTTTGTTATTGTAGGAGATTCTTTTTCTACAAATAGAAAAAATTTCGCTGCCTTATGAAAAATCGCTTTGCATAAACAGCAAAGTAACTTTATAGCCACAGCAAAGTTACTTTAGACTGGCAGAAAAAATGTTTTTTATAAAGTTAGTCTGGCTACCACAGTGAAGTGTGTTCAGCAAAGTGAACTTCATCGTAATAGCAAAGAGCTTGGCTGGCGCCTATTCTAAAAAGAATTTTGGCTGTGGCAGCTAGAATTTCAGCAAGGAACATAAATAAAATTTCTCAGTGCAGCTGTCAAATTTTTTAAAACTCAAAATGTCTAATGCGCCTTCTTGGTGGTTCAAACAGCTTGATCAGCCGTGCTGCCTCTGAAAAATTGCGACACTCCCAAGTTTGAGATAGTAGGATTAGTAGGGTTATGTATGTTTTGTTTTGATGATCAGTATTGATTTTTACTATTTTACTTATATTTCTGTATTAAGTGTTTTAAGTGATGTGATTCCACGTGAGCCGTTGTTCTTTTTGTAAATGTGATGTATTATTTTTATATGTGAGTCTTTTTACTTTATTTTTTGGACAACCTCCAATGATGAAATTTAAAAAAAAAAATTATTTCCAGACCGCTCAACTCTTGAAAATGGCATTAGCCGAAACGCGTCGAGTGTGATTTTAATATTAAATTTTGTGAAGACTTTTCGGACCTTTTTTCCACCTATCCTTTATATAATGAATCTTCACCCTGGAAGGCTGATTGAAGATATTCAATAATAGATCTTTCATACTTATATTATATATTACGCCAATCAGAACATTCGATCAGAACATTCGACAAAATGTCAACCTTCAAATACATCATTTTGAAACATCCCATTTGACCGTCCATACTTGTTTTATAGTCATTGTCACATTGTGTTGATAACCTAACCCCACTTGAAGTAAACTAGACTAGAGCTCAAAAAGTGCCGTCCAAATGAAATTGAATATCTCAAAGTTCGCTTCAATTATTGAATAATCAGAGAAAAAGTATAGTATTCTACTCGCGGGAAATGGATATTACTCACTCAGTTGATTACGCTACTTGCCTAAGGCTTGTAGCGCAAAACTTCATCCTCGTGAGTAATATCCACCATTTCCCGCTCGTTGAATAATATACTATTATTCAACTTTTCCCGTAGAACTCAATTCAGCCTTCGGAATTAGTATACGCAGGCACAGGTCAAAAAGTTATCGGACCCTACTTAATTTTTTTAAATGTATATTTATAGGCTTTACAATTAGTCTTTTTTTTACCTTTTCAGGAATTTACATATAACAGTATGCACTTTTTCTCATAAACACCCAAATGAATGTCAATTTTCTAAAATTAAATGCATAATTCAACAGCAGGTCATGAATAAAAATAATAAACAACTGACCTTCTTTTATAAAAATACTCCCAGGTTCCAGAGTAGTATGGTATAGTATAGAATACAGCGTGTCCAGAATAAAATGATGTACATGGCACTATATGAGGATATTGGAAACGTTAAGAGATACGGCGTTGTTCAAATGGAAGAAAAGTAGCAAATTTGTATGCTCAAGATTATCTATTTTCGTTTTATTTTGAATCGATACCGTAATGTAGATACAGGGTGAAAAAGGAAAAGGTACACTTTTATAAAAGCTTCGCTTATTATAAAAGCTAATATTTTCAAATTTTCAGGATATGGGAAAGAGGATACAAGGATTCTGAAAACAGCATCAAAAAAATTGTAGGCCAGCCGAAGTCAAGTCCGTTTTTATTATGGGAGCTATATTTTCAAAAAGCATTTTCAATGCGAAGTTTGAAAATGGAAAAATCCAATATGGCCCCCATAAGAATAGCAGAAGTAGACCTCGGCCGGACGCAACATAGTAGGCCTACAATTTTTTTTGATGACGTTTTTAGAATCGCCGTATCATCTCACCCATATCCTGAAAATTTGAAAATGTTAGCTTTTATAATAAGCAAAATATTGTGGTTTTTAAAATATGGACATTCTTCTCCATGTAGATACAGGGTGTAAATATCTACATTACGGATCGTGTCTCAGCGTGCCGGTCGGCAAAAAACGATTGAAATTTCCCTACACCATATAATGGGAGAGTAAACTAATTTTTGAATTTTACAAAAATCAATAGTTCTGAGAACACAAAGTCGCATAGCAATCATAAAAACTCTTTGAAAGTATTATTTCCTTGGAAAAAAGTGAGGAAAAAATATTCATTTTGGCGAGGCTAGGAAACGACCCTTGCGACGAGGCTACCACGAGTACCACCTGTGACGTCAGCAGTCTTACGTTCGGCTTGCTCACTGTAGATTCTTCTGTTGGAACATAATTTGACCCCCCATAACTTTTTTGTTTATTCATGGATTTTGAAGATTATTGGATATGATATTAGTCAATATGTTGTGGATGTCACTCCGAAATGGCGCTTTCGAATTTTGGCCAGTACCGGAGTCACGACAGTTTTATCAAAATGTTGCATTTAGGCTCAATAACTTTTTTGTTTATTCATGGATTTTGAAGATTATTGGATATGATATTAGTCAATATGTTGTGGATGTCACTCCGAAATGGCGGTTTCGAATTTTGACCAGTACCGGACTCACGACAGTTTTATCAAAATGTTGCATTTAGGCTCGTTGCTAAAATGAACCACACTGATATTTTTCAAGAAGGCGATTTGTAGGAAAAGGCGTCCGGAGAATATCAATATTTTAGAATCATTTTTTTTCTATTGGTATGATGACTATCGTGCTTGTCGGCATTTTAAAACTATTTCACAATCTACTATGATCAAGGCTTGCTTGAAATTCCATAGCAACGTCATTTGTAAGGAATTCATGAAAATTTTGACATTTTAGGATTTCCTTGGTTGATGTTAAAAAAGTCGACATGGTTCTATCGTTGGAAGATGAAATCTTGGTTTAACGCTAATGGAGAAGAATAAAATAGGTTCACGAAAATGTTACACCTCTTCAAATTTTCAAGTAAAATTAAATTAAATATATTTTCTCAAAAAATTATTTATTGTTGCATTTAAAAAAAAAATCAGAATTCTTAAAAAGTAAAAAATTTTACCATTCTTCAACAAAATACGTTGCGATGGAATCTCAAGAAATCCAGATGAGAGTTTAGTGAAATACAGTCCTTATGCCGACAAGCACCATCACACAAAAAAAACTGGGTTTCTTAGGTTTTGGTCCTAAAATATTGATATTTACGAGAAACCTTTTTCAACAAATGCCCTTTCTGAAAAACATGACATTTGGTCTGTGAAAAGCGCAGTTCGTTTTTGCAACGAGCTCAAATGCGCCAATTTCATAAAAACGTCGTAAGGCCGATACTGGCTGGAATTCGAAAGCTCAATTTCGAAGAATATAATGTAGGATTTACCTACATTCAATTTGTTTTCGAATTGGCGGCTTATATAAATTGCGACAGATCATTTTCTATCTATTTACATTCAATAAACCAAATTTCAATCGGCTGCCATGGAAATAGTTTAACAGTAATACACCTGATCAAAATCCATCTCATCGAAACGATCAAATGAACTTTATAATATAGCAAAATCAAAATCCACACCATAACAAACCGCAAACAAACGACGTAAAACGCCAATTTATCTAACCTCCAAATCTAGTCCAGATTTCTGCTGCAAAAGTCAATGGCTGCAAGTTGAAATTTGATATCGGCATAATCGGCAAACAATATTCTAGAATATTCTTTGATATTGGCTAGCGTGATTTGGAACACAAATTCAAGGTGCTTTGGCAAGCGGAATTCTGTGACTTTCACTTCGAAGTAAAATTAAATGTGAATCAGACTTTATCCAGAACATATTGACTAATATATCCAAAATTTATTAAAATCCATAAACAAAAAAGTTATTCAGGGTCGAACTGTGTTTCAACTCAATTTAGCCCACAGTGTATAAGATAAGATTCAATCTGCTAAGAAAGATGATTATCTTTTAAGATGATGTAGATAGTAGTTGACCACATAGTGTAAAAATTAAGTCATCACAAAATCAAAATAAATCTGCTGCTACGCTACTCATCCCAGGCCCGATTAGAGGGGGGGGGCAGACGGGACAAATTCCCGGGGCCCGTGAAGTCATGGGGCCCGGTCACCCAAAGTTAAATTAAATAAAAAATGAATACATCATCTGGAACGAAGTATGCATGATACCTGAGTATTTTGAAGCGACATTATTCTTCACGCGAGATTCAGGTGGCGCCATCCGATGAAGTTATGTTGTCCTACTTTAGTTTTGAATTACAAATGAATTTATGGGAGATCGTTCATGGCGTTTTCCCTGCATTTAGACCGTATAGAGTCAACGTCAATGTATTTTTTACTTAGGAAATCCCATAATTTGTGATTTCACTTGAGAGCAGTTCGTTGAATCGTTATTTCTAATGCATTATATGATTTTACTTTAGAGTGATTTGTTTGTTTTCTTTTTTTTTTAATGTTATTTTGTTACATTAGTTACACTGCTCCAAATAATTGAGGGAAATCTTGAAACTATTTTCTCAGTCTGACCATGACCAATCCATGAACGTTTCTGCCTACTAGGCGTCATCAGCATGGCTATGGGTCTAAGTCAAAATGGTGGAGGTCTTTCACTTGATTGATGGGAATCCCATCCAAGAGATTGACTAAAATCTACCGATAGATGTCGTTAGGTTCTACAACATTTCACACCAAATAATTAACGCACAATTTCCCCATAAGAATATGTGTAAAAATGAATGTCCAAGGGTAAGGTAAATCTTGATATCTTTCTAAAACAAAAGAACTATCAAGCAATGATGAACAAGGAATAACAACATTGAAATAGAACAAGGCTTCAAGGTTTTCTACAATAATAAGCTCTATTCCAAGCTCTATCCTTATCACTAAATTCTACAGTGTTTCAAATTTTCGGAGCAATAGTGTTCCTATACTAAACATGAAATGAAATGCGAATATAATTATCTAAAAATGTAGAACACTCTGTAGAATTTTGTGATGAGGATAGATTTTTTTTATTGGCAAAACCTCAAAGCCTTGTTCTTTTTGAATTGTTTTATTCCTTGTTCATCTTGATAGCTTCGTTTTTAAAAGAAATATCTAGAAGAAAAAGCATATTAATTATGATTAATTTACTCCACTCATATATTTTGTCATTCCATATATAGGTAGCTGAACCACCTGTACTTGTTTTTTCTATTTTGAATGGTCACACCGGCCGGGAGGAGGGGAGGAGGTGGTGAAGGGGCCCGGAAGACTGAAAAGTCCCAGGGCCTGTCTCGTCTCTCGGCGGCCCTGACTCATCCTACTGATAAAATATAGTTATTTTTATTTTTGAAAATGGTCAATAGTATTTTTTCAACATTTTTCAAACACAAGACACTCATTTCAATCAGCAGGTTTTTTGACGAAGTTATATTAAATAGCCAAATACAATTTCATAATATGTATTTTATCCTCGATTTAATCCCACTAGATTGAGTCAGAAAGTCGGAAAGTATAGTAACTAGTATATAACGTCCACATCCGGCAAATCATGTGAATCAGCTTTTTGAAAACATTCGTGCATATTTCAAAATCAATTTCACTCAATGAGGTACCCAACACATATGAGATACACTGGACAATCGATTTGTGACGATACTTGATGCTTTATTAGGACGAATCAATGAATAGACCCGTAAAAGCCAGTCTGTCGGTTTCCCGCGTACCTCGCTGCAAGACTAGTGACGTGAAGCCAATCAGAGAGCGTTTTGACCGTTTCAAATAATATTAATAAAGAGTGTTCAATAAAAAATACGATCAAGTCACCTCTGGATTTCTTTTTCTGTCATGATAGATCCTAGCTAGTTTGTATGATTTGGCATCATAGCATCTGTGACGGTTAGAAAGTGGATGTCATGTCATAATTGCGATGTTAGCCAAGACATACGTTTTTTGAAAATATTGCAATCCATAGGTGACTTGATCGTATTTTTTATTGAACACTCCTTATTATTATCGCCTATTTTATACGGACAGAATAATTGTTTTTTTTTTCTTCACTGATGTTATAATGGGATTATTTTCTTTAGTTTAATGATGGTTTACCACGTTTTAATTTTTTTGTGAACTTTCCTATTATGGTAACTGGGTTTTTTGATTATATATATATATATATATATATATATATAGAGAGAGAACTAGAGGTTATATATATATATATATATATATGACTACATTACGGTATCGATTCAAAATAAAACAAAGGTAGATTTAAGTGACGTCGTATCTCTTACCGTTTCCAATATCCCCATGTACATTATTTTATTCGGGACACAATGTATATAATTCCGAAGGTTCTCTAGAATTCTTATGACTCTGTATAAAACATACCAGCATATAATATTTTTCATAATTTTCAAACGCTGCCATTATTAAAAGTCGATCCAGAAGCAATGAGACAAAAATGATATTTCACATTTATTTTTGTTTGTTGCCATAGCAACTATTAAATTATACAATTGATTTCAGAAAATTGTCGTTCATTTGGGTGTTTATGAGAAAAAGTGCATAGTGTTATATATTTCTGAAAATATGAAAAAAGATACATTTTATAGCTCAAAAATATACAGGGTGTTCAATTTTAAAAAAATAAGTAGGGTCCGATAACTTTTTGACCTGACCCTGTATACTAATTCCGAAGGTGGAATTGAGTTCTACGGAAAAAGTATTAGAAGAAACAGTTTTCACATTTTTGATAAGTTATCTTATAGTTGAGATACGAGGCGTGTCTGAAAATGCAATGCAATGTCAAACCTGTTTTTGAGGTTTTTTTCGAAATTTTCAAATGAAAACCATCTATCGTGTTATTTGGAGAATTTCCTACCAGTTTCATGGAGATAATTTTTTGATATCTGTTAAATAGAAGAGTTAAGGAGACTCCATCAGAAAATCCCTCAAGAAATACTTTTGAAACTGCCTTTGTAAATTTGAATATGTCAAAATGATAGACGTCAGATATGTTTTGATTCGCGTAAGATAACGTGTTCTTGAGTTAATGTTAAAAAGAAAAACCTATAAGTGAAAATGCCAACTAATTTTCGTTTTCTTTTCTACGGACAGCTGTTAAGTAGAATAAAGTGCGTCAAACCACAAATTATACAATGTCATTAAACATCTTATTTCAAAAATATTTAAAAATAATAAAATTAACTAAAAAAAAGAAACAAAAAACTAGTGCAAATACTCAAAATGCACACCGTCGTTGGTACTTTTTTTTGACACATTCACATTCACAGGGAATGTTTCAAAAGTATTCTGGAGGGATTTCTGAAGTCTTCATAACTCTTTTATTTCTAGATATACAGGGTTTTTCACTTAAAACTCCCCACGTCAATATCTCGGAAACGAATAGGAATATTTGATTTCTGTAAAAAGTAGTCAATGTATGGGGTCGAGTACTTATTTTTCACAGTTAAAAAAATTCGACGCCTACCAAGAGTAAAGCGTCGCGACGCATCGAAAATATTAATCGATTGCAGGAACTTTGAAATTACGCGCATGCAAAAGTACAAGTTATTCATAAACTTTTTTGTTATTCAGTCGAACTCATTTATTCTACTCAGTTTTGAGATATACAGTGTGTCAAGATAAGAATGTCTATCATGGGGATCTTGAAAACCGTGAGAGATACAAGGTCGGTTAAATGGAGGCAAAGTTGCGTATTTTGATGCTTAACAAAATGCCGTTTTGAAAGCCAAGAAATTCCGACTAAGTCCGAAATTATCCGAAAAAAACCGAAATTTTTCAAAATTGTTTTCATTTTTTTCTGACCACATTTGAAGAGATATTTTGAAATGAATGGAACTTCTTCATTGCCACTTTTTGCCCTTTACAAGATAGCGTTATTAAATTGAAGAACCGACGTTTCGTCTATGAGCAGCCATCATCAACTTTGTTTTTTTAAATACGGTCCTGGATTTTTTATGACGGATTTTGAGGGCCTCTTATGTTCCTAAGCCAACAATGTATCGCAATTATTCAAAAAAAATTATGTTGATGGATTTTTCCATGAGAACTCATGTGTTAGAGAGAGACAAAAAATACATTTTTAATAGGATCAAAAACGCACACCTCTATTTTAATGAGTGCGATACATCGTCGGTTGAGGAACATGAGAGGCTCTTAAAATCCGTAATAAAAAATCCAGGACCTTATTAAAAAAAACAAAGTTGATGATGGCTGCTCATGGACGAAACGTCGGTTCTTCAATTTAATAACGCTATCTTGTAAAGGGCAAAAAGTGGCAATGAAGAAGTTCCATTCATTTCAAAATATCTCTTCAAATGTGGTCAGAAAAAAATGAAAACAATTTTGAAAAATTTCGGTTTTTTTTCGGATAATTTCGGACTTAGTCGGAATTTCTTGGCATTCAAAACGGCATTTTGTTAAGCATCAAAATACGCAACTTTGCCTCCATTTAACCGACCTTGTATCTCTCACGGTTTTCAAGATCCCCATGATAGAGATTCTTATCTTGGACACACTGTATATCTCAAAACTGAGTAGAATAAATGAGTTCGACTGAATAACAAAAAAGTTTATGAATAACTTGTACTTTTGCATGCGCGTAATTTCAAAGTTCCTGCAATCGATTAATATTTTCGATGCGTCGCGACGCTTTACTCTTGGTAGGCGTCGAATTTTTTTAACTGTGAAAAATAAGTACTCGACCCCATACATTGACTACTTTTTACAGAAATCAAATATTCCTATTCGTTTCCGAGATATTGACGTGGGGAGTTTTAAGTGAAAAACCCTGTATAAGAAAATTATCTGTATGAAATTTGTAGAAAAATTTCCAAAAAACACTATTGAGGCATCTATTTAGTGGGTTTGCATTTGAAAATTTAGAAAAAAAAAACAAAAAAGGTTTGACTTTGACAATGCAAGTATGATGTGTGGTCGGCTTATGCGAATAAAATTGTTCCCAAGCACATGCACGAGAATGAGCAGGTTTTCCTTTTTAAAACTACTTAGCCAAAGAACAGTCAGATCGGTTGAGGGATTCCGAAGTTATAGGCAATATGACGGCCTATAGCTGTCTTAGTTCACAACTTAGAAAGAAGTGACTGGGGGCAATTTTCAAGAGAATAGCGTCCTAAGTCTGTTTCCATATTTTATTTTGGTACTTCAATAGGAAAAATTTTGAAAATACCTATGTCGATTTTTAGTTTTTACCGTACCGGTAGGTCCGATTCTAGAAACTTAAAATATATTTCCAGCATTTTTTCTTGGGCATATTACTATAAGCAATTTTTTTCCTAGGTCTCTATGATGCTATTATTCATCATAGAGACCTAGGAAAAAAATTGTTTATAGTAATATGCCCAAGAAAAAATGCTGGAAAAATATTTTAAGTTTCTAGAATCGGACCTACTGGCACTTTGTCGCTGAAAATAAATCACCCTCTACAACAAATTAACTTGCCCTCCATCAGAGCACAAATCTGTTCTGGAATGTATCACGTAAACTCTTTGAATATTTTGTACACATCAGCATGAGACTTGATACCCCCCCTAGGGGTATTCCCGCATACCCATTCAGCAATGAGACACAGACACAGTGACAGTACACGCTGTGTTGCTTTGTTCTTGACATGTTGCCATATCAATTTAGATACTTAGACAGCCGTGACTTTTTGAATGTAGAATCATGCATAAGCTTTTCCTTGTCTTACCCATATTGTAAGCCGTTTTCAACGAGATGACTTTATTTTTCGGAGAATATACATGTTGTGATCAGTTCACTCGACTAGGTATGCCAATTCAGTGAGGTTTAGGTTCAGGGCATTCTTCGAAGTTGAAAGTTTCGACGAAAATTTGATCTTTGGATGTGTAAGAAAAAAACAGAAAGTAGGCAACATAGCGCTTTAGTGTATGACATCAGGTAAGCGCTTGCGTCATGAAGGGTGGGGTATAGAGTCTGGTTGGTCTCCGAGACGAGACGGCAAGCAGCCGAATCCAAGCCGAATCAGTTTCGCGTCCGCCGTCTATTTGCAGGTCAGACCGGTTTATTTCGTCTCGTCTCGTGATCCTATCCATTAGACAGACACTGGCACTTGTGGACAAGACAATAATAGAAGTTCACTTTATTTTTATTGTCTGTGCAAAATACAAAGCGGATTGAACTAGTGGTGTTTCCTTTTCGAACGGCTCAAGATAAAGCCGTCGCTAGTGGTGTAGCGCGCATCGAAAACAAAACATTTTTAGTGGGCAAACCAATTCTAACCTCAACGCTACGAACTCTGTGATTTTTAATGAGTTTTTAGTGGTATGTTGGTATTTTCTTAAAGTGTGTGTTGATGTTTATCCATGTCATAGGCTAAAGAGATCGAAACAGCCGGCGAATGTGTGTTTGCATTTTTTGAACGAGAAGCAGTGTCGGAATATTGTCGTTTAGGCGCATGCAATGTGCTTTCACGTCTGAACTGAAAGAAGTCCAATTAATAGGTAAAACATTTTCTCTTACATTTTATAAAAACAAACTGATGTAGAAATTTTGACAAAAAACATTCGGCCGCTCTCAGCGCCACGCACCACGGTATGTCAATGGAACTACTCGAATCTCCCTTTCTCACAGTCACCGTCACAAAACGTGAGCCGAAAGCTGCATTCCGATTCTGAACACTTATACTTATTACCTTTTTTTTCTTATTGAGGTCGCTGCTATGGCCGCCAACAATCATGACCTGGTCTGTTTTGCATAGACTGTGGATGAAAGGGATTCCAGGTGGCTTTTTGCGATACCCTTCCATGACAAACACCTCTTTTCGGTACAGTCTGTCGCTTTGTATCATGTAGAAGCTTTCATAAAAAGCAGCAACACAGCTTGAAATTCTTTATGCATGCGTAGGTGTGTTTGCCTGCCTGATTGAACGACCCAGATTGTGTTGCTCCATAATCGACTTGTTCCACAACAATGCCATTCCTTTAAACACCTATGATTCTCTCTAACTAGAAACAAGCTACAAAATATAGGTACACGACTTGACTCAGACTCAGCTCAAGATAAGATCACACAATCGGAAGAACGATCATCGATTTTAATATGCAAAACTTAATCACAGCAACTGATAATATTTATAACAATGCTATCATCTAGATTAGTGTGATTATGATTCACATTACGTGCTTGATTTCGCTAACACATGCCTCGCATGCCCAACATGGATTTTTGTTCAAGATACCAAATACGGTTCAAATACCCATAAACCATACACACTCCCACTACCAGCATTCCAAGACCACTCGTACCCATATGGTCGCTTTAATGCCCTTTTCTGACAAGCATGACGCTACATGGAAAATTAAAAATACTTGCACAATGTGAACATACCCACCTCGATACCTACAGTAAACAATGTTTGTCTTGCTTTGAATCTCTAAAATGGCTGGCTAGAAAACTGTTATGATATGCATGATGTGTCCGGTGAATTACATCAGGCATTGTTTGACACCAGGTTTGAAACTTATTAGTACTACTAATTATATTTCATCACATAAGTACAAATTTTACGGCTCTTCATATTCATTATATCTACATGACAAAAAAAAATCATTCTCATAACTCTCCCAGAAATTGATACCATCTGAGCTCATAAAATGATTATTGTGGTATGAGCTTAGATGGGATAAGACATTTTTGTTTATCAGTAAAACTGTTGTGGTTGCGGTGTTTGTTTTTCACACACATAAAAATTGTAGACTCACGCTTACGAGATGTGCAATTCTCAAGGCCCCTCTCATGCAAACTTCGTTCTATTATAGGGATCAATAGAGATTGGAGAGGGTGATATGATCTGGTTTGCCTTGCTATATATGGCTGTACTTTTCAAATGTTTTGTTTACAAAAGTAATACATCTAATATGCAAAGCAGTCACCTCACAATATTTCGTTTCAAAAAGAACAGAATGTATGCAATAAATAAATAAAAAAATACTTACTATCAATTTCTATCATGTTGATATTGATTGATTTTATCCTGGTATCTTGGAAAGTATTGGTGATATAAACAGGGAATTGTAAGTTGAATAATTCATCAATTTTCTGTTCATATTCTTTACGTACAAAGGAGAAACCCACGTTCAAATCGATTCATGAGTTTTCTCCCCCTTCCTCGCCCCCTTCCATCAGATGATTATTTTATAAAATATGGAACTATTCTTGTTCTTACTATCAATATAATATTATTTACCTGAGTAGTTCTATTTTTATCGATCTTACCAAGTGGGTGGGTATAACGTGTACCTAGGTATACGTCAAAATATAAGTACCTACCCATTCCAAAAATTATGATTGATACTTTTTTATATTCACAATTTGTCGTTTTGCTAGAAAAGTTGTTGAAGTATGCGTGGTTATAGCGAAAGAAGAAATCAAACGATGAATTAGAGATAACACAACTATATACATACTTATTCATAATCTCCGAAAACCGAACGTTCACAAGACGCGTTTATATTCGAGTTACAATGAAGACTGAAAACTGAAACTGAAACCTGAAACCTGAAACTATTCTATTCTCTGCCTTCTGCCTGTAGAAAAGGAGGCTTGCACAAAACTCGTTACACTTGTATTATCGATTGTGCGTAGCCTAAACAAACGATGACAATACCTACCTGGTTTACGAATCACAATAATTCCAGAAAACTTATATGGCTGGTCAGTAATTAACTTTTATTTTAACAAAAGTGCAATTTGAAACTTGACAAGATTGAGGAAAACTTTATAAAATGAAAGAAAATATATTTTGAAGTAGGAGAGCTGTAACTTTTCTAACCCTACTTACACAAAAATCATTAATTTGAGACCAAAAGATTTTGATGTGTGGTATGCAGTCTGGACATTCTCCAGATGTTTTATAAACGGATATTACATCACCTTTTCAAACGATGCAATCCGAAACATCCTCATATTTATTGAATTAACTCATAACATAGGCTACGTCTCTAGTTTATTGTTTATTGCTTCTGATACCTATATCGAGATCGAGATACAACTCGGTATGATTTGATACTCGATTTGATACATGTTGTAGAATACACTCAACACTTGCATGATGTTATCAAAATGACAGCATCAGAATTATTTTTATATTTTTGCGTCTCTCTTATTATATGAACACGTGTTTAAGCATCAGTTCTAAAAAGCTATTTGTTAATGTGCGTTTCTAAAATTGCGGATTGCACTTATCGGATCTATCATGAATGTGTGGATATGTAGATTGTAGAAGCTACACATATGTCAAAGCATTTGTGTATAAGTTTAATAATAGAATATATACATCATAATGCCCTCGATAGTCGATAATACCAAACATTTTTCAGGTTTTTATTTACATTGTTTGTTTGATTTTTATTCCCTAGTTGTGTGGTTGCTCTATGGCCAATACAATACAATACTCTCGACCAAGAGTTTATATTCAACACTGAGTATCCTTCCGCAAGAACTCGACTTTGGCAACACTTTTTTAAAACACCCTGTTTAGATTGTCAGGTTGCATCAGTCCAGCTTGATAAAATCTATAAAATGATCAGAACAAGCAAAAATTATGTAAAAAGGAAGAAAACACCCCAAAAGATATTATATCTCTTGAAAAGATCCTGAAGAAGATTATATATTTCAATAAAATAATTTTAAGGTTAATTTGTTATCTCAAACGTTCATAAGAATGTGCATGAGTTTAAAGTTATTATCTATCCAGAAATAGAAAAAAATATCGTTAAATAGCGCAAATGAAAAGTAAAGAGATGAGGTACTTAGTTTTAGTGGAGCAATGCCAATTTTAATGGGCGAATGTTGATTTTCGGACTTCCATATAGTTTTGATTTTATTATGTTACAAATCCCAGTACAAATCACACATGCAATACGATAGTGCGAAAATCTTCATCAAGAACCACATCATCAACCGGAAATAGAGAAAAAAAACAATAACAAAAGGGCGTCATTATATTGCAACCAAGATTGCAACCGTTATGAGGAAAAATATAAAGTGTACGAAACAGGTGATGAAGAAATAAAATTAGTTATAAAAGAATAGAAGAATAAGCTCGAGAATAAGCTAACAAAAGTAATTTAAGTGAAAGCATCATAATAGTGAACACCTGAAAATTGGAAACATTTTGTGGAAATGAATCCCCTCGTGAATCCCAATCTATCATAGCAAAAAAAAAATAGAAAAATAATGAAGATTAAAAGGTGGCAGAACTCTATACATTTGAGGTATAAATTCTCCAAGAACACTTAAAAAAAAAGAATCCAAGGATCACTTATACGGTTCAATTTGGATAATCACTTTTAATAAATCATTAAAAAAAGTGAAATAATAATGAATCGTTCAAATTTTTATTTATCGAAAGTAATCATCCAAGGTGAAAATAATTGATTCAAGTAGAATCGTGCTCTACTTACAATTTGGATGGACCATGTAAACCTGGTTTTCCAAAATTGTCAAAATAATTTTGAATGAGTCATCCAATCTATATTGAACGATGTGAATGCGCCTCACAGTAATGAAATCAGAGGATGAGAAAAGTGTTTACAAAGCATATAGAACCAAACTATACAACACACATACACGCCGGATAGTCTAGAAAAAAAATGAAGTTAGTACAAATGTTAATTAATTTAAAAAATTAAAACTGATCAAATCGCCTACCTGGTACCTAGACAGCGTCTACAGTCATTTTGAGTATGTCAAAAACTTGGTCAAAAAATACATACAAGTCTTATTAAGTGGTTTAAGCAAACAATAATAATTTGGACAACGGAAGTTTTTCTTATTCTGAAACGACTAATAATCAAGTCATTATTCAAGAAAAGAAATAAGTTGAATAAAATGAACTAAAGACTTGGCACTTATTTCCAACTCATCAATAATTATTATTGTTGAAAGAGAAAGGGAGCGTATATTTAAGTTGATAGACACAAACATATCGCCCAAGCAGGCAGTTCGATTTTGAAAGCAATATTTCACTATATACACATGTGCAAAATTATGGGTTAGAAAAAAAGTATGTAATCCGTATTTCCCTTGACTTCGGCAGAGCGTTAGATCATTTTGTCCCCGGAGGCATGGCACTGAAAAAATTTCGATCACATATCACGAAAAGAAAACAGCTCGAAGCGAGGCTCGAAGGGTGTATAGATACACTTAGATCCGATGACAATCTCATATGTAGAAGATTAGTGAGATGTAGTGGACATAAAAATACTCTTGTTGCTATCAAACTGCCATCACCCACAACTAATACTAACAAACACAAAACTTGAGAAGAAAATTGTGGTGAATCAGTTTAGGCCAATTAACTACATTCTATTGGTCCATGGCACCAGATATTTGATAGACAGACAGTAACTTGCAAAAAATCAATCAGCTTCAACGAAAAAAAAAGGAAGCTCCAAAGTAATACAATACAAAAATCAAAATAAAAAATATTTCAATTTACCCGGGAATTTACCTGAGCATTTAGCCATCTAAACCTATCCCTGTCGAAGTCAAATCAGAAAGGCCCTCGAATGTCATTGGAACATGAACCGAACTCATCGTCAACATCCTTCCATATTACCAACAATTCATTCCTCTTTCGTACAAATATTTACCTGTAATATTCTTGTTTCTTACTCTGAATTCATTAACCTATTTTCGGATTCCCGTTTCGAACAGCGACCCGAAGTCAATTTAACCTTTGAAGCTGCAGAAAAATCGATTAATCTACGTGAACAATTTTTTTGTCGAAATGTTTAAAAGTGAAACATCAATTGCAAACCATTTTACTTCCCTTTTTAATGGAAGTATTCATCACCATTCTCTCAAACACCTTATGTGTGTGTAGCATATGTGTCAAGAACCCAAAACTTAGGTAACATCAACTTTCTGGAGATGAATCTCAAAGGGGATGAACTAAACGGGTGTTTATGGAATTGAACAAACACCCTTATGAACAACGTAACGTAGCTTGTTACGATGGATTTTTTTCAAATTGGAAAAGAGTTTGAATAACAAGAGAAAACGAGTACAACTATAGTTTTCTCTAAAAAGCACCACTTGCTTGACCACTTGTGATTAGGGTAGACAAAGGATATACCAGATATAAAGTATAATTAGTTTTATACCTACTTTGGATTTAACCTATCTAATATTATACCAAATTGTATTGAACCGTTCAATACCAAAAAGGCAAGTTGAAATTGGAAATTGTGAAATACCAATGGATAAGTCTCAATTCATGGAGAAAGAAAAAACCTTGGAAAAAACCTACAAATACTGGCAACCATTTTATTTTTCATGTTCGTGTTATGATTCAGATCTTTTTTATCAAAGTTTCTGACATCAAATGTTATAAGTTATGTAAGAAATTGCTTATACCCACCTTCAAAAATGTGCCACAAATTCCCCTAATCTCCTTAATTTTAAGCCCCGTCCATATCTGAGCAAACGCACCGTATGAGCACTTTGCGCCACATGAGTATTCAGATGTGGACGGGACGCACAAACGCGCTGAGCACGCTCATGTTGTGCGGCGGCCGATCCGAACGTTGTCGGTCCATCAAAAGAATACCTTGCTCAGTCTGGACGGGCTTTTTGTTGCACCGTTCATTTCGCTCCGAACGGACCCGTACAAAATGGATTTTTCAGTTGAAATGTGTTTGCAATTATTGATTAATGAGTTTAAATATGAGCCTACTCTTTAAACATGAAATGTATGTTAAGAAGTTTATGGAAAAGAATGCCTGGTGGAAAATTCTGGAAATATTTAACAAGGATTTTTAAATCACCTGCCATCACCATCACTTATTTGAATGTCGTGCATGCAAAAAAAATACAACCGCCAATCTTGACTTCTGTGTAAGTATAGATGTGACGACCATCTAGAACATTCCCTTCACTTTTTCCTACTCTTAAGTAATTTATGAATAATTATAAAAACACCACTTAGTCCTAGATTTTCCATTGTCATTCGGCGCACAAGTGGAGCGGCCCCGATCACAGGCTGATGTGGTTCTGTGCAGGAAATCAATGATTCGCCCGAATGAATGCTCATGTGGCGCAAAATGCTCATGCGGTGTGTTTGCTCAGATGTCGACGGGGCTCATGAACACTTTCACTTCCATTGGAACCGGATCGATGGTCACTGATTTTCTTGTGAATTATTTTGTATTTTCGGTTTTCGTAGTAGGTAGTACAAAAGAGTCTTGTTTCAAATGCGCTTGAGAAAGCGGTATTTTTTCATAAGAGCCTTATTGACTTTGTGACAAGGTATAATGTCTTTCGCGCAATTGATGTTCTTTTCGGTGAATTCCCAAATTTCAACTCATATCCGCGCGGGTTTGGGTAAAGATATACAGGGTGTTTATTAATTGAATGCCGATACTTAAGCTTGATAATCCTTGTATGATTTTGAGACAAAAAGTTCATATGAACATAGGTCCGCAAGAGCTTAATTTTCAAGATACAGGGTGTTGAAATATTAAAAAATAAATGATTTTTTTATAATTACTTTGATCGAGACTTTGATACTATTCCAGATATCTTTATGAAATTTGGTACACGTCTTCTAGGCTTCAATATGCATTTTGTGATGTACAAACAATTTCATTATTTCTACCAGTGGCGTCCGTACGTAAATTATTTTGTATTTTCGGTTTTCGTAGTAGGTAGTACAAAAGAGTCTTGTTTCAAATGCGCTTGAGAAAGCGGTATTTTTTCATAAGAGCCTTATTGACAAGGTATAATGTCTTTCGCGCAATTGATGTTCTTTTCGGTGAATTCCCAAATTTCAACTCATATCCGCGCGGGTTTGGGTAAAGATATACAGGGTGTTTATTAATTGAATGCCGATACTTAAGCTTGATAATCCTTGTATGATTTTGAGACAAAAAGTTCATATGAACATAGGTCCGCAAGAGCTTAATTTTCAAGATACAGGGTGTTGAAATATTAAAAAATAAATGATTTTTTTATAATTACTTTGATCGAGACTTTGATACTATTCCAGATATCTTTATGAAATTTGGTACACGTCTTCTGGGCTTCAATATGCATTTTGTGATGTACAAACAATTTCATTATTTCTACCAGTGGCGTCCGTACGGACTTTGCACTCAATATTTTTGGAGAAAAAACTTGTACGCGAGGGGCGTCTCACTATCAAAAAAAATGTACAACTATTCCCGATATTCTCGAATTCCTGAGACATTCCCGAATTTCCCATAAATATCTCCGTATTCCCGAGATATTTCCGAATTCCTCTATGAACATTCCCGTATTACGGTATTCCCGATATATTTCCGTATTCCCCATATATTCCTGATATTTTTCCGTATTTCCGATATATTCCCGTGATATTCCCCAATTCCCTATAAACATTTCCTTATTTCCGATATATTTCTGTGATATTCCCCAATTCTCCATAAACATTTAAGTATTTTTCAACACAGCTTTCTTGCTGGTTTTATCAAGGAGATATAAAGCTTTGAATTAGAGCATGTTTACAGGGAATGTTATGGACCATATATACAGTGTGAACCATTTCTTTTCGGGTCACCCCAAAAAAAAGTTTATTAATTGACCGATTGCGCTCAAGTTTTTTTTTTAAATTGTAGAGCTTGACAAACTCTATCTTCTCACTAAAATTGACCTCGCTCATACAAAATCCAAGGTCTTCTTTGCCAGTTCTCAGGAGCAAAATTTTGACAAACCACATAAGCGATTTTTTTAGAAAAAATCTATGCATGTCACTGGATTCAGCATCCTGCAAAACGAGCCTATACCAAATTTCACCGTAAAAGAAATTATTCATTTTTCATTTTTTTAATCGTTACCTGTGGTGAAATCAGTTTATAGTAACTATCGATTATAATTTTCAATATTCGCAAAAGAAATGATAGGTGTATTGAAGAAAATGGTGAATTGTTGGAAATTGACGAAATTTAGTTGTTTTTTCATGACAAACTGTGAAGTTTTGAAATTTTATTTGAAAGAAATAAATTATCTATTTTTATCCACGAAATAGTTACTATTTGATACTTTCTGGTAAAAATTGGTATAGGCCCGTTTTGAAGGATGCCGAATCCAGTGGCGAGCATGGATATTTAAAAAAAAAAGTCACTAATGTGGTTTGTCGAAATTTTGCTCTTAAGAACTGGCAAAGTAGGCCTAGGATTTTGTATCGGCGAGGTCATTTTTAGTGAGAAGATAGAGTTTGTCAAGCTCTACAATTTAAAAAAAAACTCGATCCAAATCGGTTGATTAATAATCTTTTTTTCAGGGCGACCCTGGAACAAAAGGGTCACACTGTAGGTGGTGCGCTAATTTCTTGGAGCAGTGTATTATTGAAAATGTAATGAAGACATTGTCAGTCGTAGATAAAATATATTTTTGAACAAATTATTGTCTTCTATCCACTTTTATGCTATTTTCTTAATAGCCATAAAATTAATAATGTAAATAGATGCCTCTTAAAAAGTTTAGACTGGACATAGCGAGGGACAGTGCGTATCTTATTATTTTTTTGTTGTGCTTGGAGTTCAGTTGTAAATGTCAATCTCAGACACATTCTATCCTCTACCTACAGGGTGCCACAGATTCGAGTGCATGCATGGGGAATGGGGATCTCACTTATTAGAGATACAGGGTCGGTTCAATGGTTGCAGTTTCGCATTTTTATGCTTAACAAAATGTCATTTTGACATTTGAAAAATTCCCACTACTTCCGAAGATATTCGAAAAAAAAACGAAATTTTGCAAAAACGTTATTATTATTTCCTGAATATTTGAGAAGATATTTCAAAAATGAATTGCACTTTCTCATGGCCACTTTTTCTCCTCTACAATATGGCGGTATCAAATTAAAAATAATCAATATAATAATATTGATTGAAAATATTGAGGTTGCTAAGGCAACTCATCACTCTACACCCTCATCTGGTCACCTCAAGGACATCATAAGATAACTAAAAATAAAAAATAAAAAATGCAGGTCCACATTTCAATAACTATCAATACAAGGTGGTCAAAATAAGATTAAAAATTTAATTGAGAAAACTGCCAAAAATCATATTTTTCAAATGGGAACCTCGGGGAACCCCCAAATTTTACTATTTTATGTTATCAACCATTGAAAATAAAGGCAAGTTTGTATAAGATTGTCCATTCCATTTTTTTTGCAATGTACATTGTTATACAAACTTACCTTTATTTTTAGTGCTCTATAATGTTGGTCGCATGTTGGAAAACGATGGAATGATTTTGACATTGAATAATTATTATTCGAGGAATTATTGCAGCACAAAAATGCCTCGGAAAATGCTATTGAACACCCTGTATATGAATTTGCCAATATGATCTTGATATCTGTTATACAGTGTGTATTTGGAACTAAGGGGGTAAACAACATTCTGCATTCAATGGATGTACTGGCGACGTTGCCAGATGTTCCATTTTCAAGAATTCAGTGTCAAGAGTCAAGATTTCATTTGTCCTATACCCAAGTATAAGCGTTTTTGGAATATTTGGGTTTTCATGTCAAAAATTACTAATTTAAATGTGAATTTTTCCTAGAAGGAAGGAAGCCTTCATTATGCAATCTGTTTTGAATTTCTTGATGAAAGGGACCCATACTTCAATAGATTTTGTACCACATTTCAATAACTATCAATACAAGGTGGTTAAAAAATAAGTTTAAAAATTAAATTGAGAAAACTGCCAAAAATTTTTTTTTTCAAATGGGAACCCCGGGGAACCCCCAAATTTCATTATTTTATGTAATCAACCATTGAAAATAAAAGTAAGGTTGTATAAGATTGTCCATTCCATTATTTTTGCAATGTACAGGGTGTTCCCATATATTTTTGCACCCCACCTAGAGAGTTTATTTGAAAAAATATTGAAATAAGGTTAATACAAAACTTTCTTGGTTTTTCATGAACTTTTAGAATCTGAAGGCAAAAATGTCAAAAAAAGTAAGTAAATGTCGATTATTGACAGGTTGATGATTTTTTCAAATGGAACACCCTGTATATTATTTCAAATTTTGGTAGACCTTTTTATTTTGTTTTCAAATATATATATATATATATATATATATAGAATAACTGGGTCTAGTGGGGATGCAGTCTAGTTTCTAGACTGCAAAAAAACTAGAACTGCATCCCCACTAGACCCAGTTATTCTATTCCTAACTAGTCAGTCGCGACTACTTTCCACTTGTTTATATATATATATATATATATATATATATATATATATATTATATTTTCCATTTTTGTTCCATTTGAAAATATCCTCAACCTGTCAATATTTGACATTTACTTGCTTTTTTGACATTTTTGCCTATATACAGATTCTAAAAGTTCATGAAAAACCATGAAAGTTTTGTATATACCTTATCTCAATATCTTTTCAAATAAACTTTTTATAGGTGGGGTGTGCAAAAATATACGGGAACACTCTGTACATTGTTATACAAACTTACCTTTTAATTTGTAATGCTCTATGAGATAAAATGATTAAATTTGGGCGTTCCCACTTTTGAAAAAATTTATTTTTGACAGTTTTCTCAATTTAATTTTGAATATTATTTTCTGACCACCTTATATTAATAGTTATTGAAATGTACAAAATCTATCAAAGCGTGTCCCTTTCAACAAAAATTGGATAATGAAGGCTTCCTTATAGGATAAATTTACAATCAAATCAAAGTCTACAAACGTCATTTTTCACATGAAAACTCAAATAAATATTTCAAAAACGCTTATACTTAGGTATATTACATGATACATCAAATCTTTCAGGAATTCTACGTAGAATCCAAAAAAGTAATAAAAAAGTGGGTATCACATTTAAAAATGAAAACTTGTTACTGAATTCTTGTAAATGGAACATCTGGTACCGTCGCCGGTACTCGAACGCAGAATGTTGTTTACCCCCTTTGTTCCAAATTTCATACAGTATGTCCCAATTGTAAGTGAGATAATTGAACATTCCGGAATTTTTGGGACACACTGTATAGTGTCATCAAAGAAAACTCTAGCTTCCTTTTATTTTCGACTGAAAAACAAAAGCTGTGATGCACGTGGGAATTATGAAATACAACGTACAAGTTCCCACGTTATGTACAGGGTGATCACAGATAAATGTACCCCCGTTACCTTTTTAATTTGACGTTTGGGAGAAAAATGTTTCAAATGAAAGTTTAATGGTTCAGAATGAATTTTGTGAAAACAATGATTTCACATACCTACAGGGTGCCACAGATTCGAGTGCATGCATGGGGATCTCAATTATCATAAGAGATACAGTCGATTAAATGGATGCCAAGTTGTGCATTTTTATGCTCAACAAAATGTCATTTTGACATTTGAAAAATTCCCACTACTTCTGAAGCCAGTTCTGAAGATATTAAAAAAAAAACAAAACTTCGCAAAACCGTTATTATTTCCTGAGTTTATTTGAGAAGATACTTTGAAATGAATCGCACTTTCTCATGGTGGTGGTATCAAATTGAAAATCTGACGTTTTGTCTCTGAGCGGCCATAATGAAGTTCATTTTTTTGAATTTTTTAGGCAACCCTTGTCTCCCTTACACATAGTTTGGTTCATAAATCCATCTTTATTCGACACGTTATTCTTATGAGAAAACCTGTACAACTAAACAAAACTGATTGAACCAAAATCCAAATAACGATACTGAATTAAATTAGATCCAAATACCTATGAAAAAAAATAAAAAAACTGAATCAATTTCTGCAAAAGTGTTAAACATATTGCCATTTTACCAAAATATTAAAAATAACAATAATAAGTGCATAATTATCGAGATAGAATCATTCTACCTCCATGTGCATAATAATTGAAAATATTGAGGTTGCTGAGGCAACGCACTACTCTTCACCCTCATCTAACCTCAAGGCCTCAAGGACGTTTATGAAATTACTTTGAATTACACTGCATTACCCTGAATTACTTTGAATTACACTGAATTACGTTGAATTACACTGAATTACGTTGAATTACACTGCATTACACGGAATTACGCTCTAATTACTGGGTTTTTTGCAGTACGGGTACAAATTTTGACCTAGTGGACGACCCCTCGGGAAATGCTAAATAAACAAGTATTTCTCACATAACTGATTTCCTCGCTGATTTCATTAAACGAAAATTGAGCCCGAAGTATTGCCGGATTCTTTAAAATACCCGAGGTATTTCCGATATTTCTCAAATATTGCCCCTATTCCTGAAGTATTGCCGGTATTCCCGAATATTCCTGAGATATTGCCGATATTTCCGAAATATTGCCGGTATTCCCGAACATTCCTGAATTATTGCCGGTATTCCCGTGATTATGTACACCTATTCCTGAGGTGAGACGCCCCTCGCTTGTACGCCACTGCTTCCTTCCAAAATAAAAATCATTTTTAAAATCTCTATTTATTTCTGAGCCAATTTGTTCTCTTGATTTTTTTCCGTCCGGCGCATGGTTTTCGCTTTAAAGAATAAAATCTTCTTAATTGCATTGACACCCTGCTGTGTCATCCAATATTTTTAAATCAGTGGCGCCCCCTCTAACATTCCCATGCATTTTGATGCATAGAAGACGTGTACCAAATTTCAAAAAGATATCTGGAATAGTATCAAAGTGATGATAGAAAAAAGATTTTTTTTTTAAATTTCAACGCCCTGTATCTTAAAATCTATGCTCTTGCGGACCTATATCCATATGAACTTTTTGTCTTAAAATCATCCAAGGGTTATCACCCTTAAGTATCGGCATTCAATTAATAAACACCCTGTATATTACTTGGCCCAAAAACAATAGGTCCAAGAAAAATTTCGAAAAATATCAAATGCGCCGTTTCTCTTAAAACAAGTACAATTATTTTGTCGAAAAGCAAAATCTCTTGTTCCAATGAAGTTGTGGCCAAGAGAACTGACTACATTTGCGCAAGACCTACATTTTCATCAGCGAAGAAAACTCGGAAGAAAAGGATTGAAACGTGATTTTTTCTGGACGTATAAGTGAAAGTAATGACGTCGTGATCATATTGAATCGATATTGAGATACGAAAAAAGACATTTTCTTGGAGATCATTCCTTTTTCGCATAATGGATCCCAACTTTGAAAACATTCATGTTTATATTGATCCTTGCCCTTCATTTCAATACCCAACAAACTAAGTTTTTCTCGAGGTTTTTCTAAACCAAGAATGTTTTAAGTGGAATAAATTCTTGTTCAAACTATGTATTCGCCTTTAAAAAAGTTGAGGAGTCTTGTGGTGTTGCCAAAGAAAGATACTTTTATACTCGCGTTTATATCAATTTTTTCCATTCTGTCTGTCTCCGCGATATAGCCTATCAATGCGTTGAGATTTTTGAGTATTGATTAAACATCGATGAACTAGTATAAAAATTGTGATCATTTTTTTGCAAAATCAGCCGGACAAAATGTCTTTTATTTGCACAAAAGATTGTTGAAATGTTAAGACCAACTTAACCCTAGAGTTTGATGTTGATTCAGTTCAGCAGTTCAGCAACTCACGTATACAATAATATTGTGTTCCGAGTTGTGTTCCATTGTACATGCTCTCTTCCAAGTGTTTCACGCTTTTCCGATCAACGAAATGTACGCAACAAATGTAACCAAAGCGTAGAACCTATGTATATCATTAAAATTTATATCTCGTAAAGTTCGGAGTTCTGGAGTTCGACTATTTACAAAGCAGATATTTTCTGCGCAACATTTTGTTGATTCTGGACAGAAATAAATTTATGATCAAGAAGCCTGGTTCCTTTCATTTCATATTTCAGCTGTTTGGAGCTGCTCCAAGCGCTCTCCATATAGCATCGACTCGTTCTCTGAATTTAATCAACCATACAGCAAAAAGTGAGGTACGCAAATGTAAAACAATGTTTCTATTTTCTTGATTGGTTTTGTCGTCTATTCACGAGTCTATTCATATCTGAAGCTTTGAAAAAAAGATGCTAAAATTAATTAAATTAAATCGAAAAGCTCCGTAAAAAGTAAATTAATCAAGTATCTCCCGCATGCAAGAAAGAAATGTCCACGACTCTTCTACAGCGTATCTCTATGACCATAAGGTCAATAAAAGCTTACTTGACTCCAGTGAAACTCCTAGTGCGTGTTATAGATTCAAAGACGAATACAAATTACCTGTCAGAACTTTTCGCTCATCCAAAGAGTATTCACCCTTTCCAATTTGTCAATTTTCCTCCCTCCTGGACAGGAATCCGTAAAAAATGTGAAGAGGATTATTTTTGCCCTGAAAGTTGTAAATCTTTTTAAGACTGGGTAGAGCGGGATATTTGAAGAATATCAAAAAATGTCGAGTTTATTTCGCCGTCCAATTTGAAATATCATGACAAGAATGCCAAATAAACTTGAAAAGGAACTAGTATCAATCAAAACTGTAGATGTAATGAGTTGCACCACACTGGATTGATTATATTTTGGATTAAAGCGAGGATTAAAGGAAATACCGTTTGAGATATCAATTATTTCTGAGTGTTATTACAACTTAGTCAATAAAGACACTAAAAGCATTTTAGAAGCAAAACTCTTGTAATCCTATTACAAGAAGCTTTTGTTCTGAATTGGGGCAATAAAACTTCATGAGAAGGAAAAAGACATTCCTTAGCTTCTTTACTGTGAGTCTAAAAAAATTGTATCCAAGTGACCTGTCTTTACTAAATCTGAAAAATATCGTACAGTTTTTGTCGATTAAATTTCATCTGTACAATTTGCTTAACCGGAAATACACGATATTATTAAAACATGCAATAAAAATAAATCTTCCGTATAATCATAATTATGATTGCTTGAATCATACTCTCGATCATACTGTTGATTGGAAAAAAAATTTAACAACTTTTTTCACATACTCATGCAACATGCAAGCTCTAGGACAAACAATATACAAGTTGAAAAATCGCAAATACAGGGTGCCACAGATTCGAGTGCATGCATGGGGATCTCAGTTATCATAAGAGATACAGGGTCGATTAAATGGATACAAAGTTGTTTTTATGCTCAACAAAATGTCATTTTGACATTTGAAAAATTCCCACTACTTTCGAAGATATTCGAAAAAAACCGAAATTTCGCAAAAACGTTATTATTATTTCCTGAGTTTATTTGAGAAGATATTTTGAAATGATTTGCACTTTCTCATTGCCACTTTTTCTCCTCCACAATATGGCGGTATCAAATTAAAAATCTGACGTTTTGTCTTCGAGCGGCCATCATTAAGTCACACACATAGTTTGGTTCATAAATTCATCTTCATTCGACTCGTTATTCTTATGAGAAAACCAGCAAAACTAAACAAAACTTATTGTCTGAACCAAAATCAAAATAACATCCAATAACGATACATTTGATGAAATTAGATTAAATCCACAAATGACATGGAAAATAAAAAAAATACATACATAAAAGTGAATCAATTTCTGCAAAAGTGTTAAAAAATATTGCCGTTTTAGCAAAATATTGAAAATAACAATAATATGTGAATAATAATTGAAAATATTGATGTTGCTAAGGCAACCCATTACTCTACACCCTCATCTAATCACCTCAATGCCTTAAGGACGTCAAAAGATATCTGAAAATAAAATAAAAAATCCAGGTACTTATTAAAAAAAATAAAGTTGATGATGGCAACTCGAAGACGAAACGTCAGATTTTCAATTTGATACCACCATCTTGTAGAGGAGAAAAAGTGGCAATGACAAAGTGTAATTTATTTTAAAATGTCTTTTCAAACGAACGAAGGAAAGGATGAAATCGTTTTTGCGAAATTTTGTTTTTTTTTCGAATATCTTCGGGAGTAGTCGGAATTTTTCAAATTTCAAAATGGCATTTTCTTGAGCATAAAAATGCCCAGCTTTGCAACCATTTTACCGACCCTGTATTTCTTTTAATAACTGAGATCCCCATGCATGCAATCGAATCTGTGGCACCCTTTATACCTAGTGTACTTAACAGTAATTTGAGAATTTTATGTAACTGTAACAAGGTCGGTAATATTGTACAAATAATTAAATCATGAACTTCTCGGACTTACTGTATCTGAAAGGTTTCAGTAGAAGCATGCGGTAGCAACATCCAATAGTCGCGAGTTTTCTGGATCTGGCTGGCTTGGTGCCATTTTTTTTCAATATGAAGTAGATTTCTTATTCAGTAGATGAATTTGAATAAACCAACCGTTGCGACAAAGGCTGTTTGTTATCTTGAGTTAAAAATTTATCGACGGGACGTCATCATTATTGTTTTCGACTTTTCTTTATGTCAGACTCTTTCATGTTCCAAATTTGAACATAATTATCTTGTTTAATTGTTCCTTTCATCGTGCTTCTATTTTATTTTACTTTTTAGATCAAGTAGTAATGTGTGCTACTAGCGCTCAGCTTCCAATGTCTCCCTACACTTTTATCACCTCAATTACTGCATTGAGGTATCTTCGACTCTTATTGAATCGGTGTGTATCTGGAAAACTAAGTATCCTTTTCCAAAGTGATTCTTCACGAATCGATTGAAATGATGCGAATAGACCATATTTATTGGATCTCCGGACTTCCGGTCTTTCATTTTTTGAATGTAAATTCTTATTACCGAGGGTCGTGGATAGGTTATTTGCATAATCCAAAGGTCATACATAAATTGTTTCACTATTGTACTCTCAAGACATCTTCCATCTAAGGCCATGTACAGAAACATGTCGTGAAAGTGTTATAAGAGAGTTTTATAATCAAGCACAGAGTTTTTTGAAATATCTTCAATCTAATCTCGATCCTCGGGAAAAGGATGCGTCCTTGAATACATTTATATCCCCCGCATTAATAAATCCAGAAGAGATAATACTATATTAGCCGCAGCTTGTTGATATTTTTCATTGTATGTATCAGTATCTACATATAAACATATTGGCATGGCGTCACAAGCTGCATGGCATTGTTGTAAGAGCGAGTACAACGATCTTCCTCTGTGATAAAACACTAAAACAGAATATCTCTATATTCAAATTTATGTCAATAACGTATTTCCAACATTTTACGGGATCTCCATGAAGTTAACTCCGCAAAAACTGCAATATTCTATCAACGTGCAATGCGCTTGTGGGACCGAAACATTGTATGAAATATGAATATAAAGGTCTAGCAACCTACTCTATTCCGGTGCTATTGTACATAACTGTATTTGGATAAGTCGAAATTACAATTTCCTTTTGCATTTCGATATGGTCATAATCAATGATGAGCTTGACCCAAGAGCCAAGATGTGATGTACCCTGATATAATCGAAGAGGTTTTGTTCAGGTCAGATCTTGATTGACGAGTTGAGTCAATAGTTCAACAATCTTCCGTTAACCGTGCTAATTTATGAGCCAAATAAGTTCATCCGGTTCAAACGCATTCCCGATTTAGATGCACAATGAATTATTATTAATAGTAAAACGATGCATCCACATGGCAACGTCACTTGACAAATGGACTCATGCTGTCTAATGGAGTCAATTGAAATTATGAGATATATTGGATATACATGTCTTGGATACACATTTTTTATCGATCGACCAATCAATTTTTTTTATTAACAAATCAAGTTTTAGTGAGAATGTTATCTTTGACAGTATAAATAACGTGACTTCCAGAGAAGTTGGGTTTGAGAAAGTATTTTGCGAAACCCAGTTCATATCTCATTTCGGAATCTTATCCTTGTGCAACGTTTTTTATTCAATCTTTTTCGGTAAAACTCTATACCTCCGGCTCTTTTTCTTGCGTCCTCATTTTAGGTGTCGTGATTTCAATGAAAGTTCGTGTGATTTTTAATTACATATTTCACAAAGGCGTGAATAGTTGAAAATGAATAAATAAATAATCGTTTATCTAGCAAATCAGCCATACAAAATCCTAATCCATGATAAAACACCTAATATACAGGGTGAGTTTTTTCAATGTTTAGTACAGTGATCTCGGAAACTATAGCAGATACTAGAAAGTTTAGAGGGGCAAAGACTTGCATTTTTATAACTCTACTCAAATCCACTTTTAGTTTTAAAAAAATTGAATGCTGTCAATAGATACTTAAAAGATATATTGGAAAAAAACTGTTTTTTACGATTTTTTGAAACGCTCCTAGCTCCACAAATAATAACAATCGTGAAAGAAGTTGTCAAATAGAAAAGTTTTAGGAAATCTTATTCTAACTAAAATAACATAAAAAAATGTTTAGCTACACTCGTCATTTTTGACATATGACATAAACTTACGTTTTTTTTTATAAAAACCATATTTAATTTTACTCTTATTGAACAGAGATTTTTCTTACGATTCTGAAGCCGCGTCCACATTAGTAAATATTTGCGTTGATTGTTGCATCTAGCATTCGGCAGAATTATTTACGTCGCAAATTTGGAAACCGGTCTGGACAAATTTTCTTGTTGTGAGTCCCTGCTTCACAAGTAAGTGTGTGATGTTATGCAGATTGCAGACGTCCACCCTAGGATCATTTTGCGGCGCAAATCTCTTTGAATTTTTGCGTGCGTTTGTATGCGGCGGACACGTCCAAACTCGCATAAATCTGTATCGCACACTCACATTATTTGTGAATACACACGACCCAAATATTTACTAATCTGGTCGCGGCTTTACGATAAAGCATATGCTAGGAAGATTTTTAAAAGTAAAGTTTTTATGGGCGTTTTTTGTATTTTACCCCCGATTTTACCTCATTGCCACTTCGTCATGTGTTGTGGTATTTGGGGGTTGGACTTTATGGGTGCGATTTGAGAGATTTGATAAATGGATAACATTTATGCACTGCTAACTTTTCCAGTTCAAGTTTACGATTGATGGTTTTGAAACCTCTCCGAAGCATAAAAATATGCTTATAATAAAATTTCCATCATCAATTTGACTTAGCCATTCATCGCTAACTTGAGCTATCACAGTTTCACACGAATGATTATTTCTGAAACCTGATTGTCTCACGTCTATATTCGAATATCTGTATCTAATTTGGTCCTTTGCATAACCTCTGGTACTTTTCCATAACGTTGCATTTTATTTATTGGTCGAAATTTTTCAGTTTTTGTGGTGTTATTCTTGTGGGAATTATCCAAGAATCTATTGCCAACTACACTGAAACTGCCTGTCAGGCCATAAGAGCTCAATAAACTATACACAATCAACAATAAACAATCAATAAACTTCCGTTCATATTGGTAAGTTCATCCAAAACAGTATCAAACTCATCGATGAAATGTTTATCAGAGCAAGACGGTAATCGATATAGTGATGTCAGATTTAAGTTATTTTTCTCCATATTAAGTGTCATTGTCATCAGTGGACAATTGATTTTATTGATTTTATTTTTAACAAGAAAACACTCGAGAAAACACATACTTCCAGCTCTACTATTAAGTATTACTCATACAATGGACTCTTGATGGTGTAACCACTGATATTAAGATGGTCAAATTGATCAGTAATATGCATGAGTTTCGGGAAGGCAAAGAATGGAATATTCAAGTTGATTAATAACAAGTTTGATTTCATCCCATTTGAAGTTCGACATTTTCAATTTCATGCATCTTTATCACAGAAGAAATTCGTCATTGCCCAGAATTCGCATTTTATATTAAACTTTCACGAGCACACACAATTGATGCTTGGTTAAAAAATATCCAATGCTTATTTTTATCAATTGCATAAAATATCATGTCACATCATCACTATAATTTGTTCTCGGAAAGTTTTGTATTTATAAGTTGTATCACACTAACCATTCACACTCTCACACCAAATTGTAATGTTTTTCTCGTGCAATTGTCATTGTCCGATATGGTGTGTTGAAAACTGTCGAACCATATGAAACGGCAATTAATAATTTCGCATGTAGGTAAATTGCGGACTAAAAAGCAGGTACCATTTCTTGCATATAAACAAATAAATGTTAGTTACAGTTAGTTCACAATAATCAAATCAAATAAGCTTTGATTGTCATGCAAAACAATGGTTTCGTAGTTAGAGCAAAAACAGAAGTTAAAAAAAACAAGTAGTCCAGCAAACAGATTATAATAGGAATAAAAAGGGTATCATAGTTTTTCGCTAAGAATTATTCATTTGTGTAGTGGGTCTTCTGTGCAGATTGAGTCGGATTAGTGCAATATTGATTTTCTTATCTGCTCTGTTCTTGGTATGGGTAGAAAGAAGCAGTGGATCGTCCTGACGAGTACTCCAACTCACATTACGGCCCGATAGTCCCTGAGAACAGGTCTCCAAAAAATATACAGAGATGCCAGAGTCAGAATCCTGCAACGAGGAAATAGAGGTGTGCAATCTGAACTACAAATAAGTTTTTCATAAGCGATTTGCCCGCAGGACTCCAAAAAGCAATTCCATATCTGAGTCGAGATTCTATTAGAGCAAAACGAACTCTCCATCCAATCCAGGTCCCAATTTTGCTGTCACTGTTTCTAATGCCAAACAGCCCTCTGCAACCCTCCGGCTCAGCCCATCAGTGATGTGAGTGTTTAATTTGAGATCTTGCGCAATAACGATAAGCTCTCTAAGTCGCACTTGAAACATATCATTCTAGTCTTGTCCAGGTTCAGAACAGGGCAATAAGCATCAGCACATTCCATCACTTTGTTCAGGTTTTGTCATACCGCCACCGGAAAAAACTCCATGTTATTCATGTGCCATAAGATGGTTGCAAGAGGTCATTGATTATGTCTCAAAACTGATTTCTGGGAAACACCCCGCTCCACTCGAGACTATTGTTCTGAAATTGACGTGCTGTGTTTTTTTGGTCAAATATGATTGAAATTGGAACCATGGGAGTGCTATTCCACTAAAATCTTAGTAAAAAAGCTTCAGCCATCGAATATTAACTAAAGTGTTTCCGCAGCAGAATCCGTGATTGATGCAATTGAAAGACTTCGTTGACACAAATAATAAGCCAGCACACGTTACTTCAATAATGATATCAAGAATAACTGTATAGTTGTCAGTCTATACAGTGTATCCATGCTTGCTCTGGTCCCAAATACAAATCCTGAATTTTAGTCGGCAATTTGCATGCACCCTTTCGAAATGTCGATTCCTGGGTCGATTCCTTTGAGGATTTCCAGCTAAATGACACAATGAACTGCAGAGCAATCGCGTCAAAATAGTCTGAAACCCGGTCTGAAAGAATGAAACGCAAAATGCAATAAACGAGCACTCCTGAGCTTGGTATCTGAAAAATGTTGAAAATAATACAGATCTTCCCAAGGATTTCTATGGATAAGTTATTGACAGTAGCACCATTCAATCTCGAATCGAACAATGCTATGTGATATGTGGCCGTTGTGGAATATACTGGCCCACTTGTCTAACTCGAAAGCGAAAGAATTTCAATGTTTTGGCCATTTTACATACCCATTCCTGTCATTCACGCCGATCGAAAGGTGAAAATTGGTTGTCGAATTCAACTATGATAAACGGCAATAAGAAAATCGAAATGACAAAACGTAGACCCTTGATGTGAACATTTGCCATAAAATGTTCAGTAGATATTTGAATCTCAATTCTGTAATTAATTAACGATGGAATGGTAGTTAGAACAGGTTTTTACGGAATTCACATTACAATCCACCCTGCAATCCACTAACTATGATCACGAGTCAAGATTAGAATCGGCGGACTATGAAGATAATACAATCTAGATAAATATTCATTTCAAAACGAAACTATCGTGGATTATGATGGTGAGTCAACATTCATTGTTTGATACGGAATCGTTAGTAAATGCATAATATCGATTTTCTTTGTTCCATTGTTTCTCATTTTCAGATGTAGTCTCAGTAAAAATGATTTTTAACACGTCGGCGCTGGCATATACAAGGTGATCCGTTCAAGTTGATACAGCCCTATACGAGGCCCTATATCTAACAAACGAAAATTATTTTAAAAAAGGTAAAATTAAAGTTATTTGGTTCTGTCGGAGAAAAAAAAAGATTGAATTTATTTTTAACCTTGACAACTTTTTGAAGGTTGTAATTTTACGACTATGCTTGTTTTGTAAGAGTATAGATACTAAATTATTTTTTGATCAGTCAGTCGACCATTTAGAAGAATTTATAATGCTGTGTTCGAGACTCGAGATGTAGCTCCTGCTATGAGAGCAGCAGTATCCAATTTTTAAAAAGTACCATAAAATGTATGGCAATGGATTGTGGGCAAGACGTTTTTTTGTTGATCATGATTTCTGTATTTTTTGCTTTTCATGTTTTAAATAAAAAATCCACTCACCGGCATTTTAATTTATGAAAAAAATACTCGAAAATGATTTAGTACCTACTAGTTTCAAAAATTTTGTAAATAAAGTTAAATTTCCCGAATAGATTAACTGGCCTTTATTATAAGTTAATGCATATGACCAAATATAGAGTTTCTTATCATGCACGAAATAATGTTGGCACAAGATCACTAAAGTGATGGTTTTACTTTAAAAAAATTGCTACATGGAATTTCAATTCTTATACTGAAAAACTGTAGGAAAAACTTTAGTAATGCGTTGTTTTCGCTTATTTTTTTCATTATACCATACCGGGTGGGCCAACGAAAACCTTACACCCCGGTTTTCTGGTCTTCATTGTTTTATTTTGGAAAGCCCTCGGACCCGACGATTTTTGATTTGAGGAGAAACATTGTATGTGATTTTTTCATTCCTGTAACCACAACCCCCTCGCGGGGGTCAATACCAACCTCAAAATTTTAAATGGGGAGGGAGTCGAGTGGTACCTTATTTTGAAGGCCCTTCGACCCTGATTACAACTGCCAAGTTTCAAGCCTCTGCTGTCATTCCTATTGCTGCTTGCTGATTAGATGAAAAAAAAATTGGCAACCTGTCATTTGCCATTTTTTTTTCATCTAATCAGCAAGCAGTGTCAACTTCTCCAAACTAAGAGGATATGATGAGGAACAGAAGATCTTCAAAATGAGCTATTACCCAATCATTTTGAGGATTTATTTCACCCCATTTTTGTTTTGTGAAATACATCCTCGTCAAAATAATAAGGTAATAGCTCATTTTGAAGTTCTTCTGTTCCTCATCATATCCTCTTAGTTTGGAGAGGTTGACAGTACTTGCGGATGATGATTTATCGAATGAAAAAAAAAATCAAAAAAGAAAATTTGACAACCTGTCATATCAACAGAAATCACAGCAGAGGCATGAAACTTGGCAGTTGTAATCAGGATCGAAGGGCCTTCAAAATAAGTATCACTCGACCCCCTTAATTCTCATTTAAAATTTTAAGGTTGATGTTGACCCCCGCTAGAGGGTTGTAGTTACGGGGATGAAAAAATCACATAAATTGTTCTCTCTTAAATCGAAAATCGACGGGTCCGAGGGTTATTCTTGAAAAAATACTGAAGTCCGGAAAATGAGGGTGTAAAGTTTTCTTTGGCCCACCCTGAATTATTCTTCATCAAATTTGACGAAATCCGTATTTTTTCATTCCACTTAAATATCATCCGAACTAAAAAAAAATATACTTAAATGAAAATTGATAACCTATCATTTTAAATTCAGAATAATGGTGCATTTGACTTCATGGGCGGTCATTTCAATATAATCTTACTTTGTTATTTGTTTTGGTTTTGAATTTCGAGTTTCGTGGTTTTGAGTTTTTGACTATTCTTCTTTATCTTGCGTTTATTCATTAATCAAATCCTCGACGCACGAGTTTTTTTTTTTTTTGTTAAAGATACCTTTTTGACTTGATTATTTAAATTTCACAATAGGATTCAATACATTCAACTGCAGTAAAACATCGGATTCAATAACATTATTGAGCAAATAATTTGCCTATTTCAAGTGTGATAAGAAATTAGAAGCAATCTTCAAACCAGCGGATATTATTGCTCAATTTTCTTAAAAATAAAGATCGCTCGGATCTTTCGGAACGACGCGGTGCAGCCTTTCACTCTTACTAGTCCATACCCGGACGTATGGAGTCACTTATTAACAACGTACAAATAAAGGTCACACGATTGTTTTATGAATTCGATTCTGAATCTTAAACAGCACTCTCCGTTGGTTTAATCATCGAAGGCCGTTGGAAGGTCACCCAACGGGACATTTTTAATATAACCATATTAACTTTTGAAAACGTTCACATTTAGATGTGTTATTATGAAATGAGATTTTGTCACCTGGTAGCCAATGCTTGGATTAATCAATAAATGTATATAGAGCAAAAGCAAATCCCGATGTTTTTTCAAGCTTAGAGCTTTCAGAAAAGTTTGCCGCCTTTATTATTTTTAAATTTGAAAGCTTTTACGTCTCATGTTTTAAATTACACTAAGTCGGCTTTTGTCAAAGAGAGGGACGGTTTGGAAATTCCATGCTCAACTGCAAACTGCAATGTCTATACAAATATGTAGATGGTGAGAATACATTGATGGGAGTACATCTCTTGATGTTGAAATATGAATATCAAATAAATATGAGTACCTACCTACCTACCATTGCATTTCATAGGCGTTCAACACTGATTTCTCCATTTAAAATGAAGGAGCAATATTCTACATCGGTAGAACTTGCGTTTGGTATGAATCGGAGAGAAGCAACAGACGTGGATAATATTTAAGTATTTGGAAATAGAAGACTTAAATCATTATCTATTGAAATAGTTCATTTGCAAATATTTTTGATTGCTGTTCACATCCTTACTACATATTCAAATGCGTTCTAGGACTAGTCCTCTAGGCACTCTTTCCTTTTAATAACAATAAGTGCTCTGCCTCAAGATATTGTGACGAAACGTATGTTTGTATCCAGCGGACTGACTATCCAAGGCGGTTCCGATGCCGACAAAAAGCTGCTTTGTCCATCCAGAACGGGGGACTGCCTACACTGTTCCCGAACTGGATCATGCTCGACGCATATCGATTATTCTCGATAGTGCCACACTCCTGCAGCAGATGTCGGGAACATTCTTGAAATATTGAGTTTAATTCATTAAGTGGTGAATAAATCGTGTTTCATGAATTGTGAACGGACAGTTAAAAACACAAATAAGTTGTGAAATAGTGAGTTCACAGTTAATATTGACTTTCAATAAATTAGTTGAAACTGGCGTGATTTCTATAGCACAAAAACGCTACAATATTGTAAAATAAAAAATAGGGTGAAACAAGGATATTTTTATTAAAGGTTTTTTATCAAGATCAGTTTAAAATTGAGTAAAATGTATCCATTTTGATTCTCTCTGAATTGAATAAACTTTTTTTGAGAATCGCTCCTTAACTAACTTCATCACCTATGAAACGGTTTTCTTTGGGACAAATTATTGACGATTCTCATTTAAAATCACGATTGATCCTTTTCTAATAAAAAAAAAATATTGGGTTGAAGAAAAAAGGAAAAGGGGATGGATGATAAGTGGAAACATTTTTCTCATAAAAACACCAGGATACTTGTGCAGTATCTTAGTGATATCAAAGAAATCTACGAATGGACAAAGTTTTCTGATGATGCGATGTGGAAAGATGTGAATGTATTGAAACATTTAGTTGTACGGTATCAAACAAAAGAAATAATCTCTAGGTCATAACCAAGTATCAATATAGTACCAATAGTACTATAGTGGTTGTGCATGAAAAAAGTCAAAAAAATTGGAGATTTAAGTTTAAAATGTAGCTGGTGTGGTATCACTGGTATTAAAGTGAATTAATTTTTGTGTTGATCATGTCAACCCATGGGAACAAATAAAGCTTAAAACCTCGCTTATAACGGATAGCGGAAAATTGCATGGATAGGGAATTAGTCTCTTTCGTAAGTAAGAGTTCCTCATCAAATTTACGGTTTTACAATTTATCTGCTGTCAAGAACATTTTTTTTTAATCTGGTAACACATAACACTATACATACTAGTGGAAAGATTCGTATATAAGATTAATAACTATTATGCTAATGTTGAAAATGCAAATCAATGCTAATGTTGAAAATGCAAATTATTTATGAAATCGTACACAATAACGAGTATGCGAAACAATTTGAATTGAGTTTTGTATATCCCATAAGCACCATACGGTGCATCTATTTCAACATTATATTTGAGGGAGTTTCCAAACTAAATAATTTCTACCCTTATGATTTTCAATCCCATTCCATCTGTTGCGGATTCAGAAAATAAAAATGCAGATTTTGCAAATAATCTATCTAGATTGTAATGTGAAGAAATTGAATATCAGGGTGCATAGAAATGGACCAATTGACAGTATTTCAGCCCAGAACATTATATCTCGAACGTGTTCCCTATAAGAAGCTCACAACCAAACCAAAAGAATTAGTCATAAAACCAATTGTAGCCTTTTATGAAGAGTAATTTTTGCTCCTTTGCCAGATATTAGTGAACCCCTGTAACAAAGCGGACTTTTATTGCTCTATACGAAATACAGAAATTGCTGACCACATGATATACCTACTCCAGACAATATTTCAGAATCAGGGGTTATTTTTATCCCGGGCATATCTTATCTTGGCTTTTTCTGAAAGATTTTATTACTTTTCTTGAAATTTTTTGTACTACTTCTCCTATAGTCGAAAAAACTAAGCGTGATGGCTCGTATAGATAGTGACCATATCAGTTTAAATCTTCAATAAGAGTCAGCATCCTATACAAAACCAGAACAAGATTCTCACGCAACTGTTTTTAAACATTTAATTGACTATCTAACAAATAGAATTGACGTTTCACGATTTCTAATTAGATTTTATGAGCACGCTTTTAGCCTTAGCGATGTTTTGTGAATATCTGAAGGTTAAAGGTAAACTGGAACATCGTGGATTATTGCTCTGTAAATCATTCTCAAGCGAGAAAACCTCAGGAAGTTTTCGAAATGGTCGTTAATTTTGGGCTAGAAATGACCTTGTTTTTCAAATTGATATCGAAATCGTAACGGAAATTGTAAAAGATCGATAATTTATGTTAATCAGTATGATTTGTTGAGAGATTCCATCCTAATAACGTTCGATCATAAAATGTGGAGTGGTTTTCACGTGAAATGGAAATATTATATAATACAAAGTGTTCATAAAGCCTGTAACATAAAGCATTAAAAACATGAACGATTTTTTCCACTCACAATAATACATGAAGAAAAAATGGTAATTCCAAAAGTTATTCTTCAAATAGTTTTTAGTTCGGTTATAAACAACAAGTAAGAATATTCGATCTCGTGAACATATTTCTTTATACATAATAAACATCATAATCTCTCAAACTATACCTATCAAGTGAGAAGTATTTACGAGTTCCTAATGTGTTTTACATTACATTATACATCAATAAAATAATTATTGCTAATCCTTATTTGAATATTTAACTTCCGATATCGAAACCAATTTGGACAATTGCAAAAATGTCACTGATGGTTCCCGCTAAGATTTTTATTTCAGAGAAATTATCAGATATAATATACACAATATGTCAACTTCCTGTGACAATTAAGTTGAGTAGGTAATATGAGTGACGATACGAATTTAATAACTTGATAAGTTTCCTACTCAATGGATTTTGTATAAAAACAGAATATTATAGTGTTTAAAATTTCAAGTGATGATGTAGGTATTACAATATGTGTATTTTACATCCACTTTCTATACAGTGAGTTTTTTCAATTACTCAACCATTTCCAACCAATGAAAAAAAACCTAATTTCTCTAAGTACCAACTCCACTATTTGAGAGCCAATCAGAAAATTCGTCAATCTGGTCAACCTTCAAATTTGGAAATAGTTGATTTTAAGGAGACTGGACTGACCGCTAACTTAACCTCACTTCGAGATCCAACTGACAAAATGGTCAATAATTATTATTGCGCAGTACGTGTTATTTTGTTATAAATTGATTTGCATAACTATTTTCTATTCAATGTTTATAGAAGAAGTGAAGTATTCTACTCGCGAGTAATGGCTTTTACCCGGGCTTTCAATCACTCGGATGATGCAAACTTCATCCACGTGAGTAATATCCATCATGACCCATGCACTCGTTGAATAAAAGTATATTATTACTCATGTTCGCATTGTTGACAGCGTTGGGAGCTAGTCATGCGATGGGACTATTAATGTGTTTTGCACACAGTTGAGCGCCTATAAGCAACCATTCAGTTCTGTGACTTTTGTGTGTCTGATTTTTTTTTTATGCGTATGTTGAATTTTTAGGTTTGATTTCAATAGTTCTTGAAAAACCATCCGCAAGTACCGCATGCCATCATTGTGAAGGCCTGCCTCATCAGTAGGTGGTTAGTTGACTGATCTTAGTCATGTTTTCACTCGTGTTTTCATGACTTCGCGGTATAGCAGAATAATGATTGTGCTTGAGACTATGACTAAGGCTTCAATAAAATGTACGAGTTTTGTTTAAACCTGGTAAAAAGTTTGGATATATATCCACTCCTCAAAAAAAATGTGGAATTTGTTCCGAGCGCATCCGGATAAATAGAATAAGTACCTACCTACCTATCTTATCCGAAACACATATAATGTATAATAATTTCTCTTGTCAGCAAACGTCACATTGCGATAGAACTTCTGAATGTATACAGAATTGCGAGCAGAATTGTACAGCATTATCCCATGTACTCTGCTTGAATTTTGTAAAAATTCTTTGCACCTTCGCAGAATTAAATCAATTTTCTCACTTCACTGTCACTCTGTCTACATCATACGTTACGATTCGGGAGTACATACCGTACAGCTTGGCTAACAGATTCAAATTAATTAATTAAATATCAATTTAACAAAGAAAAAATACGTAGTGGGTTCGGTTAGACAAAGTTAAGTAGGTTATCTTGATGAAAACGCCAAGACTGACAACTGACAAGCGGTTTTCAGTTTAACGATATTTCTAGTATGAATCATGTTTCTCTAATAACTTATATCTGGTATCAGACCAATACCTGGGGTTTATTTGTGTTACACGACTGCAAAAATGTATGGAGAAATCTCCGGCTTGATTGATTTGATTTTCAAACCTGTCAAATACTAGTATACCCTCGCCAGGAAAACTATTTTTGTCAAAAAGTAATAACCTCCTATCTCTAAGGGTATTGAATAATAATTATAGGACGGTCGAGTTTTTATCACTGAACTTACACAATTTCACTTTTTAACATTCACTATTCACTTATGTCAATTCGACAATAATTTTCACTAGTATCAAGGAGTATCGCGAACATTCTATATAGGTACCTTCAGTCCAAATAAGTAGGAAAACACCAGATGTTACAAGAAAATCAGTTTCTTCTATCATACGAAGACTTAAGGCTCAGAGTTCCGGTCTTTCGATTAAAACAGTGGTCCGGCGGTAAGACGGGAGGTAGCATAGCGGGCTGCAAAAGGAGTGTCTACCTTCGTCCCTCGCATCTCCTCCGCTACACAAATCTGAATAAATTCAGAGTTCCGTGGTTTGAAGGTGGCGTGAATTCCAGGGCCAGTCTTGCGTTATTTTATTTACTGGGTTGGACGATGTTTTTCCCATAAGGGTTGAAGGTTTTTATGTTAAGTGTTTTTGGTTTATTTTTCTATTGCTGTTAAACAGTGATCTGTGTGTGTGATGCTTATATCAAAATCAAGCCTACATTTGAAATGAATAAATATATTCGCGAGTATATTAGTACCAACACAAAAAATACTTATTTACATTATTTCTTCTTATTGCCTCAACCTACTCACCACTGTATCAAATAATGTAAGTTATATTTTCTCTTTTCATTTAAATAATTTGTTGGTTTGTTATAAACTGTGGAATAACTAATCTTTTTAAACCAAATAAATATTATGAAAATTGAAAATTTATTATGTAGTACAGATTTTTTAATTATAAACTAGATTGAATGTTTCTCGTTCATTCAAATTTCAGGGGTTTGTTTTGTGAGAAAACGTTTGGACACATCGGTTTTTATTTTTGATTGCGGTTTATTTAATTACGATAATTTTATGTGTACAGAGTGAACAAAAAATAAGTTACGACCATCAACTTAATTTTTTTCAAATGGAAACCCCCAGTTTTTATTTTATTGTCGAATTCTACATCAAATTCCAAGCAATATGATGATGATAATTTTATGTGTACAGGGTGGACCAAAAATAACTTACGACCATTAACTCAATTTTTTCAAATGGAAATCCTTTCTGCACTTTATTCACGAATTCTGCATCAAATTCTAAGTAAGTTTCATGTGACATGTCCTTAACCTAACCCCAATAACAGTAATCGAGAAATTCACGATTGTTCAGAAATTATTTAAATTTGATCAATCGTGAATTTCTCCTTGACTGTTAGTGTTAGCTTAAAAATATGGTACATGAAACTTACTTGAAATTTGATGTAGAAGAAATAAAAAAAAGGGGGTTTCCAGTTGAAATCATGAAGTTGATGGCCGTAGCTTATTTTTCGTCCATCCCAAGGTCCATCCTGTACACATACAAATATTCTCATCATATTATTGGGAATTTGATGTAGAATTCGAAAATGAAATAAAAAATGGGGGATTCCATTTGAAAAAATGAAGTTGATGGTAATACCATGGAAACGATATCAACAAACTCAAAAGTTTCCGTCATAGAAAAGTGGCTACGATTATCATTATATTATATTCACTTTTCTATGGTGTCAGTGTTTAACTCGTATTAATGTATTTGTATTGAGATGGATGGAAATTTGAAATATCAAATAAATAATTTAGTCGTAAATAAAGTAGAAGGGTATACCTACTACTCGCAATAATGGCTATTAATCCCTCGGAAAGGTACTATCCTCTGGATTAATATAGCTATCATTATAGACGAGATTATAGACTTGTGGTATACAATACTATTTTCATGATCTATACTTTCCGAAAATTAAATATCGGAGCATTTTCACCAAAAACTACTCCGGATTCAAAACGGCTCAGTTATGTGGACGAAACTGAATATTAATCATATTCTCTTATATTGACCATCCCAAGAGCATCAATTTTCCAAGTCCATTAAAAAACACAAACCCGTCCTGATATCATAAGACAAAATCCAAGCTGAACAGCTGATACTTAAACTACGCCCTAAAGTCGAGTTCGAATGATAATCTGTGATGTCGCCACTGAATGGGGTCAAAAGAAGTGATAATTGGTAATGTGAAGGTTTTGAAAAACGCACTTTATTAGTAAACGGCAAAACATTTTTTTATGATTTTTGTTCAACTTAGAGCAAAAAATCTTTTATATCTCTGAACAATTTCAAAACTTTTTATTAAGTATAGGACATTAATCAAGGCTTCGTCTATAACTAGAAAAAAAACTTTTCGGAAATGTCAACAGATGTGTTAGAAAAACGTGTATTTCTGAACCACTTTTAGGCCGCTCAAAAGCTCGCGGGACTCTGAGCCTCAAACAAGAAATCACCGATGGCATATTATGCTTATTCCAATCGATAATTCAGTTCGATATGCATGAAGCATATTGTGGGAGTAGATATTGAGTCACGTGATCCCGCAGTAGATTTTTGTACATTTAAAATGAAATATACTACGAGGACTTGAACAGAAAGCAAGCTGAATTAAGTATATGAAGCTGAATTAAGTCGGACAATACGTACAGACTTGAGTTATCAGATCGGTTTTCACTATTTTTGTCAATCCTCACAATATTGTGATTGTGATACCTATCGTGTAATAATGTGTTATGTTATTCAAAATAAAAAAGTAAAAAAATTACATACTGCCAACGATTAGTTCGGCGATAGAAGGTGATCGCGGGTCCAAACAAATTCAAATGTATAATTGGTCCATGATTAGATTTTCTGCTTCGACGAAAATAAATACAAACACATAAGTGTATTAACTAGGAGTTGGAGAGCGGCTTTGAATCGAAATTGAATAAATCCTTGCAAAATCCTGGAATTACATTTTCCAAATGGAAGCTTGGTTACTCGAAAATTATAAATGTTAAATCGAATTTGCTCCATGCATTGTTGTTGAAATCATTTTACAAAATATTCAAGTAAACAGAAAATTATCACTAAAATGATATTACTGCTGTTGCATTAGCACCGCCTCAATAAATATGGAATTAGCCTAAACTGAGGTTAAAAATAATTATTTCACTTGCTACAATACTGCCCACGTGAATCGAGATTTGAACGCAACAATGAATATTTCATTGTTCTCGTCGATTCAATAGCTTTGATTACATCCGAGATTACATCTATAATGCATTTACAAATCGATTTGAATTATTCAATTTAATGTTCGAACCAATCAAAAATTTTAACAGTAAAGACGGGCTACACAAAAGAAGAGTATACTATTCCTAATAAGTCCAGAATAATTCAATTTGGAAAAGTCAATTAAATCAAACTTTGCAAACAAAAGAATAGCTTCGTCCGCTTCGCTCTTCTCATCTGATAAGGCTTGTCTAGTGTTCAGTATTCACGTTCACTGCATGATATTGAAGACGATTGAGTGAATTTCAATATTTATCTAGGTTACATTTTTGGCTTTGCCACTATTCTTCAAGTCAATTCCAACAGTCTCGATACTGAATAATAATTAATGATTTATCTGCTCCATATTTTTTATATTATACAGGGTGACACAGATTCAAGTCATGATCCTAAAACACACAAGATAAGCTTACTAGCTGGACGAAATTGAAACAGATTCGCGCATGGTGACCATTTGGGTCACTATACGTAGGAAAGATATGGGAAAATAGGAGTTAAAAACATAACCTAGCAATGGGAACCGAACAACCTATGCATTTCAAATGGGCGGTCATCGGGAAAGATATGCGTCAGCTTATCTTGTTTGTTGTAGTATCATGGATTCAACTGTATGCATGGGTATCCCAGTTACTATAAGAGATACAGGGTCGGTTAAATGGAGGCAAAGTTGCGCATTTTTATGCTCAGCAAAATATACCATGCATTTTAAAATTTTAAAAATTCCGTTTACTTTCGAGGATATTTAAAAAAAAAACGAATTTTTGCCTGGGTTCGATTGAAAAGATATTTCAAAATAAATTACACTTTGTCATTGCCACTTTATCTCCTCTGGAAGATGGCGGTATCAAATTAAAAATCTGACGTTTCGTCTTTGAGCGGCCATCATCAACTTAATTTTCCCAAATACGAACCTGGATTTTTTTTTTTTTTTCAGTTACTTTTCGACTTTTTTGAGGCATTGAGGTATCGCAACTCGCAACCATCGAAAGAACATAAGTACTTATCTAAAAAATAACACCCTATAAAATTTGTCCCTCCACCACATATTCAATTTTGTTTATAAATTCGTCTTTATTCGATACGTTATTAGTTATTCTCATGTGAAACTAAAACAGGTAAACAAAACTAATTGACGGAACAAAAATTGAAATAACAATCGAATGACGATGATTGATACAACAAACCTACAACATAAATATGAAAATTGAAAAAATACAAATAAAAAATTGAATCAATATCGACATGTAAGTGTACAAAATTATTGTCATTGAAAAAAATTGAAAAAAAAATAAAAATGATAAATGATGATCAAAAGCATTGACGTTGCTAAGGCAACTTCATCTAAAGAAATTATCTAAGAAAATTAAATTGATGATGGCCGCACAAAGACGAGATGTCAGATTTTCAATTTGATAGCGCCCTCTTGAAATTCGGCTTTTTTCAATATCTTCGGAAGTAGACGGACATTTATATTTATTGTGTATAAAAACTTTGCAACTTTGCGTCCATTCAACCGACCTTGTGTCTCTTATAATAACGGGAATCCCCATGCATGCACTCGAATTTGTGGCACCCTGTATATGCATGTATGTGTTATGAAATTCCGGGAACTATCAAATCTGATTGATTTAAAGACACACTCTCCTCTTGACCAACTCACCACTGAGAAAAAGGAACGCCATCTGGAAAATGGTTATCATAATTAAGAAATCGAAAGTGAAAAATAAGCACAATCTCCACTTCAGTGAATATTAAATATTCTGGCCAACTAAAATCGTTGAGAGTGTAAATATTGACAATTGAGGGTTGAAATTCGAGTATCGAATCGAATCCGTCGTTTCTTTGTCAATACCTTGTCCTTCGAACACCCTTTCATCGACTTTTCTTCATCAAAATAAATAGGAGAAACAATTGAAACGAGAAAGTGAATCGAAGTCTGAGTACGGTAATGGCAAACGGTCATCAAGAGAGAAGAAAAAAGGGACTGTTATGGGCAAGGCTATTTCGCTGAGACCGGACGTAAAAAGCCCATATGCTGTTTTGGTATAAAAAGTGCGGCCATACGTTTAGAAAAGCAATACGAGAGTGTTGTTTACCAACCTTAATATGTTACGTACATACCTATTAGATATAAAGTCAAGGTCTAAAATCACTTGTTCGGAAGTCAATGACCTACACATTCAGATAAACTAACCGGCTTTTGTGAATGTAAGCATAACTCGAACCATACTATAATATGTAAACTGCAAACATGCAATGACATCGAATGAAGGACACTGAGAAACCGTTCTTCGGATTTCAAATGAACTGTTCGTACAGATAAAAGAATAGCTGTTATACTGTTGACCACTAGGCCACTGGCTTGTAATCACGATCACGAAAAGCGTGTGAAAAACTCCACTCACTTAAATGATTATGTGTCATCTGGATTTAAATGGACATTGGATCAGGTTTATCTTGGATTGTTTCCTACTCCTACTAACGAAGATTCGTAACAAATTATATTCAACAAACTTTATGCTTCATCAAATTAATCTCCATATAACACATTCGGACAGAAATTACTGCATGCATACTTACCATATATATTTTTGTTCTATTGTTATTTTCGCAAACACCATTGGGGGTGCAGAGTTGCATGGAAGAGTGGTTTAAATTTCATGAGCTCGTAGAGTGAACATGTTCTGACAGTCACACGAAAAATAATGATGAGCTATGGAAAATTTACATTTTCAATCACAATCATACTACATAATTATATATAAGTATGCTGAAAATTCCTAAGTTTTTGCAATTGAAAAAAAAACTGAGCTGGGTACCTCGTTAATAAACATTTGAGAAGACCTCAAAATTGATATTTCATTTCTTCTTTGTTGGAGATGTCCGTGAAAATCGTTGTTCCAGCTTGAACGCAAGTCTAATACAAATCATTAGGGATTGCTCTCGACAGTTTGAGAAAATTGCAAATCCCTGTGTTTCAGTTGTCCTCCATGGAAGAGCAGACCCATCGATATAAGATCTAAATAATCCATTCTAATATAAAATCAGGCATGCATAATCCTGAATGACCATTCTGGCCTCTTATTTCAAATCTAATGATTCTGTCCGTGACACATAATCATATTCTCGTAATAAAATGATAGCCAGATGTAGAAAATGGCGGAATATTCGTTCGCGCGTTATTAGTCAATTACATCTTGCTATACCCGGAGATGAGGGATTGAACTTTTTTATCAGAATGTACCGAGAAATGTACGAAAATGTTCGTAACCTTACCGGTTCCGCATTCAGATTATGAAAAAGCCTAAATAATTTAGCCAGATTATCGATCCTTTGAAAATCATGCATGCTCCCCCTTTCTCATGTCCCGTAGTCACAACTCTCGGCAAAAAAAGGATTTTTTTGTCGAAACAATACTTTCACTCAAAAGACGTGATGCGGATGTCAACTATCTCTCATATCAAATAAAGCGATTAGTATATACGACACGTCCGCGTAAACGTATTACTAAGAAATACAAATGAGTGAGTCATTTTAAGTATTCGTCTGATGTAGCTTTCTTTCGCTTCATATCTTGAGAAAAATCATAACTTTTATCAATCAGAATAAGGGCAAGGGCCGTGGTTGAACTGTTATCAAATTGCCAAATATAAAGTGCTGATTATTTGTCAGGGATCATTGACAATAAAAAGAAATAGACCAGACTTGAAATAATTTGGAGAAATGAGATATGGCCCCATCTCAAACCAGAAAGGAGATTGCCTACTGCATCCCTACGAATTTTTTGTGGCCATATGGCTGCCACATTGCCAAGTTTTTAAGATAGGTATTGGACTTTCAAGATTACCCATACCTATTGACACATTGTAGAATAGTCTTATTTTCAGCAATTATCAGATATTATGTTATGATGCATGTAACGATATTTCGTTGTCACAATATTGAAATGATTTTTATGAGTTGTTGCTTTTATATGGGGTTCTATAGCATCTTAATTTTTGTGATAATGAGGTTTTGATTTTTCAAAGTTTGTGTTAGTATGAGAGCTCGGAATGTTTCACATTAAAAGAAAAGACATTTTCAAATTGTTATTTTTTCAGTAGTTATGGCGAATTTTGTTTAAATATTATGTCGTATTCGTATTATGCTAAACTAGTGGCGGCGATAAGGCCCAAGCCGAAGCCTGTTTCTGAGAACGCGACTTTTATTTCATAACAGAAAATAAATGCCTTTTGAGTAATCTTCCCGATGTTTGTTCGTTGTTTCAATTATTTTCAAGATCACCTGTGTCGTTCACTTGATTTTATTCAAAAAAACAGAAAATGTCAATTCTGCCATGCTCAAATACGCTATACCTTCTTGTATTCAATATTTGCTGTTGAATATTAGTCTTTTTCCTTACGGCTACTGGGCCGAAACGTGAAAATTTACATGAAAATTACAAAGTTCAGTGAAAACCAACAAGTACAAACACATTGAAAATAAAATTTCGGAAATCAAGTGTTTCATCGATAGAATAATAAATTGTTTGAATCTTGACTACATCTATAAATTCGCAACTTCATTTGGTATATTCCCAATTTTCATTTGACTATTTTCAATAAAATATGATTTTTTCGCGATATGAGTTGTCTATTCTCAATTACAATCAATTGATATATTCGAGGATATATTCCACGATATATTCGCAATTACATGTGAAAAAGGTGTAGTGCGAAAAGATCATTTTCGGAACCGAAACACATTAAAATCTACTTGATGTGTAAAAAAGTTGGTAACAAATGATAAATTCCGTTATAATTGATTTTTCACGGGAAATATTCTTCATTAAAAGTTCGGTTAATTTTTCTATTTCCTATAATCTTCTTTGCCTTACTTACCATCTTATGGCGAAAATAATCAGTTGTATTCACACTATTGTTCATTTTATTACATAACTTTTGGAGGAAACAAGCAAATTTTCACTGGCAGGGGGGCTCCAAATGTTCACTTGCGGAAGTGCCCGCCAATGTTTACCGCACTCGCCTAACCCAAACTAACCCAAACACGAGCCCAAACATTACCACTGATAATGATAACTACAAATTTCAATATAGGTCGATATCCATCATCCTACAGCGGATAACCATTTTTTTGCTCACAAAAACAATTCAATGTGATTACGTTGATCACACATTGAATTGTTATACTTTAGGTACGTTTTTTTAGTATTTTTGAGACAATCGAAATAGCTATTCTCGAGTCCCTAATGTGAGAGGGTAATAAATCATTATTGAACTGTGAAACCATGTGATCTTCGCCGTATTTCATAGGCGTATAGGAGGTTGAATCTAAAATCGATGTAATTGGAAAGCTTATATAAAACTAAGATAGGACTGAACAGATAGAACCAGAGAACCCAAACATGCATAATTCAGTTCTACTCAAATTTATTGGTGGTACCAGAAAAAAATGATACAACAACCTTAATTTAACCATTTTTCTAGCTCTTCAAAACGGTGGATATCAATCTATTGATCCCTGTAATAACCCTGTAACTATGATTATTGTCAAAGGTCACGAGATCAGGTTGGGTTAGTTACTAGAATAACAAGTGCCATCAGAAGAATCATACACTCATTCTACTGAAAAAGAAACACATACTTACCTTGCACATTGCACAAAGGTTTGGATTGAAAAAGGATGATTTTACTTCACCTCTAATAATTATAATCATTATTTTTATTATTATTAAGTGTACTACATAGGTACTAATTATTCTGATAAAGTACCTGTAGTAACGCCGACATTCATTCAACAAACTCGTCTTCTATTGTATGCAAATTGCAAATTGGGGTGACCCTAATTTAGGTACGATTCGGGGTGTGTATATTATGTCCTAAATCACAGGAACAAGGAATTTTCAAGAAATACCTATCATTGCAATCAACGACTTCAAACCCAATTGAAGTCGTTGATTGCAATTCACCTGAATTTCACAATAGTTGTGGACCTTGTTTAATGAGTCATGTCATCGCAAATTTACATTTTATCACTCTCTCACACTAGAGATCTAGAGAAGTAGAGAACAGACTTTAGTTTGAATATGAAATGTTCCTTATCTCCAACGCCTCTGACCTCTACGTATCAGTCAACCCATAAATATCTTCGCGCTGTTGCCAACGCTAGCCATAACAATAATTCGTTTCTTTTGTGGACTCTTATTAATGTGTTTTGGATCTCATAACACGAGATATTTATAAATGGATCTGCCTGCTTACGATTGGTCTATTCCTTTTTATAGTCAATGATAGGGATCATTATTGATTCAATATAATTGTAGTATATTAAAATGTGATTGTAACAGAGCTTCTTCCAAAGATTTATGAATTGTCAAGAAGATTTTTGTATTTAGTTTTTTAATATCCGAACAGCTTCAGGGATAAAGCGGAAAATTGTAATGTCAAAACACGGCGATCTGTTGTTTTTTCAAATGTAGGGGAATATTATAAATTGTAAACATTATTCTATGCTGAATTTTTAATAAACTGCATAACATGTCTTAGGGGTAAAACTTTTTTTTCCAAAATGCAACGCGTTGAGTTGGAGTTGGAGTTCCAGCAAAACTTTAGCAAATTTCATCGGAGAGATTCAATTTTCGTCAAATCTGTATTGTACAGGAACCTGTTGCAAGAATTACGAATTTTCAATCGGGAGGAGAATTTTTGCTTTATGCATCTAAAAAACAATTTGACTAGAAATAATTGTGGAACAAAAGTGTATTAATTTTTTTTTCATATTTCTCATAATATTGTCGAAAATTCGGATTTTCCCTAATTTTGTAGATTCTTTTGTTTATTGGCTAGATAGAGTGATCTTTAAACTGTTGAATTGTCACAAAGTAAAAATTCCCTTTTAATGGCCATCACCAGACCTTAAATATAGATTGAAAAAATATAGAAAAAAGAACAATCTACAAACTAACAATGACAATTCACAAATAGTTTCATTATATGATTGTAAATTTTTTTGTTGATACAACAATTTAGGAGTAAAACTCAGGGAATATTTTTTTTTTGGGACAGTTATATTACAATGGGCCCTTTATAGGGACATCTAAATGCAGTAATATAACAAAACCTGGAACAAAACCCAGATATTCTTGATCTTTAACGTAGAATAATATTGGAGGTGTGTCAGATAACCCATTCAAGAAACGTTTCAAAAAGTGCAAAAGGAGTTGAGAACAAGTTTATTCCTTTTGACGAAAAGTAAGACTTTTGGTTTTCAAAAATTAAAACGGTATAACCTGGAAAATAATATCCAATTTTGGAAAATAAAGCGCAAAAAGATTGCCAATATGAGCTTTTCAAAAAAACGTTAAATAGAAATATGAGGTATTTACATCTAAATTGACGTGTTTTTTTTTATAAAATTGAATCACTCCATCTGACTTGTTTTGAAAAGGTAACCCGGTATGATAGGAATCAGAGAAATTAAATATATATTCACGAGTTAATTTGAGATTCAATTTCCTAGCAAGAATAGATCACATTATGTTAGTAACTTTCATCAAAACTCTTAATTAATACATTTGTTTTCATGATTGAATATTCATAATTGATTAAATAAACCACAAAACAAGGTTATTGTCCTTAAATATATTGCTGAGAAATTTCACGCTTATGAAAGAAAGCAGTGTTCCTAATTTATAATTGAAAATTGAAACATTTAATGAACAGTAGTTGATTCCGAGAAACTGTAATAGTGAGTGATATTAATACTGCAAATTCCAATCAATATCAAGATTCATTGTTTCAATCGAGTAAAACCGTATTTTCATCCATATTCCATATTGTACGAAAATGGGTTAATAAGGCTCATAAAGCGCAATCAGTTTCACAGTCTAGAAGTTTCGAGTATATTCACCTTAACAGTTTCGGTCATATCCGTCGATATTTTAGTAATTTGGTGATCCTGGAAAGATTACTTCATCGGTTTCCATTGGCCTTTTCTCCAATAGAAACTGATGATGTATTCTGTCGATAGTTGTAAAGAAACTTGAGTTACAAGCTTACAGCTTATATTCACCTTTTTAATAATAACTCCATTGACATTTCCACGTTATGGCTAATTTAACTTAGCTAGTTTATATACCTGAAAAAATTTCACATCTAATGATTGCTTTTAAATCAAGAATAAAACCAGGAAAGCTCTTTATGACGAAAATTGGGATAATTACGCGTTTCGTTTCAGTTTAGTTAGAACTAATTCGAATGAATTTAGTTTTACAAATTATGTGTAGGGTTATCTATTATTATATTTTGACCCTCACCTACAGCTCTAATCATGAGTGATAGAAAGAAACTTTGAATACACAAGTTTTTGGTTTTTTCACGTAGTATCTTTTAGTAATAGCGGAAATAAAAATCGACTTTACAACATTGAAAAAAATTGTTGGAGTTATATTTTTTCAAATGGAACACCCTGTATTATGATGGCCAAAATGATAGATCTTTTTTTTTCTTTTGAGAAAAAAAAACAAGAATTTTTGAGTCTGGCTAAAATTTCTGGATGGATTGAATGTGACTTTGAACTTTAGTAGCGCCAAATCGGCTGAACCAAATTCCAACATACAGGGTGGCGCATTAGTGTGTGGAAGTCCATTTTCTCCCTTATCAAAAGAGATAGGAATTTTTTTTTGCAGTGTTTTGAGTGCTTAACAAAACTAGATAACAGCACACAGGGTGCATTTGAAAAAATTGAGTTTCTTCGTCTCTAAATTCGCCAAGTTGGGCCTGCTGTAGAAAACACCCTATATAAATTATAGCGATTCTTTTTTCAAAAATCAATAACTTTGATTCTAACATTGAAAAATACGCATATTTGCAAGGTTCAATTTCAAATATTTTGATTTTGTAGCTAATTTACCAACATAATGTTTTTTCCCTAAATTTTAGTAAATCCTTGATAGCCTGACAACACTGCACGTTCTGGCAAATAAAACCACTGTATCATACGTAGAATATTACGCTGAATCCAAATCTCTAATCAAAAGTTGGGGTTGCTATTTAAAAAAAGTGTATTTTTTGATGCCACGGTTTCCTAGAACACTCTGTATACACAGTAACATTTTTAAATTGTGATCCTGCTGGAACCCTATAAGTTTTGTCTTGAAAATTTTTCCCTATCTCTTTTGACAAGGGAGAAAAGGGACTTCCAACTTCCACACACTAATGCGCCACCCTGTATATCATATACTTTGCATCAGAAGAAAAAGATTTATCATTTCAGGCAATAATATACAGAGTGTTCCATTTAAAAAAATATAACATAATTTTCTTCAATTTTATAAACTCGATTTTTTATTTCCGCTATCACTAGAAGATACTACGTGAAAAAACCTAAAACTTTTGTATTTAAAGTTTTTTTCGACCACTGATAATAAGAGCTTTAGGAGGGGGTCAAAAAATAATAGATAATCCTGTACAGGGTGATTCATTTTCAGCGACAGGGTGCCTGTTCTCGTAAACTATTTATCGTAGAGGCTTGCGGCAAAAAAATTTATTACCAAAACGGCCAAGAGAAAAACCTGGAAAATATTCTCAAGTTTCTGAAATGGTCGCTAGGGGGCGTAACAACCAACACCAAGTAGAAAAATATGATTTTTATGGAATTTTGTCCAATGAAAATATATCGATGAGCTCATTTTCGGATTTACTGACTATTTACCTACACTTTTTGTCTAAAACGTTTTTTTCTATCTATCATAATAAAGTGGTGGGGAAAGTTCAATTGTTTTACTAAACAAACGGAGATTTCTCCCGTTTCGCTTGACCGATTTTCACGATCTTGGGCTCATATGAAACAGAATAGTCTGCGCTATGAAATGCCCATTTGCTTTTTAATTTGTGACATTCGCCGTCGCCGCTAGATGGCGTTAACTGAAATGGTAGCATATTTTTGAGTTTGTTTCTAAAAAAATCAAATTTAATGTTATATTCATTTTTATATATTTTGAAAGGGGATACATTTTCTTATAAAAAAAAAACAAAAAAAATTCATGATTTTTTTTTGTTTTTTTTTTAATTCTTTGTTTGTTTATTTTTTAATTTTTTTTTATAGGAAAATGTATCCCCTTTTAAAATATATGAAAATGGATATACCATAACATTTGATTTTTTTGAAAAAACTCAAAAATATGCTACCATTTCAGTTAACGCCATCTAGCGGCGACGGCGAATGTTACAAATTAAAAAGCAAATGAGCATTTTATAGCGCAGACTATTCTCTTATTATTATATTCTACTTAACATGTAAACAACTAAAAAAATAATAAACAAATATGTTGTAACATATTGGGCTGAGTGCGGTATGAAGAAAGAGGAAGCACATGCTTTTAGTTGAATGTCTTGAAATAGACGTATACACTTCATAAGCAACTGATAAGTGAAAGCATTTTCTCCTTATTCATACCACATGCACAATTGAGTTTTGACAAAAATGTGTTTTGTTCTTTAGTGCTTCAGTCATTTCGAACATTCGTCTTAGTTAGCCGAACTTTACATCTCATGCCAAATTGAAAAAATTTACCCTTATGGGACAGGTTCGATTTGAAGCGCTTTTGATATAAAGCGATATGAACATACGAAAAATTGAGATAGTAACTTCAACTTTTTATAAATAATATATTTATATTTAAAATTTCTATATTATTCTTCATTTCCATAGAAAACTTGAAAACAGACAGTTTTCTCGAGTCCAATGTACAATTTTTAAAATAAGAAGGTACACCGGAAATAGCATGCGTCAAACCCTCAACGTATTATTGTATGTAGGTACCTGCAAATATGAGATAAATACCTTGCAGCTTTTCTCAAAGAAAGTCCCTTAGCTGCAGTCAGCAATCGAGTTGTTTTATTATAAAATTTATTGGAAGTATAAAAGGAATTAACTACCATATAGGAGTTCAGAGCTTCGATATTTTAGTCGTGTGCAGGATTTATTAGTCTCGGCTAAGTAAGCACGTGGAGAAGCGCTCTTGATTTTATGTAAAGCATCATTATCTCTTTTACTTTGCCCTTAGAAGCGTGAATTTCTTTATAATAAGCTATTTCCGGAAAGACCTGATGGCTCATTTTTCCATTGAAGCTCGCTTAAGTGACCAAAGGTTGACCAATTGGAGGATAATCGCTATTTACATTCCATTGAATCATTTATAAAAAAAAAACGGGTTCAAAGAGCTTTTTGTGACAAAACAATCTTTCACAGTCTACATATTTTCCCAGTCCTTTCTGAAATTCCTTGTAGGTTATTTGTCACTTTTTTAGTGGAGATGATATTTTCACGCGAATATTTAATTTTATCTACAGTGGTGACAAGCGAAAGTACATATTTTACATATGGGTATGTAGTATAATATGGCTGTACGCTGTACGTAAAGCCAGCTGCGTTCATAAGGCAGCAACAAGGAGGAATGGACAATTTGCATACATTTTCAAATGAGTTGAAATTTTATATACGTTTTCTAGACATTATTTGAAAGTCACTAGCGAAAAAATTTCTCCGAAATACCCAAAAATATACTAAATAAATGAAAAAGAAAACGCGAATTTCACTGCATGATCGCAAAAGAGGTGGGGCCATATTATCCTTCCGAGAGAGAGAGAGTCATCTCAGTTAATACGTCAGACGGCGATAGATAGTGTATTCTGTGACGTAGTAGATGCTGATTGGCGCTCTTTAATCGGTGATTACTACATTATAAGAGGTCGTAGCCTGATTTTTTAAACATCAATGGCATCAGTACTTACTAATCCTTATATTTTTCATATTTTAAAAAAATGTGCAAATTGTCATTGACTGTTACCTGTTACCCAAATACGGCAGCGAGCACGCCGGAACATTATACAGCATGTCTTCTGAATGTTGATAGAAGACTTAACTATTAATACTTACCATTATACTTGTTCAGTCGGAAGTCGGAATTCGCTAGTAGACTCATGGTTTTTTTATCATTTTTGGTATAACAGGTCTTCTGACTTTGTCACATTTTGAAATACCTAGTTTTGGTCTTCAACAAAGTGAGCTGTACAAGGAGCGGTACGTGTATGGAATAAACATATCACATAACGTAAGATTCCGATTTGAATCATGTAATGTCATGTTAACCAGCTCAGAATTTATTCCCAATTCTTATTAAAAATGATCAATAATATTTTTTTGGTAAATGTCTGTTTGCAAGAACAAATAATTGTTTGTCCATAACGTTGCTATAACAGAGCCATTGAATGTGAATTTTCATTTTTTTGTACCTTTCACGACTTATACCATTTTGGAAGCCATGTTCCAAGCTTTTGCGACACTGTGTATAAGCAAAGTATTATACAGAGTTTTTCCTAACTTCTCTGACAAAAAAAAAGGAGAATCCTTACCAAATTTTAGGACGAAAATGAAGTACATATAACATTTTTTTCGAATGTCACGTCGTCTTTGGAATACAATTAGGGTTCGCCATTTTCTTAACAATATCAAGATCTTGTCTTGATCATGTCTTGACTTCAAGACAAGATCAAGACCAGAACTAGATTTCCATATTCAAGACAAGACAAGAAATGTTATGTCAATATCAAGATCCCTTGACAAAAAAATCAAGAAATCTTAAAATGTTCTAATAAAAACCGTAATTCATTTATTAATGCAAACTGGGTTCTTGTAAACATTAGGCATCCACGTATTTTGTACTTTTTAAAGGCGAATTTGGTAAATTATCCTTCGTTTAACTATTATAAAAAGAAAAAATGCTGGATGAATCACTTTTTTTATAGAAAAAACACTATTTTAGGCACATTGTCTCATACGAACATTTTCCAAAAATCTCGATTTGTTCCAGTTGTTGGTCAATGAAATGGACAATCTCTGTTGTTCTTATGTACTACAGTTCCTCACGTAACCACTAAAGAAATTAAAACAGATAGTTTAGCAGAATAAATAAATTTTGAAAATTTGATTTACAAAACTCATCGCCGCGAAGTCGATATTTTCAATACTTTCAAGATGTCAAGATTTTCAAATCACTACTCACTAATTGAAGACCAAGAATGATAAACACGCGCTGAGTTGCCAAGTGGATGCTGTGAGAAATGTTTTCCATATTTTTGTCTGTAGCGGAAGCGGATGAAGGGTTAGTTTTGATTAGATTGGGTTAGTTTTTCTTAGTTTGGGTGAGCTTTTGTTAGATTGGGTCAGTCTTGGTTAGATTGGTCTAGTTTTGGTTTGTTCGGGTTAGTTTTGGTTATGAATATTGGGATAGTTTTGGTCATATTGAGTCAGTTTGAGATTGATTTGATTAGATTGGGTAAGTCTTGGTTGGATTGGGTTAGTTTTGGTTAGATTGGGTTAGTGTTGGTTAGATTGGGTTGGTCAAACTGGGTTAGTTTTGGTTAGTTCTGTTTAGTTTATGTGGGTTTTGGTTATTTTGGGTCAGTTTGATTGGGTTAGTCTTGGTTAGATTGGGTTAGTTTTGGTTAGATTGAGCTAGTTTTGGTCAAATTGGGTGAGTTCTGGTTAGTTTTCGTGAGTTCTGGTTAAATTTGGTTAGTTTGGGCTATTTTGGGTTAGTTTTGGTCAGATTGGGTTTGTTTGATTTGGGTTAGTTTTGGTGAGGATTGGGTTAGTTCTGGTTAGTTTGGGTCACCGTCTGAGAGATTCAGAAACTTGATTGATCAGATAAGCCAAGGATATAGTTTTTGAATCTTTGACATTTTTATAGTTTTCGTTCTCATTGTCTGATGTTATATTGTTTTTTTTTGTCATAGTCTATCAAAATATACAGGCAAAACTATTGCAGTCATAGTTTTTAAGAAGTCTGGATACGTTTGGCAACATTGCATGTTGGTTGTAATATGTGACTTGTAACTATGTGACGAAGCTGTCATTTTAGGGAGTTGTTGCATTAAAATCTGAAAAAAAATTAGTTTATTCTGTTTTTTTTTCTTGTTAATAGTTGTTCATCCAGCATTTTTTTTAATTGAAATTGTTCTATAAACCCAAAAGTATGCCTAAAAATTGGAAAAATGCATTGATGTATGGATGCCTAATCTTTACAAGATCCGCAAACTGTATTAACTCGCGAAAAAATCGATACGTCTTTGTTTATTTCGCTCAGATATCATCTTTACAAAAGTTATTAATTAAATTTTGTATACCTATATCAGAATACTGAGCTTGGTGTGACGTCATAGTTCAGCTATTTTATTATATTTCAAAGCGTTATATCTCCGACTAATAAAAAAAAAGAAAAGACATGTGTCTCATGAATTTTCCTGGACTTTCGAAACCATGCAGCAGTAAAAAAAAATGATACTAGATCCCTTTTCTTTATTCATAAACAAAAAATTGTGAAGAGACAATTGATACACTTACGACTTCTAACGGAATCTCTAATCTTACAATAAAAAAAAAATACATACAGGTTGGGCCATCGAAAACGTACAGGCATTGATTTTGGGCATTTAATGTGGTAGATGTAGATGTAGATGTTTGAGTGAGTGGCTCACGTCAAAACCTGCTTAGGCCTCCTGGGCCCGTTGCAACCCACAATTGCTGGAAGTAAGATTATTGAAGGCACGATGCTTTCGCGAAGCTCAGCAGGTCCTTCAAATAGATCCCTTCCAATTCCTGGAGAGTTGTGAATTCGGCTCCGAAGTATTCCATCCTAGTGCTACGAAGAGCCGGACATTCCATTAGGATGTGGGCTAAGGTCTCTACGTCTTCAAGGCACCACCTTCAGTCTGAATCTTCCCCGATTCCGATCCTGTGGAGGTCTCCCTTCAGGTTCATGTGACCAGTTAATAGACCGACCATTATTGTGCGGAGGTCTTTTCTGCTCATATATTTACGAGCTCTTTTTTGTCGTGTAAAAATAAATAAAACACCTAGACACGTCAACTTTGTTTTTGAGGGGGACACTTATCGGGCGTATAAGCAAACCCTCATCTGCAACCCCTTAAGCAGGGTGAAACTCATCCCTAAAATCTTCAGTGAAAAGGGGGGGAGTGATACCTCATTTTGAAGGCCCTTCGACACTGATAACAACTTTCAAGCCTCTGCTGTCTTTCCTTTTGATATGAAAGCTTGTCGAAAAAATATATTTTTTATTTTTTTCATTAGATAAATAATTACCCGCAAGAGTTGACTTCTCCAAACTAAGAGAATATGATGAAGAACAGAGGACCTTTGAAATGAGCTATCACTGAATCCTTTTGACGAGGATTAATTCTTCCTAAAAAAAATGGAGTGAAATAAATCCTGATAATAGCTCATTTTGGAAGTCATCTGTCCCTCATCATATCCTCTTAGTTTGGAGAAGTGAACTATTGCGAGTATTTATTGAATAAAAAAAAAATAAACATAAAACTTTTGACAACTTGTCATATCAACAGGAACAATAGCAGAGGCTTGAAACTTGGCAGTTGTATTCCAAGGGCGTTCAAAATGAGGTCTCACTCGAACCCCCTTCCTATTTAAGATTTAAGTGGTGAGTTTCACCCTGCCCAAGGGGTTGCATATACGCGTAATGAATGTCTCTCTCAAAAACAAAGTTGATGTGTCTGGGTATTTTATTTTTATATGTCATTAAATGCCCAAAATCAATGCAGTACGTTTTCGATGGCCCGCACTCTGTATAGATACTTATTTGATTAGTTCAGACAGTGAAGTACCCAGGTATAGGACGGGGCCAACGAGGCATTGCCCCTCAAAGACTCGAAGAACGCAAAAAATGCTTTTGCATAAAATTTGGAATTCCTCCTCCCGAAACTCTCCAAAACTTTTTGCTGGGTACGCCGGCGCCGGCAGTCTTTCAGACTATACGAACGCGTACTACTACCGTCGAAATCGAATATTATCCCTTAATCTCAAGCAAATGAACTCCAAGAAATCATCGGTCGTTTACCGTTGCCAGACGTGGCCATAACAAACAGGAGCGGGGGGGATCCCCGTTTTATCAAGATTTTTCAAGATCTTGAAGTTTCTTGAATCAAGACAAGATAGGAGTTCTCAAGAAAGAGTCAAGACAAGATTTTTTGGATTTCTTGATTTTTTTTGTCAAGACAAGACGAGAAAATCATTCTCAAGACAAGATATTTTGTCTTGTCGAACCCTAAATACAATGTGTCAAAAAAATAAGATTTGATAAGATAAGTTTTTATTATTAATTAGTGGCAAACAGTTCTCTAGTGACATTTAGTACGCATAATAAGGGAATTAAGTGATTCACTTTGTGAAGGAAACACCCTGTATACCTGTAACCCTTCAAAATATAAAGAAGGGTCTAGTTATATTATTGTGACGGAACATGTCAAGCGGTACGGTACGACAGCGGAGACGACGTTCCAACCATTACGTCTCGCTCAAACATCTCGGCTCTTGTCTCTTTTTGAACAAAGTCGACTTACTGTGGGCGCCTATCGATCTTTCCCGCTCTTTCGCTGTTCTTCTAGAAAGATCCGTCTTGTTCGCCATCTATCGAGGTATGGGTGAAGTGCTTATGTGTATAAGGCCCGTATTCTCCGATTCTACAGATAAACGCATTCAACTAAACGCGTTCAAATAGTTAAACGTCCTCGACTTTTTCTTGGTATGCACCGTGCTAATTTTCGCAACGTTTAGTTAAACCTAGAGAAAGGTCGGCAACGTTGGAAATTTGGGAACATTTTGGTGGTATTCAAGTTGATTGGAGACCATATGATGTTGACAGTTGACATTAATGCCTGGTTTACATTCAATTTCACTTCGAAGTCCAAGTGATAAATTTCCCTTTGCCAAACAAAAATCATATGCTACCATCTACATTGTTTTGGCGTGAGCGTGACTTTGAACACATATTCGATGTAGATGGTACCATATGATTCCCGTTTGGCTAGCGGAAATCTGTCACTTTCTCTTCGAGGTGAAATTGAATATAAACTTCACATAATGCATGGTATATTAGAAATAATTTGAATATTTTTTGATAAATAACTATTGTTTTAATACATGGACGTAATTATGCTTAATCTTGATCTTGATGCAGAAAGGAACAAAACGAAAAATCATCAGAAATGAGATTTTTATTCAGGATGATTAAAAAATATCCATATTTGATAATGTTCATACAGAAGTGAACCACACGAAAATCTCAATGGCATTCATAAGATTGAATATTATTTTCTTATTATTATATTGAATTATTTCCGCCATATAAAGTTTAAACCTATAGTTTTTTCCAAGTTTAATATTTGTGTCTGGGTCAATTGTGTTTAGGTACGCATAGAATTATTATTTTTTTTTATGATACGCGATTTTGGCTTGATTTTTCTTTTCCCCTCAGCACCACCTCACCCTCGACCTCACCTATAGAACCAATAATTTTTGTGCTACTGATAAAATGATAATATCTACGGAAAAAAAAGGTAGGAAGCTAATTAATTTAAATTAAAATTACGTGTGGTGAATAATTATTTTACGGACATCCCAAAACGTGATATTATTTGAATAAAACCATTTTGTACTTTAATTATTTCATCAATTATTGCAAATGGCATTTTGATTTATCTTGAAACCACACTATGGCATTGCTGACTTTGTAGATAACACAAAAAAAATGAAATCTGAAAAATGACATAACCTCGGACATAACGTTCATTGAATTATTAAAATGGTATTATAGTATTTTTTATTTTTATGTAAATACATGCAAAAACTATTATTATGTCTAAAATATCGGCTTCAAGAAGTAAATTCGTCTCCAGACTCCTCCTAGTAAAAAATAAAATAAACACACAGTGGGATGAAAAACAATTAGGTATCAGCACCTAATATCCATTATATATAATAAATAATATGTTCGGTGGTATTAGTTTATATTATGTCATGATATATTTTTTCAAGACGCACGCATCTTCCGCCACAATTGAAGCCGTTTAAATCCTTAAACGCTCCAAATCGGGCGTTTAACTTTGAAGGCGTTTAACCGACTTGAACGTGTCTAATTTCGCCGGTGCATACGAAATCTTGTAGTTAAACGCCGTCAAATCTTAAACGAGCTTAAGTACGAACGGAGAATACTGGCCTAAAGGGGACTCCGCCAAAGTGAGTTCATCAGTTGTGTATTATACATGTGTGAATAGAAAGTTGAAACATGAAAAATAAGATGTGATATATTAGTGTTTGCAAATAGTGACTCGAAATAGATTAGTTATAACTGGACAAGTGATTTCTTTATCTGAAAAACGCAAAAACGCTACAATATAATAGATTTGGATTGGACTTGAACCAGTAGAAAACTCTACTTCCATTCTTTTCAGTTTTCATGGATATACAGTGTGTCCACGGATGAGGTTGACAATATAGGAAAAACTCTTTTATTTTTAATTTTTTTTTTAAAAGTCATTCCTTTATAAAAAGTTCTGCTTGTCAAAAAAATGAGATTGCTATATTAAAATTTCAGATTTGGTATACAGGGTGTTAAAAAATTAGGAAAACAAGAAAATGTGTCAAGAGAGAAGTATCGAAGTTTCATTATTTATTACAAGTCTATAAACAATAATAAAAATTCGAATATTCAGAACTATTCTGCATATACCTATACCTTTTCTTTTTTTCCTAATTTTTCAACACCCTGTATTCCAAATCTAAAATTTTAATATGGCAATCGCATTTTCTTGACAAGCAGAACTTTTTTTTATTAAGAATGACTTTTTCAAAAAATGAACAATAAAACAGTTTTACCTATTATCAACTCCTTCGTGGACACATTGTATTATTTAATTTTCAGAATGTGTTTTTTCTACATATTCCACTTTTGTTCTGCTCCTTATTTTAAGTATACAGTCACGCTATTACTGTCGTTGACATTCAAACGACTTGTCAGATAAATGTATCCTTGCTCGAAAACTAAAATGTTTGTTAACTAGTGCGGATTTTTAAGACGTTCTGAGCTAAATTATTTCTCGCTTATCGCCAGACGGTCGCCAGTAAATTGCGCAGATGAGATCCCATGCCCAAAGTTAGCCAGTTTTGTTATTATAATAATTTAATATGTATAGCGACTTGTCGATAACGATAGAGTGTGGGCCAGTGAGTCAGCTTCAAATGGAAAACTGTGCATGAAATTCAAAAGATTTTGATAGTTCTGTAGCTTCGGTAATTTCGGAAAATTCGCAGATAGGAAATGTGGGATGATGAGATATTGAATATGATCAGGAAGTTGATAATGTGATTTCATATTCTCCCAATGAATATCAATGTTTGAACAAATTTTTTGGATCTAGAAAACTTCATTATGCTCACCCAAATGCTACTACAAAAAAAAATCCACCTGCAAAATCAACAGGATTCTATCTATTTAGCCGCAAACCAGTAGACTGAATTTGAATAAATTAATTAACAGACTAAAGAGTAAGGGTTGGTAATTTTTGTACTCAAATAAGTGAAAAAAACTTTAATTCTCGGGCGTGTATCGGAGTAGAAATAAAAGCTAAAGTTAGTGATGTAGGAAAATTAACAAAAGCTTTGAACAGTGAACATATGTTGCTGTTTCCGGACATTTGAATTTTTGAGGCATCTCTCGCAACAAATATGATTTTATGACTAGGTTTATGTTTCTATTTCGTTTTGACTTCAGTGTTGAGAATTGAAAACTTACGGTATATATACGATTTCAGGGAAATATTTCTTCGAAACTAGAAATTAAATTTTCATTGCTCGAATTTATTAACATGGAGACTCAACAAAAAACATAAGATATACTGAAAACGGAATATACTATTTTTGATGATTAATTTTGAAAACCACAGTACCCCACCCCCTTAACATTTTTAATGTAACTCTGGAAACAAGATATCGATTTTGCTATATAATAGGAAACCTATAAGTTGGTCACTTATATCTTTATGTTTGATGATGTCATCGGTAATGAATAGATTGGAAACACCAGGGAAACTAGTCCTGTATTCAGCAATTGGAACTGGTGCATGAAGGATCTCCAGCTTTTATTTCTATCGCCATCTGAGCTAAAGGTTTTATGTCTTCCGCAGCCCACTCAGAATCTGCATCTTGATTTCTCTCTTCGCTACTATCATTATCTGAGCCTGAGCTTGAAGGTATTGCAACTTTGACAGCATCTGGAACCAATGAAGTGAAATGATTTTATTATTGATCAGAGCGATTTCTCACCTTCTTGGAAGTACTTCGCAGGTATACGATTTCTAAACACTGATGCAACAAAAAGGTCAAATTACTCCTGAGACAAGTTCAGAAATGACACACCCGGTGTGAGTGTTAGTGTGATCCAAGTGTCACACACTGACCGTTCAGAATAATCAAGAGCGCACCCTAGACGCACACTGTTTTTCGTTCAGGAATTGACGTAGATTCATCCCAGGGTGATCTTTGATTACACCGTATTTTTGTGGTGTGAAGGACGTGTGATATGTCATTTGTCAATATTCAGTTGTAATAATCGGTTTGTGTAGGTTTATATTATCATTCATCAAGACAAAATGCATATAAGACAATTAATTCAGTTGTTCAAAATAATGCATTGTAATGTAGAGGATTTCTCTGATGATTCAGAATCTTTTGAATACAAGTGAGTTAGATCAAAATGATTATTATTATTTGGGGGAAAAATTGTATTCACTTTAAAGTTCATCAATCCATTAAGATTTAACCAGACATAAGCAATACGAACTATAACAGCAAACTGTCAAGCAGCTGACTCAACGAACCCAGACGTTCAGAAATACGGGTGTGAAGATGTCACACAATGGATCACTCCTTCAATTATCCACAAAAGTCACACTCACACCGAGTGACCTAAAGCTAAACTATAATGACATATATATTCAGTGACCTTCTAGGATCCCTCTAAAGTAGATCACGTGTAGTTTCGCCTAATAGGCAAGAATTCACAACGAAGAAAAACGCTCTGTCGCATGCTTTGAAGAAAGTGGAGTGAGAAGACACACTACTGTTTCCTACAGCTTGTTAAAATCGTACCGCAATCCCTGATAAGGTAGGTAGTACTTAATAAGCGATAAAGAACAGTAGTATGTCCTTCGCATTTTTAGTGCGTTTTCTTCATTGTGAATGGTTTGCATATTTTATTGCCTAATCAATCTCCAAATATGCAAATTATTTTCGCGTAAACAATAATCGACCAAATTGCATCAGATTCACTCATAACGTTGATTGAGAAATAGTGAATCAACGCTCATAACAAATAATAATGCCGCCAAGTTGGGAAAACAGTCATCGGCACTCAAATACATGCGTTTCATATGAACCAATGTATTTTAACACTAGAAATTTATGTTTAGGCACTATAGGTATACAATTTGCACCACCTTGCCTACTTCAAATGTGTCAAAAATGGTGGTCCAAATTGTCCACGGTACTCTACTTGATAGAGTTAACTGTGGTAATATAGGTAATGTCCAAGTTCGGAGACAACAAAACCAACTGAACATTTTACATGGTCGAAACCGTTTTATTCGTTCAATGTCGCGTTGAAATAGATGTCTAACTATTGAGAAGCATATGTGTTCAAATTTGCGGTAAGAAACATATTTGGAAAATATAAAATAAAGAAACTTTACTTAGATAATATCTACATTAAAAAAAAAAAAACATTGTTAAATCATGCAGCAGTAAACATCAAAAGTCCATAACTTTTTTCCGCTCGGATTTATTTTTTATTTGAAATTGAAAAAGTTTTTTTTATGTGTTAAGAAGTAATCGAGGAAGTAATACAAGTTAATAATTAAATATGAACATCATCAATGCAAAGGATGTTCAAAATGAATGATTGACCCGAAAATTGAATTGATAGGATTATTAAATTAAACCGTATATAATTTTTCAATACACTGAAGATGAAAAGCATGAAATGGCAGATTCCGGCAATAATAACAAAATAGGAATATGGCTATCAAGGTATGTTGGAAAAAGATGTTCAAACATAAACGCAATTTAAATTGAAACTAATTAGGATATATCAATATGCTCTTGTCAATCCTCCTGAACCTTAAAGGATATTTCTTTAATACAGTTGTTATTTCTGTTTGCCTTTTGAAGTGCTAAGAACGGTTCACGTTCGAACAGTTCAGTGGATAACAGTGGTGGATAACCATAACCAACTACATATAAGCTTCTGCGGACAAGCTGAGGTCAAAGTACCGATAAACCGAGCAATAAACATAGCCGAATTATGTTTTTGGATTTCTTAGTAAATACATATACATCGGACTGTCCACGGATAGGGTTTACAAGAGCAAATCACATAATTAAAAAAAAAACTTTGATTTAAATCACATGATTAAACAGATATATTTTGCCTTCTCTGCTTCTATTTTTGAAGAGTAAAATTCAATCAAGTCATCAAAATACAAATATTTAGTCTTGCCGCTGCTTTATTTATTGGTTTTGTTTTTAAAAAATGATTGAATGTCAGTAGAGTTAGTATTTGTAATGTTTCACAAATTTTATCAAATATGATCCAAGTTAAGTGTGACAGTAGTCAAGTTGCGTTGCGGTATGTGTTATGTGTCAAAACTTGAAATGAAATATTATGATCAGAATGAATCATTCTAAAATATTCTCATTTAAAAAAAAACAATACTTATGAAAAAATGATTTTAATCAAAAAAATCGATAATCAAAAAAATCCGATTTAAATAAAGAAAACCGATTATTCAAAAAAATCAGCAACACTGCAAACGCTATTCTAAATAACATTCAGCTCAAAAATTAAAAATGAAGGTAGTTTACTTATGGAAACATTTAGTTTTTGCGCATTCTGTATTGAAAATCAAAATTTTCTCTAAGTGGAACGTTTTTTTCACAAGCAAAGATTTTTTCCCGAAAAATGTAATTTTTTATCCATTTGTGCTCTTGTAAACCCAGGTGTAAACCCTATCCGTCGACAGTCTGTATATCTAAGACCATTTTATTTTTCGTATGTTTGTACTTTTAGTTTTATTATTATAAAGCCAATAGAGTTATAGATTCTGATCAATTTTCTTGACATATATGTATTATTACCCTTACTTCTCAATAGGCTGACAACTAACAGGTTTCATTATTAATGTAAACAGGAATGGAGTAGAAACGAGACCGAACTATATAACTGTGATCGAAGGGGTCAGGCAATTAAATTGGTTTATTTGACCTTCACGTCTTGAGAATTTTCTGTCGGCACGGTTCATAAGAAAGTTATAAGCATCCTTCAAATCTACAATAATTACTAATGGGAGTCTCAACCCCTTGCTCAACCCTATGGTTCTAGTTACATATAATTATTTATAATGGAGGTTGAGTTTTTCAAATCCAAATTTGGAGCTCAAAAATATTATATATGTTATCCTAATAAAAACCAATGAATGCGGAGGTGTGGGAACAGCATCTCTATTGGTAGTATGAATAATAAACTTACCTTCAACCAATAAGTATATTTGGAAACATTAGTCTTCATGAGTGCACAGGTAAGTTACTTGTCCAACGATCAAGAATGATGTTTGCTTCATCTATCTGAAATGTTTAACAAAGTAAACAATTTTGAAAAACATTCTTGATCAGCTAAATGCACAATTACGAAGTCTAAGATAGACATCTAGATTTAATCAAGTGTTGATGTGATTATCAGATAACTTTTGAAGGCATAATTGATATTACCAACAGTTTTTATAAATCGATTAGTCCAAGTAGTGACAATTCTGATTGACATTTTTCGGAGATTAGAAACATAACACGTCTAGGTCTAAATTTACATACATCGGAGAATGCGGAGATGCTATTTAGTTCAGAAGTTCATACATAATTTAGCAAAAATAAGTTTTGACTCAATGAATAAAGGTTTGGATATTGTTATGCTGGATGCCAATGTTAGCGTCAGTTAAATGGGGGGTTACCATTTAAAAATCAATGGTGTAATGCAAAATCTTATTTTTGGGTCACCCTCTATTGTACGGCTTCACATGAAAAGACGTCCCCCTAGAGACCAAAATTGACGTGTCCGAGCGTTTTTCCCAAAATATACCAGGAGAGTCACAAATAGGGGTGCATGCGACCTTTTCATTGGGCGACCCTGTGTATTTTGAAGAAAAAGTGACATATTCCTTGCAATTATATTTGTATTTTGTATGCAATTCAAAAAACAATTTGCATATATTTTAAAATGATTTGAAATTTGATATACATATTCCAACCAATAATAATTATTGTTCTCAGCAAAACCCATAAATATACTTAAATGAATTAAATAAGAAGGAACACGCAAATTTCACTTTATGATCGAAAACGGGGCGGAACTAAAACAATCCTCTCACTATTTCTTTTTCATTGCAGTAATATACGCTAGACACTCCAGACAGAGATGAATAATGCATTCTGGTGACGTCAGCATCAGCAGCATAATGTGTTGATTGGCCAGACTGGCGGTTCTTCAATCGTTACTACTACATCAATAGGGGCCGTATATTGATTTTTTAAACATTAATGGAATCAGTAATTGATAATCCTAATATTTTTCATATTTTCAAAAAGTTTGCAAATAATTGTCCATTGTGTGATCAATTTTCATTTTACACTAACACTAATGTAAAATTAGTATCTCACCAAAAACAACACCGTTGAATATGTATATTTTAAACTTTTGGTGCAAGTTTAAAATCGAATTTGCTGATCGGCCGGATCTTCTGTTCTGGTCGAATCAGTCGAAAAACGTTTTAGAATATCGACGAGATCTTGAAGCCAAAATGTACTGAACTCGGTACTGAAGCAACTGAACAAAATAACCAAAATCGAGGTCTTGTCCTAGCACACAAAAAATTATATTGGATTGGGTCTGGCGATTAGGCGTAGGGGAACAGCGCATTTTCCTTTCATGTGGGCGTACTTCTTATCGAAGTACATATTATAGTCAATTTATTTTCGAGGCGAGGTTGAATATAATCATGGAATTATTATCTTAATTAATAACGGTTTATGAAAACTCCAGAATAGAGAGTGTACATACTGGTCATAGTTTTTTTTATATTGTTATATCAGAATTCTTTTCATTTTTGCTTCAACTCGCTCTTAACTGTTGCATCTGTTCTCTTCTTACTCCTGATAATTGGGAAGAACATCACATAGGTAGTTTTTTGGTCTAATCAACTTTCATTTTAATTCCGAAGAATATCTTCAGTGAAAACATTACCAATTCATTGTGATAATGCTTCTTTATTATAGAATTCAATTATGGGGATGGATAGAATGTATCCACATCTTTCATCATCACTTTTTAAATTCTTAAACGTCATAATTGAATTATTCGCATAGAATGTTTAACAAGTTTTGAAGTCAAAAACTGCTTTCATTATTTGTAGTTTTTTCACTTATAAACGGTGAATCCATTGATTAATTTTTTACAGTCAACAATGATACGTGATTTCATTGAATACAATCGTTGCCAAACGACGATAGTGTGCGCGCCTTTGTTTGGTTTAGCAAGTTTACTGTATTACTCATACAAGATTGGAAAACACTTACTCACAAATAAAAGATAAATTCGAAAATAACCATGATTAAGAACCATTATTATTCATCCATTGACTATGACATAAAAGTAGAGAAAAAGAAACAAGTTCACCTAATTACTTGACTGTGAAATATAAAGTTTGACCGCAGCTTCAATTACAACTGAAGATTTGCGTATCGTGATTGTGAAAATAGAAATTTTATTCAATCGCAAATTGTCTATACCGTGGTGCATGGTTGAAAGCTCTCACTCAGAAAGTGAACGAATTTTATGAATAATATAGATCTACGAGTATAACAATGTTTTTTTTGTTTCCAGAGTCCAGATGACGTGAAAGTGGAGATCAAAAAACAACCGCCAAGATGCGGTCATCATTAGTTGTCACTTGTCACGTGATGGTGGCAGCAATCGCTCTGGTGGTCGCTGCCGCCTCGCCTACCGACATTATCAAGACCTTCAAGAGCAAAGATGAGGTGGTCTTTAACCATCTTGTGGTCGATAAGAATACTGGCCGGGTCTACATCGGAGCTATCAATAGACTCTACCAGTTGTCACCAGATTTGGAGTTGGTGGTTTCAGAAGTGACAGGTCCAAAGATGGATTCTGACGACTGTTCTGTGCTGGAGTGTAACAACGCCAAAAACAAGAAACTCACTGATAATGTCAACAAGGCGTTAGTTATTGATTATACCACCACTCGGTTAATAGCTTGCGGAAGCTTGTTCCAGGGTATTTGTACTGTGCGGAATTTGCAAAACATATCGGATGGAGCTATCGAGATTAGAGAAGCTGTGGTGCCGAACAATGCCACAGCGTCCACAGTTGCGTTCATTGCGCCTGGACCTCCAAATCCACCTGTATCTCAAGTGATGTACGTCGGGGTCACCTTTACTCTTGGTTCTTATCGGTCTGAAGTACCAGCAGTGAGTTCGAGGTCGCTGGATAAAGACAAAATGTTCGCAATAGCTCAGACTGCGGTGACAACGGGGACCAGAATGTTTGTCAATTCTTTAGCTAGAGAACGATATCCTATTACTTATGTTTATGGTTTTGCCTCGGATGGTTTCAGTTACTTCCTTACTACGCAAATGAAACATACTTCTTCTAGTCAATTCATAAGTAAATTAGTACGGGTGTGCCACGATGATGAAAACTACTATTCATACACCGAAATACCTATTGACTGTACGAGTGAGGGAAGAAAATACAACTTGGTTCAAGCTGCCTATGTGGGCAAGGCCGGATCCGATCTGGCCTCTGATCTCGGCATAACTGCACAGGACGATGTACTTTTTGCGGTTTTTAGTGAAAGTGACCCGGTTTACGCTAATAAACCATCGAACTTGTCAGCTCTTTGCGTTTATTCACTCAAGGCGATCAGAAGAAAATTCATGCAAAACATCAAAACTTGTTTCAGCGGAAAAGGGCAGAGAGGACTAGACTTCATTTCTCCAAGTCATCCTTGTGTTCCAACGGTGAGTAGATAGTTCGAAAATCATCAAGACTTTTGATCATACTGTTCAGTTGTTAGTATGAAATGCAAATAATTATGCTGAATTTCATGTGAAAAAACGGAACTTAAATCGATGTTTAGTTAGTGTGTCGTATCAGAGACAAAAGGACATGAGAAGGATATTTCCAGGAAATAATTTAAAAATGCTTCATTACATCATTACTTTGAAAACCAATAACTAAATCTCAAGGCGTTGATGGATTTGGATGTTCAAAACAATAAATAACTAATGATGATAATATTTGTGGGGAAATCGGTTCATTAAAATGGTATACAACATCCAAATAGTTAATCAGTATCCATAGATAATACATATCAAAAAACATATATGTACCTATATAATTTGTAATACTATTGACCTAAAATATTTCAAATATATCTCCATATTAATAATGACATTATGATGAATTTAATAGGATGTCGATTGTGAAATCCACATGCTATGTAATTTGTAATAATGAAAAAGTGTATCAACAGTGATATCACAAAAACAGTTAAATTTTTTGGTATTTGGTTAAAAGTTCAAATTTGATAAAGACATTACATATTTGATCGATTAGTCCTCTAAAACCATTCACTATGTCAGGGAAAGTTCAAGAAAATATTCCATACTTGTTCTTTCTGAACAACGAGAGTGCTTTTGGAAAACATGTCCCGAAATCTCCCATAGAGTATACAATTTAAAATAACTCCGGTAAGCTTGATCAACCACTTACAAATTTTTATACTTATTGATTTGGAAACTGAAATATTAATACATACAGGCTTGTCCCACTCAGTGGCGTAGCCAGACAATTTATAAGGGGGGGGTTTTGGGTCCGGACAGATGGAGCGCCGCAGGCGGAAAATTGTGAGGATTTTCCCCTCCTTTTTGATCAATTTTTCCTCAAATCCATGACTCATAACATTAATGGATACTTCCAGCGTCTGCCAAAGTACGAATTAGTGCTCCAACAGCGCGCGCCGCGAGCGGAAAATTGTGAGGAGTTTTCCCTCCTTTTTAATCAATTTTTCCGCAAATCCAGGACTCATAACATTTATGGGTACTTCCAGCGTCTGCTAAAGTACGAATTAGTGCTCCAACGCGTTTGTGCTAACTACTGATCTTGGTATTCGTTTGAATCGTTTGTCACAAACATCTTTAAAGGCTGCTGTTATGTCAGAGGAATTTGAAAAAAAAAATATGGACATCCCATTTAGATTTATTAAAAAAAAAATACGCTCGTTATACTTGACATTGCTTGTTCCTTGTTAAATTGGTGAGCATAGCAATACACAAAATGTGATTTTCATATTGTACCTACCTCCTTAGTAGTCCTTAGTTTTGAAATTTACGCCTCCCAAATGACCTCTCTTTGCTGGAAGGCATGAATTTTCCAAGAGATTGCAAGACCGCTACTATTTCATGATTTAAATTTGAATGGGTTTTTCAATTATACTTTCTGATCAAGGGAGGGGAGTTCTGACCCCCAAACTCACCTTCCCCCTTGGCTATGCCCCTGGTCCCACTTGAGATGGATACAAATCAATATCTCAGTTGTTTCTTGAACGATTTCGTTAATTTTTGGTATGGGGATGTCGAGGGCGATATATGACCATAAGGCTCACATTTTCCTCGAGATATGAGGTATGATGACCAGATAATAACAAATAGGCGTACTTTTCAAAGGGCTTTGAATATTTATTAAATTCATAATTATAATATTTTTTCCAAGAGTAATTATTGTCAAATCTAATAGTTGGCGTCGATTCGTCATCACTCAAAATATTGATGTTCAAATTCTAATGAAGATTGATACATGGTGGGTTATAAAGATCGCAGCTTGGTTTAATATCAGAAAAGAAATGGAAAAATGGTGTTAACCACACCACTGGATTCAACAATTTGACCTTATAATAATCAGTATCAGTACACTTCTTGGTGACTTGGAATAAAACAAGATACACGGGATTTCAGCACAAATTCAGCAATGATTCAACTTTCACATGACAACTTCCCCGTTGTCATGTAAAAGTACACTCTGTTTCCGTAGCAACCGAATTAAATTATTTTTTGTGTTTTTTTTTCGTGATAAAAAAAGATGCAATGTTCCTAGACTCAGTGAAGGGAAACCTTGATTTGACATGTGGCAGTTAGCGAACTGCGAACAGTCGCCAACTACCGAACCGCATCTATTTTTACCTTGTACACTCACACGTGCAGAATCGGATCGTCTTTGTGCAAATAACGGAAAATGTTATGATATTCAGGGTGTTCCTGAAATGACTGTACAACGCTTAACTAAAAATAAGGTGATTTAGGCAAACTTACTTTTATCCAAAATTGCTTCGTTGAGTCCACCGAGGGCATCAAAGATTCAAGAAAAATTTGATTTTTCCTAATTTTTTAAAAACGTGCAAATCGATTGTGATAATGTTTGGTACCTATAGTCTTGAACCATGAAATTACGTTTTTTGTTGCTGAAGCGACCGGTTGTTATTACCCGAAGTGTTTTGCTGGTTGTGCCAGAAAAAAAAAATATTTTCAATTAAGTACACAGATATTTTTTTATTGAATTATTCTTTTCTATAGCATAAACACTTATCCCAGCAAAGTTTTTCAGGAGAGGAAAAAACTTTCCTATACACTGCGTTATTAGATAAAAAAGTCTGAATTATCAGAAAGTCAATTCCACAAGAAATCAAAAGATATAACTGCATATAACGTTACTCATTTTTTATAGAATTGACTTTCTGGTAATTCAGATGTTTTTATCTTATAACGCAGTGTGTAGGAAGGATTTTCTATTAAAAAAATTTGCTGGGATAGGTGGTTATGCTAGAAAAAAAATAAATCAATAATCAAAACCACTTATCAAAATCTTCCAAGAAAGAGAAAAACTCTCCAATACATTACACATTTAACTAAAAACATCTGAATTGTCAGAAAGACAATGCTTAAAAAAAATCAAAAGAAATAACTATACCTACATTTGACGTTACCTTTATAACACTTCCGGTTAATTACAACTGGTCGCTATAGAAACAAAAAAAGTAATTCGATGGTCAAAGACAAGGTGCCAGAAATTATGAAAATCGATTTGCACGTTTTTGAAAAATGTAAGAAAAACCTTTTTTTTTTTAATCTTTGACGCCCTCTATGGAGTTAACAAAGCAATTTTGGATATACATAGGTAAGTTTGCCTAGATCGCCTTAGTCTGGTTGAGGAATTTGTGGTTAGGCGTTGTACAGTCATTTCAGGGACACCCTGTATTTCAAATCATTTTTCAATCAATTTAGCCTATTCCATACATTATGAAAACTCAAAATACGTGCGGTATTCCTTGCCGATACTCACGACAAAACAAAAATCAATAATTTTCGGTGCACTCCATCGTCAATCGGCCAACTATAAATAACGAATGCTGACTCGCATGAGTGGATGGCTTCAAGAACAAGTCGAGACGAGTACTCGTCCCCTTTGATGTGTGCAGCTCTACCGACACTTGCCAAACAGTTTACCAAACTTCCCATCCACACTGAGCGCTGTTCAGGTAACTGTTCGTCAACTACCGCTTGTCAAAAAGTATCCACGATAAAATATCCTAAATGTTGGAATGGACAATTTGCATACATTTTAAAATGACTTGAAATTTTATAAACGTATTCTAAACAATATTAGAAAGTCATCAGCGAAAAATGGTTTTTAAAATACACAAAAAATTGCTAAATAAATAAAAAAGAAAACGCGAATTTCACTGTATGATCGAAAACGGGGCGGAGCCAAATTACCCTCCCGAGAGAGTCATCTCATCAGTCAATACGCCAGACGGATATAGATGATGTATTCTGTGAGTTAGTGGATGTTGATTGGCGCTCTTTCATCGATGACTACCTACTACATTAATGTCCTAGGTTGATTTTTTGAACATCAATGGCATCAGTACTTCCTAATCCTTATATATGTTTCACATTTCCAAAAAATGTGGAGAATGAGTTCGAAATATGATCTAGATATAAGTTTTATATCCTGGGAGAAATTATGGACAACAAACTCATCTCTCTAGTTTATAGTTTTATAGGTCTGTGGTGGAGCGTGGAGCCCTTATGCCGGCATTGTTTGATTTTATGAGGTGACTTATGAATGTCCGATGTATACACATTACCATTACATACAATTGAAAATTATATTTTCAGAATACCTAATGTACAAGAACGACCTATTTTCTACGGTGCATAAGTTTCCTACACGAGGAATTTCATGTCATTATAAACTGCGTGTTTATTCATTTAATATCTTCAAATGTATAGGTACATCAAAATAAAATAGAGCTTAGTTGAGGGTGGCATAATCATCTGAAACAGTTCAATAATAGTTCAAATAAAAGTAAAGTCAATACTGTGATCTATTAACTAGAAACATTATTGAATAAAATAAAGTAATTATTTTGTTCGAGCAATGTACAAGAGGTTTTTTATTAGTAGTTTCACCAGTATATTGTAATGCACATATTCATCGAAAATATTTTTATTTACAACTCATGGAAATGTGAATCCAATTAAGTGAGCTTCTATTTATTAATGTAAATGGTTTTTTTCCTGAATAAATTGAATGAATAATATAATGCACATGCATTAGAGGATTTCAATTTCCAACAAGAATATGTCTTACCTATTTGATCACATCTATTAAATTTATAAAGGATACCTCCGATTATGTCGGCACTATTGCGAACTTTGTTATTATTGAAGCTAGAAGGTTGGTTTGTTGGTTAATCCAGTAAGCCTGCGGGATTTTTTCTCCTGATTATGATGGTGAAAACAGTTTTGAACAACGCGTTTTGGATTTATTTGAATAATGTATTTTCTAAAATGAAATGCCGTATGTATTTCTGTGCCAATCGATCATTTTATAAATTAAAAAAGTTCATTCGCACCGGGATTCGCACCATCCGTCTAAACTTGAAAATAAGAAGGTAATGACATCATTTCATTTTAAGAAAAGATCATTGTGAAATATCACAGTTCAAACAATAATTGGATAGTTGCTATGGATGAATATTTAAATGGCGACTATCGTAAATTCTTGTTTGGTTTTTGTGTTTCTTAAATTTGCAATAGTGTCGACCCAGGTGTCGACCGAGGTGTCGACTTAATCGGAGGCACTCTGTATAGTGTACGAGAAGTTCAAAGTAAATTAAGCAATATAGTCGATAGTATTTTAAAATATTGCAATCAAAGGCAAATGCTTAAGTTTCGACAGTATAGATCGTTAAAATTTAAAAAATATTCAAGTTACTGAATAAAGATCAAACTGCATCAATGGAAAATATAAAAATCAACAAGTTTAAGCCACATAATTATTTTAAACATAAGTTGTCATTTGAAAACAAAAAGACCGTTCATGTCGACCCTATCTTCTCTAACTAACTAAATTGCTTTTTGATCGATTTGAAAAAAAGTTTATAATTCAGAATCTACCCGTTAGGAATCTTCTGAACTAATTTAAATCTATTTTAACATTTTTGTTTGACAGATTTATGTGATTTGATCAGAGTGAATGCTTTGTAGGTACCGCTTTCAACAAGTCCAAGCATGTTGAGTTTTTAGAGTCGGGTCGTCAGGTAAAATACCCATCGTTAAATTTATGATCTTCACAATATAATAAAATATCATCAGTATACCTAGGTGTATACCTAATAACCTACAAAATTCTGCAGCTACGAAGTGCAATGACACTTGTTATATGATTATTGCCGACAGGGATAGACAAATAATAACTGACTTAGTTTATGTGATTAGAGTATTTCAAATTGTTCTAATCATTCGGCAGAGTAATCATTACTCGACAGTGAAAATATATTATGTAGAGCCACTTGTTACCGGAGAGAAATAAAAACGAATTGATTTCATATCTCGAAAGCTTTGAATGAATATGACTATAAACCGCAAAAATGGATCTTTCGACAAAAATTTTGCATGCATCAAAGATTTACTTTTTCATCATATACGGTATTTCACTAGAAATAAACGTTTGACTGCTATTGATAAATTGAAGGGTTGGGGGGTTTTTGCACCCTAAGGATGTCATAGGCAATCGTTCGATTGCATTGCGCAATAATAGAAAATAATTCAGGTCGAACATTTAATTATAACCGAGATTATAACTGTCATGATGACAAATTGAAGAATAACAAAACATGCGATGGAGGCAACATGATCGGCGTGAAGTGAGCATCAGAGAATTTTTAACGGAAACAGAATTTTTGTGCTGGTCATTAATTCTATCGAATGAATAGTAAAAGTTGAAATACATGAGAAGTTCCATAAATACATTATGTATACCTTCAAGAAAAATACCACATTATTCTTTAAGTTTTCTTCGAAAAGAATGGTGCAATATTTACATATATCTTTCCCTGAAAGAAGTGAACAATACATGGCGAGAGTCTGCATGAAATATTTTTCTGTACTATCTATTAACATTACTGAGCGAATCTCATGACAAGAATATAGGGTTGCGCTGACATGTATGAATAGAACAGAACAGGGGGAAATTAAATAACTTGTCTAGGCATCAAGTAACAATTCTCTTGTCTAACTGTCAATGTGCGAATAGAATGAAAGTAAGTATGTATGTATGTAAGTATGTAAGTAATAGAATGTAAGTAAGTATATACAAAATGATTTGAAAGTACCGTATTCGACTGATGCGTTATTATATTCATTCAGAGCTTTTGATATTGAGTTTGGACCAGTATACATCTGGTTCTGTATCTGTATCTAGAAAGGATCAATGGAAACTTATTATTTCAACGTTTCCATATCAACCCTGCTTCACAACTGCACCCCATGCGGTTACGACCGAAGTGCTTAGCATATATTTTTTCATCATGTGCTTCAGAAAAATCGATTATTAAAACTCGAATTGTTGCTTGAGTTAACGTCGCAACTTTGACTTTGATGCGTAGCTTATGAAATCCAGGTTGCTTCACGATTCAAACCTTTTCAATCATTATTAGTCGGGTTGTTAGTGCTGAGATAAGAGTTATAAGAACTCAACATCTGTGGTTCTTGATGATCCATATTATTCATATTCATGGCATAATGAGTATGAAATGATATTTTTTTTTGAAGTGACCGGTTCTTTCTTTGATGTATTCATCGATACATAATTTTCAAATAAAGCTTTCATTATGGAAAAAGTCAAACTGATAGATATTCAAATCTACGTTCTCATGCTTGTGTAGGAAGAATATTCGGTTTTAATGAAACGGGGATAAATATCTCCGCAGAGTGCATCGAAAGAATTTTAATAACCTTTACCGATCCCCGAGCCAATCTCGCTCACGTTCAGATTATCTATGGAGAGTTATCGATAAGTTTTATTCTCGTTAAGTTTCAACGATATTTACTTTGTTTATCCAGATTAATTATTGCGTGTGGCTAGTGATGCATGGATAGTTGTTTCATTATCTGTTTAACTATTCGAACCCTTCATGTGAAAAAGACACTTTGACCCTACAACGTAAATCAGATTTCAGTATAAAACCATCTTTTTGGGCAAACACTCAATCGTTAAACGTTTGAAGAAAAGCAAACTATTGGTGAATATCTGAATGTCCGAATGTGCTCATTTTATTTGCTCCTAAATCTTTGGGGTTTTCTTGCTGGGGCGATTTTGATTTGTTCAGCCTTTATTCAAACGGGCTGTTGGCATGTTTCTCTCGGATAATTTTAAATATCCGTTGTTTCCGCATCCATTTCTTCAAGGATTGTCAAGAAAACTGATAGAAGCGTTCTCAATTCAATTTCATTGATCTTGCATGACGAATATTCCTTTCATATAATCTACGTGGTTTATATTTTACTAGGCGGAATAGTGTAATGAAGGAATTAATTTCAAAATGTATTGTCTAACAAAGCGAGGTATGGTTTTACAAATCATTCTTTTGAAAGGCTCCGTTTCTCCTACAACATATAAATGAAAAGGGGTCTAAATTCTAAAAATATGTTCACTATATGTTATTGAAAATGCTGATGGAATGACTATTCAGCTATAAACAACTGGTGGGTTGCTCATAAATATACCAGAAATTGAGAGAGTTATAATGCCTCCTGCCCCCGCATGAACGAAAGTGATTGAGTTATACTTTGTGGCTGAGTTTGTTCACTATACACATGCCCTGAAACTACGACTTGTTCAAGTTTAATTTCATGCAATCTCTTGTATCCAGTTTTTTTGTGTTGATAAGCTCCTTCTTAGTGCCGATTCTGGAACAGATAAATTAATCATATGGAAAGAATTGTATATTCAAGTCCAAAGTGTCATATTCTGGAAATGATCAAATCGCATGAAAATCGTTCGAACGGAATTATACTGCCTAAGATCTAGAGAACATGTACATGTACACTATCAGGTAAAACTTGCACATTAATGTCAGTGATATTCAAACCCTACTTTTCTCAGTGTTCTGTATTTTTCGGTGGTTATTTCCCAAAACTTGGTGTTGCTGTTGGTTTTCATAATGAACCTTGATGAAACTAATGTAAATCATCATGTGATGGGAGTCATGGAGGATGCAGAATATAAAGACAATGAGATTTATGTTCGACCAGGGTTTTCACGCAAATTAACGTCTTTTAAAATTTTTCAAATGCTAGGTTTTTGAATAGCTTTGATCTCGACATAGTTGTTGCAAGGGAATCAAATTAAATAGGTTATTAGGACTTCTTCTTCATGAAGCCTAGATGAACAGACTTGTCGATTGAGACAAAGGAAACCACAATAAATAAATCCATAAAAACACAAATTATCAATATTACACATTAAATCTAGAAAAAGCAAAAAACAATCTGCATATTAGAAACATGAGTAGGTATTTCATCGTTCTCATCATTCATCCGATTCATCCCAATGATGAACATAAACATAAACAAACCATCAACATCAAACCAATCGATCGAAAAAATGTCAACAAGCATAAACCTCGCCGTCGTCGTCAGCCATCAAAAGATTTGGTGATTTGGAAAACCATATCATTTGAATCTATTTTTAGTTCATGACGTCTCGACAACATTGATCAGCTTTTCACACGACACCCGGAACACGGCGATTCGATAGGGTATGATGCGAGAGTTCACTTTTATCGTTCGATGAATCACATCCAACACTCGGCACCCTGATGTCCTGGTGCGAAAATCACCCTTCATAAGAATATTAAACAATAATAATCGCTATTCCAACAAAGAATCATTTTAAAATATTCACGGTTGCTTAGGCAACTATCAGAGATGTTGCACATCACACCATTACTTTGACGGAAAATGTTGAAATAAAGTTGGTCGATCATTGACTTTACAAAACCTATTAAATGGTTGCCTTCTTTTTGGAAGTTAATTTCATCAGAGATAATTGTCTGCGTATTGCCTTGGTCTTATACAGTAAATATGTCTATGATCCATATGTCATGTTTTTATTATTTTTATAACTTCAACAGAGTAATTGCAACTTCAGATGCATCAGCGAGTTTTATCTGTAAATCTGATCTTCTATGCCAGTTTTCCATTGTGACAACAGTGAAGATTGTTTTCATTTGAAAATCACAGTACATTAGAAATCCTTTATTCAAAAATGTGTCATTTTTGCCAAGTTCAAGATTTTATATCTAGACTATCCTTTATCCAATTATTGAGGAATTTTTAAAAAGTACATAATTTGTGCCCCTCTTTCGAATAGAGCTAGCCATTTTTATCAAAAATCGCGCAAAGAGATTAACCAAAACTAACCCTTTTTTAAAACGTGAAGAAGGGGCACCAAACAGTTTTTTGAAAAAAATCGCCAGGAAACGTAAACTCACAAATGGATTCAAGATTTTTGATGCACAATCAATTCTTTGATAACTGATGCAGGATCAAAGTTTTGGTGAGGTTAGAGGTGTTGCGTTAATTTTTTGGAGCAGTGTATTTTTCATATTTCCAAAAAATATGCAAATTGTCCGATTATAGTTTTGATCGCTTCAAATGTAATTAAATATACGAGCAAATACATATTTCATCGTTAGGTTTAGGTGGAGATTAATTATGTGATTTCGATTATGAAAATTGCTCAGATTATATTATTTATGTCACAAAATAATCTTATCTCAAAATGTTTCTCAATAAATCACAACTCATTTGATCAATTACTTATAAAGACAACTACATGTTATTATGTCATTATAATTATTCTATATACTGGAATACTTGAACATTGCTCATAAAATATTGAAAAAATAAACATTCCCGCAAATGAATGATGTTTAGTTTGAACTATACATGTGCGGACCGAGCTTAAAAATATTGTCGAAAATTATTTTTTTTTTTTAATTATCAATTTATCTTGAGACTGCAAGCCGTTTTGATGCGGTCACCTTAGTTACAATTCGAGTTTGAATTATTCTTGTCACTAAGTATGTATTGTTCTTATTTTTGCGCCAAGTACCGCTTGAGAATTTGAGAATAACGCAAAATGCTTAATTCTTACTATCCAGAAAACTCTGGGAAAAGAACGTTTGCAATTTTTTCATGATATTTTCAACAGAGTTGAGAATTTCTTGCATGATAACAAAACTCTCCTTCTTATTTAGGTGTGAGGAATGTAGAAATAATTAGAGGAAGTTCTGAAAATATATCATCATGTTTTGTTGGCATGCAGAATGGCGAGAAAAATAAGTACCAAATAGAATGAGAAGCGAGAATTTGGTGAAATTTTGTAGATTGATTTTTCATTTTTTTGAGTAAAAATAATTGGAAAGCTATGAAATACACTATATATGTATGTATACCTATCATTTTCTTTGACTGTTTTTCGTCATTATGATAGAGTATAATTTGTAATTGAAAATCTTATCGAATTTTAGATTTTCATCAAGTGTTGATGAACCTTTTTTTTTGGATTATAAATAGAGTTTAGTCAATTGTACCTTCCGTTGACTTCTTAACATAATTGTCGAAATATAAAGTATGTATAATCATCTGATTTGAAAATTTGATTTTATCCCCAGTTCATTGTATCAATGCCAGTCTCCGCTACTTACTCCCTCACTACAAATTTGCATCCCAATAAACAGATCAACTTCAACAGTCTCTCTGATACCTCACTGAGGAGCAGGTCATCGAAACACTTTTATCCGTCTCAGTGCTGTGAAGACAAATACTGGACATTGTACCCCAAGACAGTTAGAAGAATTATTGAATTGAGAACATAAAAACATGAAGCTGCGACTGTTTTAGCACTCTACTATTACGAAAAATAGTACCTATTTTAATTTAATTTCCAAGACAGACTTGATTTTCCGCAACTAAAATTATGACACAAATTAGTTTCTATCCAAGCAGGGCAGAACCCCAGATGACGAAATTTTTAATTATTTTTTTTTTGTCTTTTTCACCTATTCATGCGTCAATCCGGGGACACTCTGTATAGTTGTTATCACCTTTATAAAAGTTAAAGACACTAAACTTTACTACTCGTTCAGCTTCCACAGCAAACATGGAGCAAATGAACATATGAATGATGATTTGCAAGCAGTACATATGAAGAATCCAGAAAGCATCTATACTGAAAATGACCCCGATTAAATGGTCTTACTGTTTTGCAACAGAATTAGCAATGCATTTATATCCAAGAATTTGAATTCGCGGATGGACGGAGAACGCATTAAATTTCAAGATAAAGCAAAAATCTCAGGGATAATAAGTACTTGACAACAAACTTCGTTTCAAGCAACATGTCACCTCGAAAATAAAGCAAGCTTATGCAACATTAAAACTTCTATTTTCTACTTGATAATTTCCTCAACCAAAAGACGAAAATAATGCTGTGTGACCCCCAAATTCCACATCAGAAAATATTCAAGAGCTCATTCTGGTTTAGTTTGGCGAAACTGATGAACATATATGTATATTACAGAAGGCTTGCGCAGAGTTTTACCAAGTTCCGAAAAGAATCTGGAAAATGAACTGTTGAAATAACCGTCGCTTCCCATCACTATATCCGTTGGTGAATCTTCACGTATTTTTTGTTTTTGTTTCTTTTTTTTCTCTCATAGTTTAGATTGCAGTTCCTTGGTTTTCTTCTTTTAAGTGATATTTTTGATTGTGTTATCAAAATTTGTAAATTAAAAGTATGTGTAGAATAGAATGTAGGCTCCACACTCAACAGATATCATCAGGTTTCATCAAAAATTCAAACAAATGATCATGACAGCCGAGTCGCGACAGTCGTACATAATGAACGAGATGTATGGGGACTCGAGTTTTGATATTTAGAGAGTTAGAATAATTATTTAAGTGGAAAGTGGTGGAAAACAATAATATTTATTATTGATAACTATTCATTCTATGTTGAAGTTATAGAAAAAAATATTTTTAATATTATTATAGTGATTATAAGATGTAGGTAATTTTTGGCATTCTCAACAAAATGGATTCAAAAAATCAAGTACCTGCCTAATGAAATAAAATATTATTGGGATTTATATGCAATGATAGTTTGAGATTTTTTTTCTCTAAAAAATATGGTAGGGATGAAAAATATGAAGAACAAAATCTGGAGTTGAAAGAAAGCGGTTAAAATTAAGGATTTTCCTGAAAACTATGTACCACTTTTATAAAGTACCTAGACGATACCTATCATAGAAAATGGGGCAAGTACAAGGGCAAGTAGGTATTATGCTGCGATGTAAAATGTAAAAAAAAGAATTTACGCTGTTTTATGAATATAGTGAAAGAAATCTTCACGGAGAATGTTATACAGTGTGTCTGACTAAGTTGGAACTTGGAACCATCTGGAAAACTGTTTTATTATTAATTTTAGGAGAAAAAGTTATTCTCCATAAAAGGTTCTACATGTTTTAAAATCTGAAATACAAACATTAAATACAAGAATGTTTCAGTCGTGTACAAGGTTTATATAAAATATGAATTTCGCCCAAGAGTAAATTTTATTTTTCGACAATATCCAGAATTGTTATAAAAAAAGTAGATCAGAACTAAAAAACATGTCTAAAAAATAATGGCATTTATTTTAAAAAGATTATTTGTACCTATGCTTCTTTTTGGCAATATCAAAATGCATAAGTACAAATATGCATCCATTACGTGTTTAAATCGCCAAATTTTTAAACAAAATTCAGAAACGAAAAGTTTTTAATAATCATAAGAGCCAAATCTTCATCTATAATTTAAAATGGAGAAAAGATAAATGTAAAGTGGTATACATAATTGCATATTTAAACGTGGTTTTTAGTTCTGATCCACTTTTTTTAATAAGAATTTTCGATATTGTCAAAATAAAGTACCTACCTACTCTCTTGGGCGAAATTCATATTTTTTGACATACCTCGTACGTATACGACTGAAAAAATTTGATATCTTATGATTGTATTTCAGTTTTTAGGACATGCAGAATTTTAAACAGAATAACTTTTTCTCCTGAAATTAATAATGACAAAGTTTTCCATAATATGGTTCCAACTAAGTGAGACACACTGTTTAAGTTATAATAAGAAGCAATATTCAATCACATCTTCTATTTTGAAGCAAATAAGGGTCGTAGCACTCGTTGCTGTACTAGTTTATTAATAACTTTTAATGAAATAATAAAACTTTAATCAGTAACCAAAGAAGTAGGTGAGTATGTTTTATATGGGACTATTTTTATTTCAAAACCTACATCAACAGTTTAAAGGTACAAAAAAAAAAACATTCATTTTTTTTTCTCTTTGGGGTCCTTTTTGTTAGTTGTTTACCGATAAGGCAAGCCGCGATCGGTTGTGATGGTCTGTTTGGTGACTTCAGCACGCTTATTTTTTTAGTCTAAATCGAGGTCTAAATCCAATTGGTTTTGTTTGTCATATTAACGATTAATGTTGAATTTATTATTGAAATAAAATCATTGTGTGTGACTGTGCTGCAACACCTGAGTAGATTTATTCATTTCTAACACAATGTTTATTATACAATCAAGCTTTAGCTTCACAAAACAATAATCTCTTCAATTTAATATTTTTTTGCTCAGCTTCGAAGTCAAAATAGCAAACCAGTCTCTGCTTGGAACCAACGAAATCCTACAACTTATATCAAAAGTCGGTGTCAAAAGTGACAGTAACGAGAGTGACCGTGATCCTCAATCGGCTGCTTGGCTCGGCTGTCATTTGATGGGGTGCATGAAGCGCAAGTGCTGAAATACACAGGCCCTCGTGATTGGCTTGTCACTCTATCACTTTTTTGTACTGATAGGGATGAGATTGATAAACGGTTTATCATTATCATTTTTATTATTATCTTGAACAAAATAAATCCCTGCGGAAGATCCACCAACACAGTCCCGATTCCCGATACGTTATTCTAGGTTTCTTTTTTATTAATCTATTTATGTTTCGCGACCGGAAATCTATTGATAGTTCAATCCACTAAATACAATTGAGGAGGGATGAGGAAGGACGATGTAGCTGCCAAAGATCTTGAAGACTCCTGGGCAGCACTGGCGTGGTCAACAAGAGGACACCCATCCAAAAAAAATATATACATCAAGCGTCTCCTGCGTTTCTGATGAGTCAACAAGAATTGGTTACGTATAGGTGAACATAAAATTCTCTGGAAATTGTTCTTCCGGATTGTCAATATCACGTGTGAGATATACAGGAGGGGGCACGAAAAACTTCGAGGTCGAGTGATACGTCACTTGATAGGTATTTTTATCAGGATTATATTACCGATGTTTTTCGTGTCCCTTCCTGTATATGGACCATAACAACAATCCGTTATAGCCAAGTGAATGATCATTGACAAAATGTTTATTTTTTTAATGTGTTTACTTCAAGAAACACACACTGCACTCCGCTCCAATGAGTACATTAATGATTTTATAGAACCCTATAACCAACACGTCAATAAAATTGAAGTTTTATTGCTTTAAATCTTTCGAACACAGCTTAATCATAAAATTTTCCAAGATTGAAATCGATCGATATACATCTATTCATAGATGCATTGTATTCATGAAAATATATAGACCAACGCAGTCTTGCGCTCTATAGCCATGAATCTGGATTCATAAGCATATTAGCTGAATTCACTCATTTCGACTAAACATCTCGTCGCGAAACTGTGAAAAAAGTGCATCGACGTGATGGAGCACTCTGACGACAAGAAACCAGTTGATGGTAGTTATTTTAAGTGCAGTGTTATTGGAGCTCAGGCCGGTTCCAGCAGTTTTTCTGGAAGTAGTGTCAACGGTGAAGCTGGTAGCTCTTCTACCGAGAATAAAGATGACTCGATAATATATAAACTGCCTCCTGAGATTTGGGCGAAAATTCTCCGTGAATGTGGTGATGCCGATTTGGGAGAACTGAGTAGAAATTTTAGATATTTCTCGGAAGTTATCGACGGAGATCCAGTCTTGAGAGCAAGAAGAGAAGAGTACTTCAAGGCATCAAAAGATTTGCTGATCGTGTTGCTTCGAATTCTTTCGGATGATAATCATGATGACCTGAGACATCTTCTTGATGACGACAATGCCAATTTTTGAGCCCTATTGGAAGCCGCAGTGTCTATGAATAATGCACTTGATAAATAATAGATTTCATGAGTGTACATGTTCAATTTTAATTTAATAGGTTTTCATGTCATTATGTTTGTGCATTAGAAGTAGTGTAAAGTAATCAAGCTTTTTATGGTAGTGATAAAAATATTTTACCTATTCAATCTTAATTGAAAATGTCTCATACTAGTCATAGCTACTCAATGTTGTTAATAAAATTCATGATTAAAAATTCTTTAATTTATGGTTATTGTTTGATTTTCTTTCAACATAATTTTTGATTATATATTGATCTAATCATTTAAAAAACTAATCAAAGCAATACAAAATAGCATCTTGAAAATATTAGATACCAGGGCCAATCTAATGAGACCAGTGGACTAAAATATTCGTTTTTTTGACAAAAACTCATTCTTTATAAAAATGCTCGCAAAAATACTAAATCTTTGATTTTGCAGGATGATAAACCAATCTCCAAACTGTCTGGAGCAAGCGCGTGTCAGATTCTTACCGGAACCAATCATAATCGAGTTTCGAACGGTCGACTTCTGTTTTCTTTAGTGAGGTTATGTTGTTATTTATGTATTTAAGAAAATAAAAATTTATTCAATAGCGTTTCTGGGATGTTTGTGATGTATAGTCTCGATCAAGAATTGATCTCATTCCTGTGTAGTTGAATAATCTGGGTCTTCATTTCTCAACTCTTGTAGCAGATTATCATAAAGCTCCTTGTACACCATCTCCTCTTTAATCTTTCTCGTCTTTTCTGTCGATAATCCAACAAAATTGCATCAGCTGTAAAAATGACATACCATTATAATATGACTTTCTTTTTCGATTATTTTTCTCTATAAAATTAAAGAAAGTTGTGTGGAAACAATAGGTTCAATGCAACCTACTGGGTCTGATGGTAATATCAGTATAATATTTATTATCAAAAAGAAAGGTGTCAATGTATTTTGTTATGATTACGATTAATTATTGTGAGTTGTAAGTACTATTTTCATTGATGAACGATTTCCATCACCGTCAAAAACGAAAATTCATACATACTACATGTCAGGAAATCAGTTGAAAAGGAATGAAGTGCGCATGCGCATCATGAAAGTATACCCCACAAATAATTCAATCTGAACGACAGCAGTAAAAAGTGTTGCATAATTTTATACTTCATCACTTCTACGTTAATTCGTCAATTCGTAGTCATGATTTTGATATACATAAGTTGATATCTATAATTACAATAACTATAAAATTCAAGTAATATGTATTTCTTGTTTTGTAAAACATTTTCCAACCTTTGCAATAATTGGTCTCATTCCGGAAGGGTATTTTAAACAGTTAGAATTTGATTATTGCGCATGCTCTAGATTTCCATAATTTGTATTACGATCCCAGAATCCGTATTCAAGCCTTTTTCATCATTCATTATGATGGAATATACAGGGTGTCCCATAACTTATCCGCCATAGAGCAGCGGGTGATAATATAAATGAAAATAAGGTTTCTCTAATAAATGTTGTGGCAAATGCTAGTCACTACGAGCAACCATTCTCGAGATTTTTGGATTTGAAATAAAGAATACCTGTTATTTTGAGATAGTGGTCAAGCCGAGATTTGCATTTATATTGAGGAAAAAATAGGATGAGTTTTCCTGCTTTAAAATAAAAAAAAAAATTCCTATAAACATGAGTCCGGAAATGATTCGTTACAGAGCTACAGGGTGTTGAAGTTTGTATTTTTTCTTTTTTTTTCAATTTTGTTCTCTAATAATAATAATATTTGAATGAAAGTTGTTGTTCACGTTCACACCACTCATTAGTTGAATTTGATCTTTTCACTTGAAATATGAAGCAATCATACGAAATATTTTATAATCTCTAGCAGGTTGCCATATTCTCAAAATCACGTGTATTTATTATTTCAAATCCGAATATCTCGAGAATGGCTGCACGTAGCGACTTTCAACAGGTATACTTTTCCTGCGTAAAAATGTCGAGAAAAACTGTTTTTCTATTTAAAAATATAATATAGGTACGTCCAAAAACAATACGGCTGGTAATGATAATAAAAATAAGGGTGGGTAGCGCCCTCTACCAGTAAGAGCCATAATAAGATCAAATTCGAATTTCGCATGACAAAAAATCCCCAAAAATCAATTTTCCTCAAAAGATCGACAATAGTTCAAATACTATTTAGAAAAAACAAAAATAAAATTAAAACTTTAACACCCTGTATCTTTTTAACGGCTAGCATTTGCTACCACATTTATGAGACAAATCTTCTTATTTTCATTTTCACCTGCTGCTCTACGGCGGACAACTTATGGGACACGCTGTATAATAACACAACGTGAATTGGCTACTTCTCCAAAGTGAGGCAAAACATGCATGAATAAACTAAAATGACGCGCGGAGCTAGCTAGTAGCTAGATTGCACGGACGGAAGAATCGTTCAGGAACCGATTTCCGAATGGTTCCAGGTTAGGTTGGATCGTTTAACTGGACGGTGCAAGGAATCATTCATAGTCCGTTGGAACAGATTTTTTTTTTTGGGGCCGCAGGGCGATGATTGTGCCAAGTTCTAAGTTTGATTCTTGGTCGGATTGGAACAAACAATATTCACCGATTTAATTTTTACGCCATGGATTCATTTACATATAAACAGTCATCATGAACTCTCATAATTAGTGAAATATAAAAATGATACTTATCGATTGATCATTTTAATTTGCAATTATTTTCGATTAATGTTAGGAATGGCGAAATTTCATTTCGTGAAATGAGAAACATTTGAATATGCCCAGGTTCGAATAAAAACAAACCCCTATGGATTGGCATAATACATATTTAATATTCATTAAATGGCATTGGATATTAACCACGAACAAACTAAATCTCTATCAATTATTTTGAAACTGTATGTGAATATCTTCTCTTGATTATAACCGGCGAGAACAGTCTGTCGATTTGCTCTATTTGCAAAAAACTACGAACTAAATTATTATTCAATTCAACACGACAAAAAAGACGGCTGATGAGATAGCATATCCGATAGATGAAACATTGACTTGTAAATATATGTTTTTCAACGTCAAGTTTGCAACACATTTAGTGTACATTGTCAAGACCGTGAATTCCTCTTTTGATAGAGAAGGGTCTAAACAGGAAAAAAAAATCCGTTAATTAGGGCTGCCCCGGCGTAGAAAGGCAAAATAAAATTTGTCTGGAAGAATATCCGCTTGAACAAACTTTTGCGCCACCCGATTTATTTTGATATTTTTTATGAAGAACCGAAGATGAACTCCCAGTCACAATTTTACTCTTATAAAGTCTGTTTTATTCTGCAGCGTTATTCTAATGCCTTCAAATAAAATCGAAACAAGAAAGCGGGAAGCGGAAAGCGTATTATAAAGATCGGTACAAGCCATAATTAAAAAAAAATAAGTTTTTATGCATTGTGTTTTGATTTGGTTTGAACTTTCAACGAAAATAGAAGGAAATGATTTTTCTTCTTGAGCAAATAAACCTTTCGAGAAACCTTTCTATACAGGGTGTTTTTCAAGTTGAGGTTTTCCTTGTAACATGAGTCTTTTTTGTATTCTTTTTTCTCTGTAGGCCGTACATTGCATTTCCATTATCTTTAGATTCACTACACTTTTTCTTAGAATGTTAGCTTCTTTTTCGTATCAAATGATTTTCTGACAGGGACTTCATTTCATCTTCATCTCCTTTCTTTTTGAGTTTTCGAGAAATCTGCTTCTTTTATCAAGTCCAACTTGAATAACATCATGTATAACAACATTTCCGAAGACTGTCTCTTCATAAAGAATGTCATATGTTATTTACATATAGATATAAGACTCAAGAGCTGTTCCTGGCTCCCTTATGCTACGCTTTTCATATACATTTTACCGTTATCATCACGTTCGCCTGTTCCAAATTTTAGTCCCATTGTTATTTAAATCATAGTCGGGGGAGGTTATTTTTTATCAGCATATTTCTATCCCTCTAAGCGAGTGTTTATTACCACTTTTAGAAGCAGTGGAAAAAATTGAGACGTGAGAATTTTAGTCTTGGTTTTAGGCCTTGATAAATGGCCCTATAAATCTACAAGGGCTAAAATAAATACATACTATTTCCATTACCATTTTATAATATTATAATCCGTTTTCTCTACGCATACAATGTTTTATCATTTTTACATAACAATTGCCCCTTTCGCGAAGTATCAGATTTTGGTTAGTACCTACTATTTCCCTAGAAGAAAATGACAATCGAATGAAACTCCTAAACTATGCATCGGAACAAAAACAGCGGCACATTGAAGGGGTGTCCGTAAATCCCCGTCACTGCACAACAGTCTCTGAAATTCCGTACCTTAAGGTTGGGAAATTCCATTAATTAATTGAAGGAGGAAAAGCTGTTAAAGTTTCATTTTACTCGTCATAAAAATAGACTGGGACTTTGCCCCTGAAATGTGGGTTTACTGCATAATATCCTGAGTTCTTGAAATTTTATTTATTTCTGTAGACTGCGATTTATTTTTTAGTACGAACTACATCTTCGTATGTATTGTTGTTGTTATAAGGAAATAATTTAAAAAGTCAGGTGTATTCGATTAGATTCATGATACGAAGCTTCAAAGCAAGTAATTAGAAATGTGTTTCTGAAAGTTTTCACTTTCTTCACAATATTTGATTGCATGATTGGTTGGCTTTAGGATGATTGACTGTCGTAATCACACCAATATCAATAACTAAATAGTAAATAAGGTCTTTTACCAGGTGGTTTAGTATGCTCCAACCTTTGAGTGGCTGTAGGGCCAATGGAAAACTTGCATCAAATTTTATTGCTGAATTCGAAAGTCCATGAAAAATGAGACACGTATTTTTTCATTTTGTCCTTAGTCGAAAATTGGCGGAGTTATAACGCTTTAAAATGTACTAAAATTGCTATGTTATGACGTCACACCATGCTCAGTACATATATCTATATGCATATACGGAACTCAAAACTTGAATAAGTTTTTTTTGCGATCACACGAATTTACACTTTTCTACACTGCGGCGTTTGTAACGCGGTTTGTGCAAATCTTCGAACATTGAACGACTAGGAGCATAAACAAACATTGGTTGTGTGAGTCGAACATGACAATGTAAACATGGTCGGGAAAGGGAAAAAATGGGAAAAAGCAAGCTGCTTGTTTGTCATATTTACTTCCTTGAAATTCCTTTTACCTGATTTTCAATAACAATTAGGTTCTTGAAGTTTACTATCATCGAATAAATGTATTTCTCTTCAATATTCAATTGCAGTGTATGGTAGCCTTTTTTCCATCGCTACCATTACTTTTTGTTGGATACTCGAACGGTTTTCCTCGATCTTTTACACTAAGTTGATAAAAGGAATTTTTATTACAACGGCAACAATGGATGCTATTTGAAATGCGTTGCCATGACGTTGATAGATGCGTCACAGTGACAGTGACATTTTCCAGTTGAAAATAGTTCAATTTGTTATCAAGCTGAAGATTTTGTGATACAATTATGCCAAAAAAGTGCTGTGTTTGTGGAGCTCCTTCATGGACGGTAGCTATCACAAATAAGTTGAAATAAAAACAAGGGGGCTATACCGCATGAAGCCATGATTTCGTTGACAAAGGTATTTTCTCGAGTATTTTCTTTACATACAAATTCCTAATGCATGTTTGCAGTTAGTGAATTTTTACTCATTTGAACACTGAGTTTTCTGTAGAAGTCGAACTCAAATCGTTTAATCTTGATAGAAATTGTTAAAACCAGTTATCTCTGTTAAATATTAGTTCAAACGATGCAAACGTCGCAACATCGCGTGTCAAATTCAAAACAAAAACAAAATGTTATTGACTCAAACCAATGATCTAATAACTATAGACCAAACATAGCGAAATAAACATGAGGACAACATCGAACTGTTTATTTGGGTGCACTCGGGTGCAGAGTTTCTCCCACCACGTTGTTTGCCAAACTTACGCTATTAAAAGTATTACTACGCAGCAAAAAGATTGAAACATTGTTTGGAATCATTGTTCAAACCATTTTATGTATGAATTTAATCAAATAAGTTGATGGTAACCTTTTTGTTAAATTGAAAAATCTCTTCAAGATCTGTTTAGGTATTCAGGATTTAGAAAAACCAGTATATTCTTCTGAAAATTGAAAAAGCTGAAGTATGGCAACGCACCACAATTGGGTCCGCCCCATCGATCGGATTTTGCTCAAACGTTTAATTCATATTTCGTCTCATTGGCGTCTCTTGTTTTTTGAGTGTGGTCTGTTTATTTTGTTAATGTTATTGTGTTATTATTCTGGTTTAGTTTATAGTGCTTCATTATTTACTTATATGGTATATTGAAATGACTCTAAATAAGAATTTAAGAATTCTGTAAAATAGTTACGCCACTGGCAGCTTCGCATGTAGTAACCGAAGCACATTCCAGGTGCAAACGTTTATCCCCACTCAGTGCCCCGCTCAACTCCTCCTCACGTCTCTTCTTTAATCGATGTTGGCCACACAATTTTTCACAGTTTATGAATGGAATGTTTGATCTATAGTTATTTGATCATCGACTCAAACAAATCGCTCACGTTGGGGGTGTTATGCTGATTCTAGTAGTTCAATTTTTGAAGGTGCAAAACGTGAAGCGTGTTTGTCGAGGTGTTTGTCATATCAGTGTATAGGATGAACATCACTGCACTACTTACACCAAGTCAAGAGGAGGTGAAACAAGTATAGTGTAGAATACGATGAGGAACCTCATTTCCTGTATTTTGGTAAAAAAGCTTCTCTTAACACAAAACCTAACCAAAAATAAAGATAAAAAAAAATTTGGAGTGAAAAATCAGTGTGTATCAAATTGTGGAATGTTTGTTTCTTTTTTAGGTTAGAATATCTGCACTTTACACTTGTAGCCATAAGTTACACCATCAATCTGCACTACACTGTCCAACAACAAAATGACAAGTAGGAGTGTAAAATGTCGATGACACCAATTGCAGTTGAGAAATTTGCTTCCATAATCTCATTTTCAGTGGATGAAAACTTGATCTTATTCGCCTCGTCCACAATGCGATCGAGAGTGGTGTGAATAACGATTCTGCATGGAGACTGTTGGTTGTGTACAGGGTGTCCCATTTGGGTACTTTTGCGGGGTATCTCCGTTATTCTTATAGATAGAAAGTTGCGGTTTTCGCGACAGTGTGCTACTTTTTCGTGAAACTGAAGATGCCGTTAACAAAATTTTCATAGCCCTTTTCGTTTTCAAGATACAGGGCTAAACTGAAAATGTTGCATTTTAAGGTACCCCTCGTATCTTAACTATCAGATAAGTTATGGAAAATGTAAAACTGTTTCTTATATAACTTTTCCCGTAGAACTCGATTCTGCCTTCGGAATTAGGGGTCAGGGTCAGGTCAAAAAGTTATCGGACCCAACTTTATTTTTTTAAATGGAACACCCTGTATATTTATAGTCCATAAGATTTGTCTTTTCTTTACCTTTTCAAAAATATATAAGATTATGCACTTGAAAAAAAAAATGTTCAGCCTATAACTTTTTGACCTGACCCTGTATACAAATTCCAAAGGCAGAATCGAGTTCCACGGGAAAAGTATATAACTTTCGATTTTGCCTTCGGAATTTGTATACAGGGTCAGGTCAAAAAGTTATAAGCTAAACATTTTTTTTTTTTTAAAGTACATACTTTTATATATTTTCGAAAAGGTAAAGAAAAGACAAATCTTATGGACTATAAATATACAGGGTGTTCCATTTAAAAAAATAAAGTTGGGTCCGATAACTTTTTGACCTGACCCTGTATACTAATTCCGAAGGCAGAATCGAGTTCTACGGAAAAATTTATAAAAGAAACAGTTTTCACATTTTCCATAACTTATCTGATAGTTTAGATACGAGGGGTACCTTAAAATGCAACATTTTCAGTTCGAGTTCCACGGGAAAAGTATATAACTTTCGATTTTGCCTTCGGAATTTGTATACATGGTCAGGTCAAAAAGTTATAGGCTAAAATTTTTTTTCAAAGTGCATACTTTTATATACATATTTTTGAAAAGGTGAAGAAAAGACAAATCTTATGGACTCTAAATATACAGGGTGTTCCATTTAAAAAAATAAAGTTGGGTCCGATAACTTTTTGACCTGACCCTGTATACTAATTCCGAAGGCAGAATCGAGCTCTACGGAAAAAGTTATAAAAGAAACAGTTTTCACATTTTCCATAACTTATCTGATAGTTTAGTTACGAGGGGTACCTTAACATGCAACATTTTCAGTTTAGCCCTGTATCTTAAAAACTAAAAGGGCTATGCCAATTATGTTTACGGCATCTTTAGTTTTACGAAAAAGTAGCACACTGTCGCGAAAACCGCAACTTTCTATCTATAAGAATAACGGAGATACCCCGCAAAAGTACCCAAAATGGGACACCCTGTACATCCCAGTTCTTTGGCATTAAACCGGTGTAACCGCACCTCGGCACCTCCCCTGGTTTCCACATCTCCGCCAGAAATAAAGTACATAGTCGGCTAACCACTGCACATCCACTTCTTCAGACCGAAAGGTGGAGAACGTTTTGTTTGTACACTTTTTGTGCTCTTACGTTCTGTATATTCACTATGAGAACTTCCAATAAAATCACGGGTACACTCTACAACTAAATAGTAAATATAACTTTCGTCCTACTCCAAATTACACGTAAACGACTAAAGTAAATGGCTGCTCTGGACTAGATGAACAATTTCTAAAGCAAATCCTTCAGTTTTGAAGCAAAAGCCCCTTTTTATGAATACCAAAGAAGTGAAACTTTTTTCTTTCCAGCAAAACATCTTTGAACTTTTTGCTTCATGCAACTGGTACAATTTTTGCAAGTAAAAGCAAATCCTTCTTTTTATAAATATGGCCTAATGGTGAAGGTTAATTGAATTCTTCTCCGAATTGTTCTTGAGAATAAAACTCCCCGAACTGATTGTTCCGATTGTTGCGAACTATCGGATGCAAATAGTCATCGTTCATTGGATACTCCAATACGACAATGGCGCACTTATCATGAGCAAATCTCACCTAGCCTTGACTTTTTTTAACTCGATAGATCTGTATCCCTTTCAATGAAACGTTGTCCAAGATAGATTGCTTTTTCGTGGATAACATCGTAGATAATCACTTCATATCCTGCGAGGTGCTTTGAATTGTTGTCGAGAATTTACTATATCCTTTATTCGGATAAGTTTTTCAAAGATAATTACTTGATGTCATTAAATTTCCTGTCGTTAACGGACAACATGCAGAACCTCACTATATTATTTCGTCTTTCCATCCATTCGATTGCTGTCTGTAGCAATGTTTACCATAGTAAATAAGTAAACTTTGTCTGTAGATTGTACGGGAAGACTCATCCAAAAGGGAAAATTTTATCGGGTCAATAATGACATTTTTGGTTCCAGTTTGGACTGTCATATTTATTTCCAAATGTTTGTGCCACTCTTGCATTTTCAAGAACACAACACTCACGTTTAAGTTCTTCTCCTACCTCCAGAATATACAAGATTTTTTTTTTGATGATGTATTCCAGTAAACGTCTGTCGTTCCTTTTCTTCCTTATATTTTGATAAGCGGAAAGCTGGGATGCTCTTGGAAATCCTAAAACGTTGCAATCACTAACCCTGTATAGTGACACATAAATATACCGACAAACTTTACGGGACGGTATAGGGGACATCAAAACAAACATTTCTTGTTCATTAAACATATGTTCGCAAATGAGCCATTTGGGCTCTAGAGCAAAAAAAGTTTGGTACCTACTTTTATTGTGTGCATTAATTGAATCGCTACTTAGAGTGCAGTTCATTGTTTGTTGGCCACCAGTTGTTTGTTTGCTGTTTCTTAACATTTTTTGTCGCAATTTTGTTTATTTTATTCTTTTTATTTTTATTTTAGGTGTTTTAGAAAATTTTGGACTCATTTGCGGACATGTTTACTGGACAACAAAATTTTTGTTTTGATGTCCCCTACCACCCCTTGAAGTTTGTCGGTATATTTTTGGGACACCCTGCATAAAGATAACGGTGAATTGTCAACGAGTGTTTTTACAATAATCGTCGTGAGATGATTTCCACCCTATTCAAGAAATTCGTAATTGCCTTCTTCAGACAATACAGACTCCCGAAGAAGGCACTGTGTATCGAAACGTATATAACGAGCTTCGTGAATAGAATGGAAATTATCGTACTACATATTTTTTTATTGGTCCTCAACATCCATTTTCTTCTGAAAATGGACCAAAAGCTGGTTTATCTATAACAGATGTAAGAGTTGGAACTTTGAATACAGACACAATCAATGATCTAATAACTATAGATCATTGGACAAAAAAGCCATAGTGAAAGAATAAATGACTCATTTTATTTTGCCGAAAACCAATAAGTGTAAATAAGAAATCCGTGATATTTCCAAGCAGCTGAGCGTTCTCTGTTTATTGCAATATATCCAGTTTCGCAGACCATAACAAAAACAGCTTCTGTTACATGATATCATATAGGAATGCCTCCATTTTCTCAAGACCATAGGAACTAGGAACACGAATGCAGTGAGTGAATTATAAGTATTTGAAATTTGGATAACCCCGTCGGGCATATTTAAATTCCTGAAACGTGAGACCGGTTAGGAGCATGTTTTGACAATGCGGCTTTATCTGCCAAGAAAGAAATTCTTGCTGGAGAATTCTTGACGTTATAATTTACTAGAAATAATTCCCAGGATATCCACATCTGTTCCGATCTCAAGAAATATTAACCAGTACTTAATCCCAAATACCCTTATAATAAATAATGAAAGTCCGTTTGATATTTTTGGGGGTGATATTCAATCAATCATCTTTGATAACGTGAAATTTCTGGAATAATACGCTGGTATAATTTTTGCGAATTGAGTTTTTGGTCCGGTGAATATGATGTTTCAGATGAGTGTTTGAAGCGCAGAAGTTTTGAAATCATTATTATTGGAAATATATACGTCCATCTATTATGAAGCGAGAACTAGGCTTAGGTATTAGGTAGGTATATCCAGTGAAGTATATACCACTTCAATATCTATCCATATATTTGACGTGAAACAAACTTCAGTTTATTTTCGATTTCCTTTAAGACGTTTGAGTACCATTAAGTCTTGAGGTGACTGTAGAGATCCTTCAAAATAATCAGATTAAACCAGTAACGCCTTTGTTAATTTCTTTTGTCAAAAACAGGCATTCATAATAAAGATTTAATCTCATTTGTTTTATGTTTGCAAAATTATGGTGATGGTAATTCACTACATGAAATCAGCCTTGAGACAAACTGATAAAAATACCTCGGAATACTGTTTATACGTGACGTTATCCAATTTGCGAAACCAAATTCAACTTTTTTCTGGATAATTTAAAAGTACAGCATTTCGTTTGTGAAATATCAAATATTGGTGGATCATTTTATGTGAGTTAAAAAAAAATATCCGCGAGCCTGTCTTACTTCCAGCCATCGCTTGAAACGTTTCTCACCTATATGAACCATACTTTTTTCTGACGCAAAACCATCTATATCGTGGTAACGCCTTAAAATCAATGTAAGTTAAAGTAATTATAGTTATGTACGGTTGTGCAACTAGACCATTTAAATTTCATTTTGACCCACTTTCAAAATTGTTAATTTTACTGAGAAAAAACACAACTCTCAAAAAAACTGCGACTTAGGATGACTAAACGATTCTATATTTTCAGTTAATTTTATGTGAATTAGATAATGTTTTGCCTTAGCAGCAAAATTCCAAAGTGTGATTATGTATGAACTTATTAGTAGTCCGCAAGGTACCGTCTCCTTTTTTGTGTCACTTCAGTACTTTTTGTTTTGTCGTGAAATTATTGTTTTTTTTCTGAAAATAATTAAAAAATTGTGAGCTGACGCGACTTTGGGGCGTAATGGAGTAGGCTATGTTTTAAGTTGGTATTTTCCTTTTAACACTGTATAGAATGCAAGAAAATAAGAACATTTTTCAAATAAAATTATGTCCAAAAATGCTTTGTTACCGAGATACAGGGTGTCAAAGTTTTAAGAAAAAAATTGCCTTTTTATCATAACTTTCCTACCACTCCAGCCAGATATTTCCACAAAATTTATTACACTTCTTTTGACCATTAAATTACATTTTTTGATGTACCTAAAAGTTTTTAAAAAATGTCTACCAGTGGCGTTCGAACCGCATTTGTATTTAATTTAAAAAAAAAAAATAGCATTTTCGGAGATAATTTCATTTGAAAAATGTTCTTATTTTTTTTGCAGAATACAGTGTTAAAAGGAAAATACCTACTTAAAAATCACCCTGTACCTATATAATTACAAGAACAAAATTGTCAGCTGCTTAGGATGAGTGGCGAAAGTTGTCGGCTGACCATGTCAATGTGTAAAAAAGCACGTGAAATTGGGTTATTTTAGCACAGCCAAAAATTATCCACGTCATCAACTATTGATGGTCTTGGATTGGGTATTGTAATAATAATCCCTTATTTACGACCTCTCCGAAATTCAATTGAAATCGGTCCCCGGTTCTGATGATGGCGTTTCTGTTATATTATCAAGACCGAATTATTTCGGATCAAGTCTTAAAGTACTTAAAGCAACGGATAATAATTATTGAGGGACATTCGAAAAGTATATCAAGAATAAACGTGAATGGTAAAAGGCTACTATTCACTCATAAGTTACATAGTCAAGTTTCTATGCGGTTATAAAATATATATATTCATGCCCTTTGGTATAATTTATAGCGGCAGAAGTGCATGTAAACCATAAACGATGTGAATCTCATTGAAACCACGGAGGTCTCGTCAAAGCCAAGTTTAAAAACCGCTTTTGATTGCTGCATACCACAAAATAAGCAGTCAAAGACCAGGAAGCAAGTAGACTTTAGCCAATGAAACAACTTATCTAACAAAAGTTGATCCCACGAAATTTCTTATGTTTGTTTTTTTCTGCTAGGAGTCGCGGTTTAGTTTTTGTTGGGTTTTGAAAGAGATGAGAAACAATTTTGAAGTGCTATGCTGTAACATAATAAACTGTTGCAAATGTATATGTTATTTCCATTCGCTTGCTACGTGTTAGCTGTGATTTTTTGTTATTCTCATCACATACGGGATTTTTGTATGAAATATTCCGAAAAACGGCTGTATGATACAACATTATTTGTGTGGCTCTAGATATGTACAGGGTGATTCATTTTCAGCGACAGGGTGCCAGTTCTCGTAAACTATTGATCGTAGGGGCTTGCGGCAAAAAATTTTATTACTAAAACGGCCAAGAGAAAAACATGGAAAAATTTTCTGAAATGGTCGCTAGGGGGCGTAACAACCAACACCAAGTAGAAAAATATGATTTTTATGGAATTTTGTCCAATGAAAATATATCGATGAGCTCATTTTTCGGATTTATTGACTATTTACCTACACTTTTTGTCTAAAACGTTTTTTTCTATCTATCATAATAAAGTGGTGGGGAAAGTTCAATTGTTTTATTAAACAAACGGAGATTTCTCCCGTTTCGCTTGACCGATTTTAACGAACTTGGGCTCATATGAAAGAGAATAGTCTGCGCTATGAAATGCTCATTTGCTTTTTAATTTGTAACATTCGCCGTCGCCGCTAGGTGGCGTTAACTGAAATGCATATTTTTTTTCCAAAAAAATGAAATGTAATGGTGTATTCATTTTCATATATTTTAAAAGGGGATACATTTTCCTATAAAAAAAATTAAAAAAAACAAAAACACAAATTAAAAAAAAAACATTATTTTTTTGTTTTTTTCATAGGAAAATGTATCCCCTTTTGACATATATAAAAATGAATACACCATACCATTTGATTTTTTTGGAAAAAACTGAAAAACATGTTACCATTTCAGTTAACGCCATCTAGCGGCGACGGCAATGGTCAAAAATTCAAAACCAAAAAAGTTTTTTGAAGTGCAGATCATGCTCTTTCATATGAGCCCAAGCTCGTTTAAATCGGTCAAGCGAAACGGGAGAAATCTCCGTTTGTTTATTAAAACAATTGAACTTCCCCCACCACTTCATTATGATGGATTGAAAAAAACGTTTTAGACAAAAAGTGTAGGTAAATAGTCAGTTAATCCGAAAATGAGCTCATCAATATATTTTCATTGGACAAAATTCCATAAAAATCATATTTTTCTACTTGGTGTTGGTTGTTACGCCCCCTAGCGACCATCTCAGAAACTTGAAAATATTTTCCAGGTTTTTCTCTTGGCAGTTTCAGTAATAATTTTTTTTGCCGCCAGTCTCTACGATGAATAGTTTACGAGAACTGGCACCCTGTCGCTGAAAATGAATCACCCTGTACAGGGTGTCCTCCACTCCCTTATCTTGGAAGATATTGTTTTATTATTTGATATAATATTGGATTATTGTTTTTAAAGGAACATTGTTGTTATATATATTTGACATAAACTGGGGCTCAGTTTTCTCTCGGCTGGACCAAACTTTTCAAAAATGAAGGTAACTTTCTATAGGATGTCCTATACGTATCTTCAATAGTTTGAGATACAATAGCGATTTTATTTTTTTTTGCAAAAAACGCAAATAATTTCAAGTAGTGAAAATGACAGCTGAGCGCCATTTTGAAACTTTTTTTAAATGGAAAGGGGGGTCGAGTGATACTTCATTTTAAAGGTCTTTTCATTCTTTATTCAACCATATATTTTGAAAGCATTTGGTGCAACGGTAACCAATTAAAGTGAGTTCGCAGTTGTGAATTTTTTTTAGGTTATCGTTCTTACATAATGCGGCTAAATGTATAAAATAGATATTTTATTTATTGTTTCTAACCTGATTTCAGAAAATACCTAACCTTATATTGAAGAACAAAAAAAAGAAAAATTTCAACTATAAAAGATGTTGAAAATGTTCTCCTAATACTTCTTGGCAGATAAGAATTCTTCCCTTACATTATGAAAAGTTTGAGGCCTTATTCCCGCTCACACATCGATGATTCGTTGGCGCAAATAATTCAGAGACACTGGAGCTGTCTTGTATACCTGGGATTTCACAAAGCCCCATGAAAAAAAGTGAAGGGGTGAAAGATCTGGGGATCGAGCAGGCCATCCTATGGCGACCATCTATTGGGATACGTTGCATTCAAGTTAATTCTCGCATCTCTAAAATAATGTGGCGGTGCACCATCTTGCTGGAATGTAACACCCGAGTAAAATTCGCGTGGATTTTGGGCTAGAATATCATTAATCATTGGAACGATGTCATTCTGCAGCGTCTGGAGGTATCTCGGACATGCAGTTAAAATATTCTTCCAAAACAATTGGGCCTACCACTCGGCCTACTATGTGATTACCCAAAATACCCGCCCAAACGTTCAGTTATGAGGAAACTGGATATGGACCTTACGGAAGATATGAAGATATTGGAGTGATGAAAACCCCCATCACTCCAATATCTACAATTTTCGGAGTTTACTTTTCCATTCAGAAAAAGGATGAAATTTATTTGCTTTTAAAATGTTTTTGAAGGGAAGAACGCGAAATATCACATGTTTCAGCCAATTGTCTACAGTTTTGTGTGGGATTCACGACCATTTCGGCCACTACCTGAACTTCCACGTTTTCAATAATTCTGGGCCTTCCAGATCTTGAAGCGTCCTTTAATATTTCTGTGTTCCAAAGTTTTGATACCAACTTTCTAAAATATACTCTGCTCATTGACCATTCCAGTATGACGTCACTACTGTCATTTGCTGGGTGGCACACATAATCTATAGGTTGAAGCTTGTTATGTCAGTTATGTGTACATTAATAATATAAGTGTTTTTGATAACATATTTTCTAATAAATACTATCCAATTTCATCCAGTAACTAGAATGATCCATGATTCTTATCTCAGACATCACAACTTTTATAAGCCTTCATCTGCTGCCCAGTGTAAGAACTGTGAGTTAATATCGATTATTTACTAAATCCATGATACTGTCATTGGGAAATTTCCCAATAGACAATTTGCATACATTTTCAAATGACTTGAAATTTTATATACGTATTCTAGACAATATTAGAAAGTTATCAGCGATTTTTTTTTCCAAAATACCCATAAATATATTAAAACGCAAATTTCACTGTATGATCAAAAACGGGGAGGAGCCATATTAACCTCCCAAGAAAAAGAGAGTCAATACGCCAGACGGAGATAGATAATGTATTCTGTGACGTAGTAGATGTTGATTGGCGCTCTTTGATCGGTGATTACTACATTAATAGAGGTCATAGGTTGATTTTTTAAACCAATAGTATCACTACTTACTTATCCTTATATTTTTCATATTTCAAAAAAATGTGCAAATTGTCCATTCACTTATCGAAAAAGCATAGAGATAAATATTGTTTATATCACCGATTTTCTGCTCGTATTGTATATTCACACCAATGATCCAATAACTATAGATGAAACATAGCGAGATAAACATGAGGACAACATCCAACTGTGCACTCGGGTGCAGAGTTTCTCCCACCACGTTGTTTGCCAAACTTACTCTATTGAAAGTATTACTACGCAGCAAAAAGACTTAAACATTGTTTGGAATCATTTTTGAAACCATTTTATGTATGAATTCAATCAAATATGAGTCGATGGTAACCTTTTTGTTAAAATTGAAACATCTCTTGAAGATCTGTTTAGGTATTTAGGATTTGGAAAAACCAGAGTATTCTCTTCTGAAAATTAAAAAAGCTGAAGTACGGCAACGCACCAAAATTGGGTCCGCCCCTATCGATCGGATTTTGTCTACACGTTTCATTCACATTTCGTCTCATTGGCGTCTCTTGTTTTTTGAGTGGGGTTTGGTGTTGATTTTGTGAATGTTTATTGTGTTTTTATTTTGGTTTAGTTTGTAATGCTTCATTATTTACTTATATGGTATATTGAAATTACTCGCAAGTGTCAAGCCTGCAGTAAATAAGAATTTAAGAATTCTGTAAAATAGTTACGTCACTGGCAGCCTCGCGTGTAGTAACCGAAGCACATTCTAGTGAGGTGCAAACGTATCCCCACTCAGTGCCCCTCTCAACTCCTCCTCACGTCTCGTCTATTTTTGATGTTGGCCACACAATTTTTCACAGTTTATGAATGAAATGTTTCATCTATAGTTATTAGATCATTGATTCACACCACCACTAAACGTTGAATAATAATTGCTGTGAGCCATTTAAAAAAAAACTGATTGAAAATGCATTATTAACAGATTTGTTTGTCACCCAGACATCGCTGTCAAAGTCACGTGTTCTGGAATGGTCAATTGGTCGTTCTGGAAAGCGTTCATTGAAGATACGAACTGCTGAAGAATAGTTCCGGCAAAGTTTACTAATATACAATAAGTTAGTTCACTTAGTAGTCGGCTCTTTGAAAAACCCGTATCACAAGCGGCCGCGGCGTCAAAGCATGCCGCTCCAAGAAACCCGCCCAGCGAAAATGGTTCAAATCGACCGACAGACGTTCCGAACTTATGAGAACTGGGCTCTCCAAGAGAAACGAAGTAGAAGGGTGGAGCCGGTTTCGCGCGTTTTCGAAAGTGACCCAACTTATTGTATATTAGTAAACTTTGGTTCCGGTTAGCGTCTCCAAAAATAACTATACCGCTTCGAATTTATCCTCCAACGAACGACCCATTTTGATATTGAAACTTTTAGAAAAAAATAGAAAAGCGTTTTGAAATGTCAAAAATTTAGAAACCATGACAACTACAATATTTACTAGATACCTGAAAATACCGGATAAAAAAAATAGTTTGGAAATAAGTATTGATTAAAAAAATGAAAACCGTTGCACCAAATGCTTTCAAAATCTAGGGTTGAATAGAGAATGAAAAGACCTTTAAAATGAGGTATCACTGCTCGACCCCCTATTCCATTAAAAAATAGTTTCAAAATGGCGCTCAGCTGTCATTTTGACATATTGAGCTGTCATTTTTTTTTTAAATGGAGAATTTTCTCCCATACTAGCCATCCAAAATTTGTTCAATTATACCTGGCGGTTTGAAAGTTAGAGGGGGGGACGGACTTTATGTCCTCACTGTATAATACCATCAATGAGTCAAAATTGTTAAATAGAACACGCTGTATATCGTTACGGATTTTGATTGTTCAGCAAAAAAAAAGTTATGTTATTTTGTATGAAATAGTCTACCGGGTGCTCATTTGAAAACTTTCCTCCCCGGTTTTATCAAAAACTACTGATTTAAAAAAAAAAACGACAAGACATGTCAAAAGATTTGTCAAAGGGAACGACTTTATAAGTAAAAATTACTACGCCTCATTTCACCCCCTACCCCCCAGAAGCACCCCCTTAAGAATCTTAAATGGGAAGGGTATCGAATTATAGATTGTTTGAACGGCCTTATCAGGTGCTTTATTATGACGTTTGAATTTTTGAAATCGGTCGATTCGTTTTCGAGAAATTTGAAAACATATTTTAACATTTTCAAAAATATAATATTCGATATAATATTAAAAACCGGAACAAATAATTTTTCAAAAATTAAATTCACGTTAATTGTATCTATCCTCAACGCATAATTCGTGAGATAGGCAAAAAAACATAAATAAACATTTTTTTTAATCATTCCAATCATTTATTAAACCCTCGATTAAACCAAATCAAAAAAGTTGGCGAAGTATTTCTTTATCGTTGTACCTGCAAGTAATTTTTTTGTTATTAAGGTAACGAAATACACATTTATTGTGACTTTAATAATTTGTTTAATTATTATTGTTTTTTTGAAATGTTAAAATATTTTTTCAAATTTCTCGAAAACGAATCGACCGATTTCAAAAATTCAAACGTCATAATAAAGCACTTGATAAGGCCTTTCAAACAACTCGATACCCTTTCCCATTAAAGATTCTTGAGGGGTGCCCCAGAAGGATAGGGGGTGAAGTGAGAGGAAGTAATTTTTACTTAAAAAGTCGTCCCCCTTGACAAATCTTTTGAAGTGTCTCGGCGTTTTTTTTTAAATCAGTAATTTTTGATAAAACCGGGGTGGGAAGTTTTCAAATGAACACCCGGTATACCTTTCTCCAGCCGTTTGGATAATATGCGCTATTTAATCATTTTTATGCATTTTTGTGCAAATTCAATGAGGAAAAATGAGTATGTATTAACAGAAACCAAACAAATACATTCCTACAACAATGATAAAAAGAAATTATACCAACAGAGAACTCAAGCAAATGTCCTACATGTGCGATACAAGTTGTATACATTATTTCCAGTCTTTTGAGGGCATCTCTGACTGAGTGACTTCTGTTGAGAATTTGAATTTCTTCCCTCACTTTATACAGAAGATTAATAATATCTTAAAGCTTTTTTAAAAATATCCATAATATTTTTCCTCATTGAATTTGTAAGATAGGTATTTTTTTGCATAAAAATGAGTAAATAGCGAATATTTAAAAAATATCCGCTTATACGGCTAGAGAGAGAATTTCATACAAAGTAATCATTATTTTTGGTGGACAAGTGACCTGACTATTTAGTAAATGTATGAAAAATTTTATTAAAATATCTGAAGTGGTATTGTAGATATTAATAATAAATGATTTTTCTTTGAAAACTTCACCACCCTGTATCTTAAAAGGTAAGACGTTTAGGACCCAAAAATCACCCACATAAATATTGACATTCAATTAGGAAACACTTTGTATATTATAGTATTGTCTGTAAGGAAAAAATGACAGTCACATAATACTATGAACCTATATTTTTTTTCAAAAGTTGCAAAAAAATCAAAATCGCTATCATATCTCACACTATTAAAGATACGTATAGGACATCCCGTAGAAAGCTACCTTCATTTTGTATGTTGAGTTCATATCTGAAATATTACAGTTTAGTCCAGCCCATCAGGTAATACCAAGGGTAAAACTGATCACGCATGCATATATGTCAAATTATCTTCCTTTAAAAACGACAAGACTTAATATTCAACTTTTTATCGTAAATCGCATAACTTCTGAGATGAAGGAGTAGAGGATCTTATATGGGACACCCTGTACATTGACACTCTTTATACCGGAATTTTATCAAGAAGATACTGATTTGCAATACCTACTACGAATTGAATATAGATAGATATTATTTATTCAAAAAGCAAATAATGCTGTTTTACATAAGGCTGTTTTTTCTAATGACAACGGAAATCAAATACATATTTATTCGAGTGATATCTTAGGCTATGCGTTTATAGGGGAGCAGTGAGGAAAAATGTTAGCGGCGAGGTGAGGGTGGGAGTAGCAGTGCCTGAGGTGCAGGCTGTTTAGTTGTTACAGTGAAGCGGAGAGGAGAGCGAAGAAACTGGCGTGTTTTTTTTAGTAGGTTGATGTCCCATTTTGTATTATTGTCTGACGAATTCAAATACCCACTTTATAATAACACGGAATAAATTGAGTATTGAGTATATCGAGGAGTATATTGAGTATTACCTACAATCTGGGACATTTTCATTCAACGAGGTTGCACCTCGCAGCTATTTTCTTTTCTCGACGCTCCACTATAATCTCAGACTTGGACGAGACTTGACCAAAATCCACAGTACCAATCAAATACCTTATGATAATTTTCACTGTATTGACGAACTACATTGTCTTTATCAGAATTCATGTAATGAGAAGACTGTGTCATTACAAGTTACGAAATAAACTGCATAAAGTGGAAGTAATCATAAGACAGCGGTCATCATTGTAAATTGTAACATAGATTATTCAGAATGATAGATGGCCTTTCGTAGAATTGGACTTTCATTTGATGATGGCAAATTACGAAATTTTGTCTTGATTTTTATTTTTGTAACGAAATTCTGCCTTTACATATGTATTTCAAATATGTTCTTATTGTGAGCAGGATGTGTAGAGCATGCCAATGTTTTATCTGCTTTCTACACAGTTTTTGTAAAAGCTTTTCACGGCGAAAAATAATTGGTATGAAACAAACATCATCATTCAATACTATTTAATCAACTAGTCCAATTCTATTTTAATTTCGTATAGGCTTTCACAATCGACTGTCCAAAATTTGTTATTTTAGGTTCGCAAAAAATCCTCTTTTTGGACTTGTTTTAAATATTCTATAGTAATATTCTTAAAGCAAGAAATATGCCGTGATCAAAACTACCGATTCATTTAAGCACAAATCAATAAATCCAGTTTTTTTATATTTTCCGAGAGACTATTTGGTACAACTCTCATTGCTCAACAATTTTCCGCGTTGGCGTTGCTTGCCCACATCCTAAGTATATTCCACCGTTCAAGATATTCAAGATTCCACACATATCTCCGCAGATCCTCAACATCTTTTCTAGCAAATCATTTTTCATAGAATTCCGCTAAAGCATTTTAAATTTTCAACTCAGCTTGAGTCTGCTCTATTTCCATTCAAAGCATAGTATCGTATGTATAATAACTGAAGGAGTGTCAAATTTTCGTTTTTAAATGGAATATGAAGTCCGATTCATGCGGATTTTTCGTCGATGTGCGCAAAAATAAAAATAAGTGCTTTCCACGTTTGTAAACCGAGGCTAGGAAATCAGCAATCAATACCTTAGATCAAATCAAGTTGGAGGTAGGATCGTTTTATATTGAATAAAATACTGGAGAGAAAATATACATATTATTATGTATACAATAATACACACACATACTACAGTAGCTATCTCCTATTGGAACTTTGCTGTGTATATCAAAATACTCGAGTCAAATTCAAATAGTGAAGTATACCATGATGATTGATTTGTAGAATGTGTAATATGTAATAATATTAATACTTTATTACAATTGTTTTTATTTCAGGTGAGTCAAGATTATAGCTATAGTCTACAAAAAAGTAAGTTATTAGCTCTTTAATTTTTCCCTCCTTTCATTTCCGAAGGAATACATCGAACTCCTGATTAAATCAGATCAGAGCATCATCCGGGGCATGAACAACCGGATCAACCAAATCAATGCATTATTACAACGAAATCCGCATTGTTCTTATCTGAGCGAATCCGGTAATATCACTCGCAAAAACGGGAGTCTAAAAAAGAATTGAGAAATCAATCAAGTCAGTTCATCCTGTTCTCGATTAGGTGACATTGTTCGGTCCGGTCTTGACACTCAGTATGAATAGTGAGAAAAATTGTGAGGGGTCTGTGATGCAGACACTGGTTGATCACGGGGTGGCTTTCGGCTGTCGGAAAAACAGAAAATGCCGATGCGGACGAAGGCGACAGGATCGGATTTTAGTCCGTCGAGAATAAAGTAGATTGAAACAAAGATTTATTGATTCCAAGCTTGATTTGTGGTGCAGATTTGTACTTACTTTACTCTATTTATTCAGCAACGTCAAAACAATTTTGACAATGTCGGTTGTGTCAGGCAGTGACTCTCCAATATAATTCGACATAAACCAATCTTTTTGGCTGGCACAAAAAGCTTTCATGTGATAAGATTACAAAAATACGAAAACAATCGATACTTACACTTTAGGCAAATTTGATGTTTACTATGGATATCTCATCCAATCTCATCATTTCAATAATAGTAACTCAAGTTATATTTTCCCAGTTTGGGTCAGAATTCAAAACTTCGAATGACTGACAAAAAACAAAAAATGTTCTTATTTATTAAAGTGAAGCTGAGTCATTTTAACTTGCGGGGTTGAATAGATACGGATTGTATGAGGGGTGAATCGAGCAAGTGTTATCCCCCTCACCTGGCTTGGACGAACAACACGATAGAAACTGCCAAAGCAGACATTTCCTAAGTTTTTCACCCGGGACCAATTTAATGTTACATTGGGGTAATTTCAGAATAAAGTCTGATTAAATTGGGTGTTTTGCCGCCTTGCTCACTAAGTATCAGGTTTAGGAAAGGTATCTAATGACCAATTCAGACTTTTTCCCTTATTTTTTTTTCATTCGCCTTTCCGGAATAGCATGTAATAATTCTGTTTCCACTCAGGAAGGAGAAATATATACCTTGACATATAGATTATCACGTACAAGTTTTCAATTATGTCAGAAGCATGGTTTGTGATACTTCTTTTGCAGTGATTAGTGACAATAATCAATCAACAGTCAACACAACAAACTTGCCGGTCTGCATGAATTTATCTATAACGATTTATCAAACTTCATAAGTGATAAACCTAATTTCGTTTTATGGTTATTATACTTAATTAAGTTCTTTTTTGAAACCAACTATCCGAACTAGATTGTCAAGCAAACATGGACTATATTAGTAATAAACCTTGAGATATCACGTGTCTGCTCCATAAAGCACTTCGTCAAAACTCATGACAGCTGCCAATTCCATCTAGCTGCCCATTTCAGCCTGCATTTGACAGGCGGTAATTTTTGCGCGTTACTTAAACTTCGCTTTTCCATCTCCAAAATAAATATCGGAAAGCATCAATATGTAGGTGACAGGACCACAATAAGTAATCAAAGCCGATAAACCAGCAACTTCCGGTACGCAATTCATTGTCAAAAATATACTTCCTTATTATCTTGGAAATGTAACCCTTATGGATATGAATAGAACGAGTGAGGGTGATCCCATTCACTCTAAAAATGTTGAGAGTGTATATCAAAAGATTGCTCTATTCTCATCATCGTAAAATTGCAATGTGCCCATTCAATAATCTGAAATCTTTTTTTTTCTTTTTTTTCTTTTTTTTTGTCGTGTCAATAAAGCATATTTTTGAAGTATTTTAAATTAACAAATGAAGATACTTTTTGATCGGACATATGCACTCTAGAGCTGATGATGGATTTGAACAACATGAACCCAGAGACGTAATATAAGTGTGCAAGACAACTTAAACTAATACTTTTCAGCCCTTATATTGACATCATCTCTCATAAAATGTTGTAGATAATACTCGAGATAATACATATTGCATATACAAATGGCCGCCTCGCATGCTATGCGCGTTTGCGTTTGTTTTCAGCCTCGAAAGTCTACACTTACATGTGTACGCGTCGTTAGTATACCGGGTGTTTATATCGGAGATTGCGCCCCACAATGAACATGATTTTTCCAGACCCGTGATTGGCTCCAGATAATTGGTTCGTTTGCACGTGAGTTTATTACAGTGATTTAGCAAAGGTCTTATCGTAACGAGTGCTATTGCTTCAATCTATCCTCCCGAATGTCTTAGCAACAAAACCGACATTTTTCAAAAAGTGAAAACCTTCCCTGAATTTAAACGTTATCTGAGATGAGCCTTCCTTCTAATTTGCATAACAAAATCGGAATTGCAGTTTAACGCCTCTCCCGTCTCAAGCATAATTCAGCCAGTTTTATATTGTCCCAAAATGACCTGTCAACTGTTATCTGACATCTTAATTGGCGTTTGTCAAGTGTCATATTTTGTTCATTAATAATTGGCGGCTTTAGAACAATTAATGACAATCTACTTTAGTCAAGACGAAAATTGAACATATACAAACACAATGGAGGAGTTGTGTTGAAACCAGGAGATAATCAATACATCCCCAATAGGATCTTGCAAGTTGAGTGTGTTTGCAATGACAAACTTCTGAACTGCTAGTTGAGAACTCCAAAATATGGATACGCTCTACCGATTTCTAAATATTATGTTTCGCCAGAAGTGTATAATACTATTCTTACTGAAAGATAGAAAGTCGTTAAATCACCACTGTTGTGTTGTAATAGGGGTTAGAAGTTAGAATTAAAAAAAATAATGTTTTTTATTAAACAATTGGTAATCTCTTTTCAACTCTCGGCTGTAAGTGTTATTCTGATGAGTATACTTGTGTGCTTGTAGGGATAGAATACATTCCAACCAATTAAAGACATTAACGTTTTTATCGGCCTGTACATCTGCAACTTTTATTAGGCCTTTGCTGCCGAATAATTAAACGCTTTTACGATGGTTTAAGTCAAATTGAAGGTTATCTCGACAACATTTTCCTCCAAATCCCTCATAAAATCTGCAGTTTAATGAAAAAGTAACTCGTTACAGATACGTCAGATATAGATAGAACCTCAAAGCTGTTCAAAAGGAATTATTTCAACGCTTGAATAGACACAGGAAATATACTACGGATTATTTGAAAGGAAACTAGAATTGCGATTCGATTGATTCGGGACATATCCGCTAAAAATTACTTCAAGGAAAAAATGATTTCGTCCGTATTTCAACGTGAAAAACAAGAAGCTACATTTGAAAGCGTACTAGTCATATATCACAATGATCTAGGGCGGGAGCAGTCAACCCCATTTGTTTAGATACGGCAATATTTTTGTTTCAACAGTGATTTAAAGAATTGCATGACAATTCACAAAATTGAGAATATAATCAAATAGGTCAGCAGAATAAGCTTCATAATAAACCAACAAATGAATATTATAACATTGAGTGTATTTGAGTGACAGAATATTCTTGTATGCAAAATTGCTGATGTACATACGTACTATAGACTAGAGAGATAACAGATATTAGCGATCAGGGGAACCAATTTTATTAAATTGCAATCTACCACCGGAATCTCGTGTTTGCATGTATCACTCCTTTAATCGATTTGTGATACATGTTTAATCGAAGCATCCGGTGATGTATTTGAAAATTATTCCATGTCGGCTCGAATATCAGAGAGCATCCGAAAAGGATTTTCCCTATTTTGATGTTAATTGGAAAACCATTCACAATATGTAGTAAACATTCGGTATAAAACGATGACACTACTATCAGCAAAAATATACTAGAATGCATACATTTTTCACAGGCCCTCATCGAGTATCCGTCTGTACGGTTACATATTTTCAATCACGCTTCAAATTTCAGTGGTTTGGGACCCAAATCCCGATGTATGCCGATTAATTTGATAACTTGAAGTCAAATCATTACGCATCTGTCAGATTTAATGCTTCAAGATTCCTTCGGTTTGACTGACTGCCGTACTGAACTGAAAACAAGTCAAACCCAATAAAAATTGATCGTTTGCAGGCATCTATTAAAATAACCACAGGATACGGTTAGAGCGAATTGCAAAAACTGAAACTGAATTTGAGATGCCCGAAAGGTGCTTATTCAAATATTAAAAGATATAGAGTTGTTGCTACTTCAAAAACTATGTTAAAGCCTGCTCTGCAAAATTGGTACACACTGTATATCGAAAAACATGTTCACAAACTGCACTGGGGTCTCCTATTGTATTCAAATCCATTCTTTTCATTTGGATATCATCAAGAGCGTAGGCGCAATCTAGCTTTCACATATCAATGACTCACCCTGTATAAAATATGGTTCTGCGGCCTGCAGTTGTAGGTATGTACTGTCCCATTTTGATCCAAGCTGCAGGGTATCTCAGCTATTAATAAAGATAGAGCTTTGCGGTTTCCGCGAGCACGTGCCTCTTTTCCGTGAAACGTGCCGCAAACAGAAATAACGTATATCGTATCGTTTCTTAGATCCAGGGCGAAAAGTTTGAACTTTTTACACAGAAAAAAAGTAAAAACTGGTCCTGATGGATATTTTTGCGTAGAATGCAGTGGCGTTCTGAAAAAAAAATAGGTCACGGTTTATGAACTACAACACAATGTTAGTATTTTTCAAACAGGGTTTTTTAAGGTCAAATTCTTTGATATATTTTTTCTAATCACATACACCTATTGATATCAGACTTTGTATACTTTTTAGGTTCTAGATATCAAAATTAGAAAATAATTTTTTTTATTGGTCTTCAATCTATATTGTATACGTGTCTATAGAACATGCCTTGATAAATATTTAAACATATTTTAACTTCAAGTGTCAACCGGTCCCATTAAAAAAAAAACAACTTTGTGCTTTAACTCATAAACGGTAACTCAAAATTGTTTTTTTTGTACGCCACTGCTTTATGCGCAAAAATATTTATCAGAACCAATTTTTAGTTTCTTTTTATGTCAAGGTATATATGACAGCACCTCAAAAAGTGCAGACTTTCGTTTTCAACCTGTATCTAAGAAACAAACTGATATATAGGTTATTTCTCTTTGCAGCATTGTAAGGTCCACGGAAAGGTGGCACGGGTTCGCGAAAACTCCAATGCTCTACCTTTATCAATACCTGAGATACCCTGCAGTGTACAACTTCAATGGGTATACAGATTGGTAAAATAAGTTACTACCTACACGCCACTGGCTTTATTACTCCGTACGTAAGGTGCACAGAATTTAGTGACATCAACTACCGACTGTAGTGCTGGGATATGTTATGTCAAACGGATATGTGACAGAACGTTTTCTAATATCCATGTGTATAGGCAGTTACAAACGACAAAAACAAACGTTGGTATACTGAAATTAGAAAGAGCAGTCATACGGCAATGCGTCAAATGTGTCTGGTTTTTACATAGACTTCCAGACGTATAGTCAGAGAATAAATAACCGCACACCATTTTCCTTTGTGCAGCAGTGCAGCCCACTCACTTTGGTTGAAGTACGTTATATAAAAAGCTGCGTTGGAGCAATCGCCCTTTTCTAATTTGTACAGATATCACAACTTGTTTTGTCATCAATTCATTGTTGATAGATTTGATGCACAACAAAATGGTATAGAAGATAAGAAAAGTTCAAAATTCAAAGATATTGACTTTTTTCGAAATATGATGTATAATATAATTTGAAATTGAAGATGCTTGTGACATTGTGCCTGTCTGAACTCGAAATATGCCAGTTTTTTTGATGACTTTAAACTTCAATAAACCCCAATACCGTTCGAATGCGTGGACATTAAAATTAGTCGATAGTTGATATAACTGCCATGACATACTAGGCGGTAAATCCCGGAATTTTGCGTTTTTCCGCGTTTCATTTCTATACGTTTGTTTTAATGGAATTACTTGGCGGAAAATCGCCAAATTCTGCGTTTCATCGCCTAGTATTTCATGGCACTGAGTTTTAAGCGTCATAGGTCTATGATGGGTGAGGGGAACTCAAACTTGCACTGTCTACGGGGCTTAATCCTGCCCTGGTTAAAATTCATATTGGAAAATGCTCACAATAAATGAATCCTTGTTCCTGACAAGCCGATTAAACGGTTCATACTTTGTATTTTCGCTTATGGAGGATCTGAAATTAATCGAACGATCTTTGGCCCGCAGGTTAGAGCATACAGATTAATTTCAATTCTGTGAAAATTGATCAGACCTTCTCGAAATATATAACAAGTAATAAGTTTAATTATTCTCAGCATAGGTATACTTGAAATCTGCCTTTGTTATGTTATGTTTACCTTTTACTGTGGGAATAGAAAATAAATTGTTCACAGGTTCCTTATCTTAAGAGAGAAAGTATCTATCTTGTCCTTTGAAAGAACATATCAGGATATACATGTGTCGCTATTATATATCCGTTTAAAATATAGTCTGCCAGATTCTGTAGCAGGTTATCCACAGGTTGCTTCGCACCAAGTGTCAAGTCCATCTATTTAAATTCATCATTGACCTTGAAAACATATAAGAGTTGTTCCAACCAGTCACACCGTTTCAGAACGATTTTTTGCAGTCAATCATTTGATTTTCCAATTTTGACGATTCCTGATTTTGGGACGGATCTATGACGGGTTGAGGACGTTGAGGTAGAGCTATAATTTACGGTATACGGGATCCCATTCTGAAGAAATGCCTTCCAGACTACCCAGACTCCCAGTATTTGTTAGGTCAAATGTTACTGATCCAGGAATTGTTATAACACCGAGTATCAACTAAATACTACTGTCGTTATAATATGCGAACGTCACAAGCATTTATTGTGATGTTGTTCGCGGACATCTGGATTCTATTTTTGAGGCTTGGTAAGCCGAGCAATAGCAAGACTTTGCATTAATCGGACAAATGGTGACAACTTTGAACAATTTTTGTAAAAATGGAGCACATACCGATGTTCTTGACTGAAAAAAAATAATAATAAATTGACCCTTAACTCCCTTATTATGCAACTTTCATATATGTGATTTTTGGCCTATCAATGTCTTCTGACGAGTTCTACATGCTGTATAAGTATAAAATAAATGACTCAACTTTGAAAACACCCTGTTTACCAAATTTCATCAGAATAACTTTAGTATTTCGAAAGTGATTTGAAAAAAATCATAAATTGAAATGAGACTTTGACACCCTTTATCTCTCTTAGTATCAACTTTTGAACTAGAAAAATTGGGGTCTATCGCAAAATTTTTGGAAGGAATCTGCTGTTACCGTATGTCCCATTTTTTTGGACACCCTGTATAGGTTGGTTTTGCCCCCGGACCCTCCAGCCAGGTCTACGTTTGCGTATTCAGATATCATGTATTCTAATATCTACCAGCTATAATAATGTGTGAGAAATGATTTTTATTTGAGTTTTCTGATACTGCGTAGAAGCTAATTTGTAGCCTCCCCTTTCGTGTTTATTTAATATATCATATTCGACGTTAACATCATTCGCTCCACCCGAAAACTGCAGACTGCAGACCCCAATTTTTCCTTCATTTCCCAATATCCCCTTCGATATTGGATTCAGATTAAATGAATCGATTCGATGTTGGAGTACTAAAAAATTTCATAGCGTTAATTAATCGCTGCGCGTCGGTTTTATTTATTAGACAATACTCAATAAGTACGCACAATGGACAATTTGCTCATTTATTGGAAATATGATGAATATAAGGATTAGTAAGTACTGATGCCATTGATGTTTAAAAAATCAACCTACGACCTCTATTAATGTAGTAATCACCGATTAAAGTCCGCCAATCAACATGCACAACGTCACAGAATACATTCTGTATCTCCGTCTGGCGTATTGACTGTAATAGCTCTCTCTCGAGAGAGAGAGGGTAATATGGCTCCGCCACGTTTTTGAGCATACAGTGAAATTTGCGTTTTCTTTTTCCATTTATTTAGTATATTTTTGGGTATTTTGGAATTTTTTTTTCGCTGCTGACTTTCAAATATTGTGTAGAATACGTATATAGACTCTCAAGTCATTTGATAAGGTATGCAATTTGTCCATTAATGCCAAAAAGCATGAAATTAAACCACCTTCCAATACACCTCAAAAACTGCTTGCAAGGCAGGCCAGTAATAAAATAAAGGCTTCTTTTAAAACGGAAACTGAGAGCTAAGAGTGCGTGTTACAAAATTTATTTTTATCTGTTGATCACACGGAGTTTCAAAATCAATACATACTTTGAAGTGTTGCGAGAAACGTGCTAGAAAGAACAAATGTGCCCCCACATAAGGTAATTCAGCTAGAGGGAGGAAATTGAAGAGGAAAAAGGTTTCACATATTTTTACCGGTTTCTCAGGTCATATAACAGTGCCTGTTTTCCATTTTTAATTGTATAGAGATTTTTCTATGCTGATGAGAATGTGAAATGAAGTTGTTCTATCCGAATATCTTCAAATTTATAACATTTTCCAGTTATAGCCTGTTTAGGAAGTGCACAAGTCACCACAAATACAAGCTAAATAAAAAAAAACTACCTGGTGTGCTCATGACTACACAACAGAAGTGAAAACTTCACCAAGGTGAGATTAATAACACTAAATACATTTTTTTGTTGTTCGACCACGCGCATCCAATTTTTGTGGAACGGCATGGGCGCAGACATCTTGAACTTGATCTGTCAATTCTACTTCATTTTAGTGTCATTATTGTCGATTGTCGAGGATCAAAACTTTGATCCATTCACTCATGATTGTCGTATGTCTTATCATATTATCATGTCGTCTCGAGTTTGTTGTTATTGATGGTTGCATTTTTTGAAGGATTGTTTTTCTTCTTATAGTGATTCAAAATTACCAATATTTTAAATAACAGAATCACGCAAACATAACCTCACTATGTAGTTTTTTTTTTTAATTTCTTTATTAAATTCCAAATCAGAACCTACACACCTAATTTGAACAAAATCCTTTAGAAAATAACAAAACTATGCAGAAATATAACCTCACTATGTCATTTTTTGTTAAATTTCTAGATTCAATTCCAAATTAGAACCTACATGCCTAGTTTGAACAAAATCTTTTGGAAAATAACAAAACTCTGCAAACATAACCTCATTATGTATTATTTTTTAAATTTATTGATCAAATTCCAAATCAGAACTTACATACCTAATTTGAACAAAATCCTTTGGAAAATAACAAAAGTATGCAAACATAACCTCACTATATCATTTTTTCTTATGGTTTTTATCAAATCCCAAATAGGACCTAATTTGTACAAAATCTTCTGGAAAACAACAAAATTATGCAAACATAACGTTACTTGGTCAATTTTTGTTAAATAAGAACTAGAGAACCAAAGAATCAAAGGACCAAGGAACCCAAGAAATATAATCATGATAGTATCAACACTGCAAATTAACTTGCGAACGAACACTTGTGTTCCGCTCCTTCAAAAATGTTCTGAATGCGGCCATGACTTACTCGACTCGAGCCGAATTTACCCGAAAGAGCGTTACATAGCCGAGCATGACGACTCAGTCTTATTCAATACCCACAAAATAAAGTGCTCAGCGCGCCCAAAGAAGTTTTCACTTCAAAAATAGAAGCAGGAAAATTTGTAGCAAGCAAATTGTTAAAGCTTTAAAAAAATTAAACTTGAGCGTTTGACAAATTTCCAACACCACATCACAGCTTCAACAAAAATAAGTACAGGGTGTCCCGTTATATTTTAGCCATTAGATTAGATAACTTTCTTATTATTGATCGTAGAGAAACGTTTAAATCATCAAAGTTGAAGTAAATCTCACCAGCATTCAGAATCCGTGGTCGAAAAACCCAAAATCGAATCGGAAATAGGAAATTTTGACAGATTCTTGAGGTTTTTAAATGGGCCACCCTGTATATTTCATCACAGTTCGATGGAGAATTGTCTCCTGATTCCAAATATATATATATAGTTTGTGGAGTCTATTTTTAATGGTTCAAATTTTATAGCCACTTTAATATATCGATGTTCCATGGGTAGTTGGATATAACTATGGCAATTCCAATATTAATAAGCTGGCCAGTTGTCAAAATTCCCCTTTGTTCTCGAAAACATTTTGCGATGAGGTTCATCGCAGAAGACAAATTCAGAATTGTTGAGATATTTCTTCGCTGCAATCAAAATAGGCGTATTATGGCCCGTACCGAATTTATAAGAGAATATCCCAACAGGGCCCCGTCAAGCTCACAGAAATTTACAAATATTTATATACAATTGCGAGACAGAAAGACACTTATACGGAAGAAAAGACAAGTTTTGGGTAACGAAAATGTGGAACTAGATACTCTTCTGTATTTCCAAGGTAACACATCAAATGTTGTATTTTTTAGATGAAATATTGTTTTGGTAACACATTTTTTAGATACATTTTTTAGATATCGTATGTGTCTACAGATGAACGGTGGACATTTTGAACATCTTTTGTATATAGATGTTACTTAACTTAACTTGTTTTATAGATGTAATAAAAGTAATAAAAGTAAATAAAAGTGCGTAAAAGTGGCTATAAAATTTGAATCATTGAAAATAGACCCCACAAACTATAATTTGGAATCAGGAGACAAATCTCCATCGAACTGTGATAAAATATACAGGGTGTCCCATTTAAAAAACTCAAGAATCTGTCAATATTTCCTATTTCCGATTCGATTTTGGGTCTTTTGACCACGGATTCTGAATGCTGATGAGATTTACTTCAACTTTGATGATTTAAACGTTTCTCTACGATCAATAATGAGAAAGTTATCCAATGGCTAAAATATAACGGGACACCCTGTACACCATGCTAAAAGAGCGGAAAATAGGAAGAGACACCCGTGGATAAGAAGAGGACTTATATGAAAAGTGTGGAAGAGAAGCAACGATTGTACACCAAATTTGCTCAGTCCAACAAAAGTTTTTGTAAAAAGGCTTACAAAAGTCACAAGAATAAACTAAAGAAACTTATCGAGATAACCAAAACGAACTATTACCGAATGAAACTTGAAGCTGCAGCAGAACCCAAGACTCTGTGGAAAACCAACAAGAAGTTCACAATTTGTAGAACAGAAGACCAATATGTTAATATAGAAATCTCTGACTATTGCAAAAAATTCAAGGGACGCAAACATTGCAGATCATATAAATATACAAGGTGAGGCACGAAAAATTTAAAACCCAGGTTTTCTCCAAGGTAAAAATAGCTTTGAAGAACACATTTTGGTAGTGTTTTCACCCCTACCTGTCAACTCCTAAGGGGTGACAATAAAAATAACAAGAAACGACAAATAATAATGATTAGTATATAGCAACTTGAATCTTGAAAAGCCTATCAAATGACGTATCACTCTACCCGTTACATCTACTCAAGGTTACACTGGTAGGGGGATAAAATACCAAAAAAAATGTGTCCCCAAAAAAGCCAAAATTGACAAGATCAAGCGATTTTTGACCTTACACTTGAGAAAACCTGGTTGAGAGGTTTTTCGTGCCCCACCAGTAAGAGAAAAATTGGCTAAAAATATCGAAAAACAATCGAATTATGAAGTAGAAAGAAAAGCCCACTATTCTACTTTATTCTTTGGATCTACAGATACGTTAATATCAAATTTGTCAAAAAAAACACAAAAAAATATAAAAAATAAAACAATTGAATGTATAGAAAATCATACCCTTATATCGAGCAAGCAGTTTGGATTTCGAAAGAACGGAGGATGCACTATTTCACATATCATAAGAGAATGGGCTCTTTCACTAAATTTTTGAATTGGCATAATTGGATAAAGCAATTTAATCTAAAATTTTCTACTTCGAGTTCGAAGATCAGGATTTTTTTTATTAGGTTAATAGAGCGATATTCACAGGAACATCCGTTTTTTAGATTCAAGATTGCAGTTACGCCCTAGCTGCCATTTCAGAAACATGTAAATATTTTCCTCGGTCGTTTTAGTAATAACATTTTTTAACGCAAGCCTCTACGATGGATAGTTTTCCAGATACAGTACCCTGGAACCTCGCACTGGTCTTATAACCTCAAAGGCATGTCACTATTTCCTTTACCTGAATTATTGTTTTGGATGTCATATACTAAAATTGGAAATATATTATTATTATTTTATTATTTTTATTTGTATTGTCAAAGCATCAACGAACATATACTGGCATTCTATATGTATAATATTAATATTATTAACATTACTAGTAGTGTTGCAACGGAGGTATGATTTGGCTGGAGACCGGAGTCAGGAACTTCAGCTTGAGAACCGGAGCCGATCTTACTGCCTCCGGTCAGAGGTGTAAATTTGTCGAAATAGTAGACACTCCCCTTGTCAAAAACGACAAGAATTATCAAATTTTGATTTTTTTTGATAAGGAAGTAGTTCAGGGGTAAAGTTCGACGTCTAACCTACAACAAAACGATGATACTACTTCTAGATCTGAATGTTGATCTCCCAGCAAGTGGAATCTTATATTTGAAGATGCCCTTAATTGAAAGAGAGGAAGAACCAATTATGTTTTGGAAAGAACAAAATAATGGATTCCCAAATTTGTTGAAACTTGGATACTTCGAAATTTTCTCAGAAATTTCTTTCTGCACCCCCCAGTAGCTTTTACAGCGGGAGAACTTTTTCTGGAGATGGAAACATAATATATTATAAATGCACAAAAAAAATCATATTTTGTAATACCTAATTCATAAGAAATGATAAAGATGTATGTTTTTTTTTGTAATTCACCCACTGTCATGCTTGGTTGAGTGCCGGAGTCAGTAAATCCGGTATGTAGATGTAGATTCGAAAGGGTGTTGGATTGTGGACTTGCCACAAATCCAGTGCACTGCGACCTCCTGGGTCTATTGTACCACCGACTTTCCTGCTGAATTCGGTCTATAGTGATGATTTATGCATCACATAGTACAAATGAACTTAGCAGAGCATTTTATTTGGACTACTATTTGAGCTGCTCATTGGTTATTGTCAGAAAAGGAGGATATACAAATCAAAACTGTATCCCAAGTTATATCGAACTTAGACTGCTGACATAAGAAAATAAACCCTTTCGAACTGCATGGCTCTTGTATTATTAGGTATTTGAATTTTCACCACGCTTTTGGGGTCGAATTAAAATCAATAATCATGGGTAATAACCGACTCTCTCGGGATACTCTATTATTATTTTACCTTAGCTCTAACTTTAAAGAACATCAAGGTGTCTGGTTGGACCAAAGCGATAAGATCTCAACTGGACGTTTCCAAATATCAAGTTTTTCCACGCTGCTGTTGCTGAAAATAGTGTTGTTCCCTGTGCAGGATTCGTGCCTCTGGCCACTCTATTTGTTGATTTGACCAGTCGTGGTCGACGACTCAGGGTCTTATATAGTTTCTCCCCCTGGTTTCATGTTTCTCAAGTCCACCAGAATGACCGCCTAGTTCCATATACAGGATTCACCAAACTCACAGGGGACTTGAATGTGGATGCAATTATTCTTTTGATGTTGGTCACATGACAATCTCCTCTACAAGTTTTTATTGATATAATGATATATGTATATTCAACAAATAATTGAAAAATAAATAAGGTTCATTATGAACAACACACACAACACTTACACAGAAGTTTTATTTTTTATACAACGTCATAGTGCACTAATTGAAATTCCGAGAAAACTAATGCGAATTATGCGAACATCCCGCTGCATCTGAAGTTCTAATTTTTTCAACATCGAAGAAAATAGAAAAGTGGCATAATAAAGCCCGTATAGCTGTCAATCCCGTGCTAATAAAGAAAAAATACTGACACATAAGGAAATACGGCGAATGTTTACTTGTTACGTTGAGGCGTTAAATTCGGCTAGACGGACCAATGCATTTTCTATTAGTATTTTCAAATTAAATCCTCAAACATTATTTTTGTTTCATAGTTTGGGTATTATCGAGGGTATCATCTTTCTATAATGTGTTCAGTCCGAAAACTTTCGAAACGACTGTCATGAACTATAGCTGAACAAAAATTCAATATGTATGAAAATATACAATTTTGAAGATTCCTTACAACCCTTTTCAAATCCAGTAATTTTGTTGGTAATTGTATTAGTGTAGAATGGGCTCACCACATCAACAGTCAATTGTTTTCTATTCATCGCAATAGCACAATGGGGTGTAGCCTCTCTGTCCCCTCCTTTATGTATATATATGTATATTGAAATGGGGTAGCCAGTAAGTCCCGAGGATATAAAATAGCCATCCGACATTTTCTTTCACATCAAGAGGATTGATAAAAACTATGAATCAAATGCTATATGGCCTTAATATTCTTTTGTTTTGCCATTGTCTCTTTGGACTTTTGGGACGACCGCACAATGGAGAGACAATGGTCATACTCGAATATGCTCATAGGGGGGCTCGTTTTTAATTTGATTTCCGATGGTTTCAAGCACTTCTGAATTATTGAGATTTTGTATTGCCGGCTTTGTTAGTGAAAACTGTATGCGTAGTGATTCCAGTTTAATCAGATGCATCTATACTCATTATATCGATTTTAATGATTGTCTATTCTATATGCGCATTTCATGATTTAAGTGTTCCACTATAGGTAATAGCTGCATCCGTATAGTTTTAATTTTTAGACTGGTTTTTTAACCAAGACAGGTATATGGTTCATCCCAGTATTCCCAGTGCCTTAGCAGATATACTGATTTTCGAGTGAATACAACTCAAATATACACATACATATTGCGAAATAAATAAAATGGGTTATTAATATTAGAATCTTTATTTCCCTCATACAAAAATCAGACATCCGTAACTATACCCTTCAAGAATAAAGAGTATAAGAAATCTACATGAACAAAAGTTTTAATCAAAATTTCCCAATTGGAATATTATAAATGAGACATAAACAATAAAGTAGAAAGTAATTAAAAAGAGCGAAAGAATTTGACGGCTCGAAATATACTGATTAATTAAATTTATTAGGGAAGCCAGGTGTGCGCCGTAGTTGGGCTATTACTTGGGGCCCGAATATTCTGGAGAACCGTGGATGCCTGGATAGCTACATATTATTACGTATGTTCGACCGCAGCCGTTTCTTCTAGAACAGAGAAGGATTTGGCCTTAAGCGGCCACATCGATTTTTTTTATGTCGGTAATAAGAGATCAAATAAAAGTCGGTTTTATGGCAAGAATCACATATCTTTCTTAAATGAATCGCACACATTTTAAAACATACAATCAGTACTCTAGCTCATAAAGAAAATATATTATTTGTTATGGGTTTTCAGGACCAAATTCTTTGTTGACATTTATTGCCAGAATTATGAGTCATGGAACAGCCTGCCGTCAAATACTTTTCTTGTTTGACATCTGTTTATTACGTTATGTGTTCTTTGAGTATATGATTGAGGGAAGGAAAATATATGAAAAAAGTGTCTGTAAAACAGCAGTAAATTACAGAAACACACTACATAATAAGCACATTGTCAAACATGAAATTTTAAAGCTCCAAACTAATAATTGATGTTAATATTTTTCAAGTGAAAATGACATTGAAGAATTTTCGATGGAATTTAAATTTTTTTTAACTCTTTTCATTAGTGAAACAGCCAGTTGCTTGACATTTCATCTTACATTCTTCACACATTCATATGACCAAGATTTTTACTGTGACTTAGTGAATTAATTGTCTTTTCTCAAAATAATTTAAACAAAAAATATTTTTACGAAGAAAATAAGGAGGGCTTTCTTTTCGGCCTTATTGATAAACCAGTCAGCTAATAAAGGAGGCCTTATTTAGAAAATCTGGGCAGGTAATAATATGGTCTACCGTAATAAAATCGAGACAGGTAATGAGGCCAAAAACAAATTGAGGCATACATTCGATATGATGACATCCGTGACATCACTGAAAAGCCCAACGCACTCTTCACGCACTTGTCTATTACATGTCTTTTTTTTGCAAATCTGATTATTTTCATCTTTAAATCATTTTCCTATTCAACATTCATTTGTTCCGTGTATCCTGATCTAAGTGTACGTAGCGAAATACCACAACGTTGTCCCACTGATTTTTGCGAATGACCCTGTCTTAACAATAAGGTCTGCTTCTATCATTGACAAAACTGTGTAGAATTGAAAAATATTTATCGGCCTAATTGCTTGACATGAATTTTCGTGGTGCGACACCAATCAGGCAGGTGATAAGTTACCTGGATAGAAGATAAACACTTTTTGAGGCTAGGTTCCCTTACCAAGTGACATGATACCACGAGATAGCTGACTAAACCTTTTATTACCATTAATTCAAGTAACTCTGAACAAATACTTGGTCATTCTAGTCTCGACAACAACATTTGTACAGAGCTGATTGAGAAATCATACCAGGTTGCATATTTGAATTTTTAAGAGTTTTAACCTTTCCGTAACAGGTGGCGCGTGGTGCTATGTAGGTCAATCAGGGATTTGTAATATAGGTTAGATGTTTTCGGTCTCGCAGGCCTTATTTCCCGACACTCGACAGTACCTTATAACGAGTTGCGGTAATTTTCGTTATTCCAGAGTTATGGGCATTCATCTTTCGGACCAATAACGTACAAAAAAGGCGCATGCGGCCAAGTCAACATTCGCATAATATACATTTTAATGAGAATAGTAGTTCGTGTCCTTGATTTAATTAAATAATACAGACACGTTCGTGTGGGGCGGAGGACAGATGAAAAACACTCTATGTTTTAATTTCCTAACTTTTTGACATTTGATGCCTTTATCAGAGAATTCAACTATTATAGAAACAAATTATCCATTTCAACTGTATTACTACCAGATTTTGAATACCAAACAAAATCATTCGTTATACGCAGGAGTATAACAATGAGATGCGGTACTTTCGTTATCAAACGTGAGTAACGTCATGCTGTAACACCAGTAGAGCAGTAGAGTCAACCACAGACTTACAATAACAAATAACAAGACAAACCATTAGCATTGAATATGTTTTGATCCCAACATAATCATCGACCCGAAGCCGGCTTTGTTTTTGTTTACTTACCGGTGAAATGACAAAATGTCTGCCTAGTTTTGCTTTCTGACCACACACTAGAGACTTTTTAGAAATAATAAAAACTAAATAGCGCAATTTGAATAATATGATAGAAAATGATTCACAGAGATATGTTTTCACTTGAGAAATAAATTAACTCAGTACTAACTTAGTGTGTTACTTACTTAAGCGGTTGTTTGTAAACAATAGCGTTATACAGGCGTGTTTAGGATTTGTAATTTGTAAGGATAGCGAATGAATTTATTTTTTCGGGTATTTTTCCATAACGCTTTGTAACATTCAGCGCACATGACAACGTCATTGAAAAAAGAAAATATTTTCATATAAGAGATGTTTGGGTTTGTGATATCTGTTTTGTTAATTCTGTGTCTATGGCGTAAACGGTGTTGAAAATCGAATCGCGCATAGCTCAAATGATGTTCAAATAACACTGCCGTTTAATGCATCACGATACGGATCAATCTGTCATGGTCGTATTAAAACGTATAAACAAATCTATTGATTTCCAAGGCAACGTTGATTATCAAATTCCGTTTGTGAATATGTAATAAGCTTGAGATATTTTAAACTGGTCCAGCCAAACAATTTAGAATATACCGATTCCAAAGTAAAAATTTAGGTGCAGGATGTACCATTCGAATAGAAAGTTGAGTTTCTCCATTTTTCTTGTTCTTATCGATATAGAAAAACCATATATACACATTTTTTATAGAAAGTGTTCACCTATCATTTTAATAAACTCTGTAAGTGGGTGTCAAAGTATAAATGAAGAAGAATGAGTTTAAAAATGCTTCTAAAATAGTTCCATTTCTATTTATTATTCCACCGAAGAACTTCCATATCAGAAGTTAGAATCTTTATTCGGATTCGAGATATGCTTACCGGTTTCTCTTGAGAATTTTACACAAAAATATCTACCTCGTTCTAAATCGTTATCTATGCGAACTTTTCTCTTTTATATTTGTGAAAAATCACAAGGACTATTCAGTTAAGATTATAATAACTGTTCAGCATTCCGGTCCTGTTCATCTCTAAGTACCCTTGCAAATTCGGGTGAAAGTATCGGTGGAGCGGCTTTATGAAAATGCAAAAATCCAGACTCTACCTATTTATTTTACAGATAAATTTCCAAAGAGGCGAAATAAGCATTTATAAATGTTTCGAATGATGTTCGCATTTTGTAACAGAAGCAGGCCTCTCCAGTTTTTTGCGCGCATAGAACTGCGAGTCCAAAGATGAAAAGTCTAGAGACAACTGAGTAATGGCGATAGGATATAAAATGAGTAAGGAATGTCATTTGGAGGGTATAAGGGAAAGTCAGCGAGCGACCGTCAATTTTAGAACCACGCGATTTATACAGTTCGTGCTTCATAGTAGGTATGTGAAACGCCTATAGAAAGAAAATCTGTTCAAATTTCATAATAATATACCTACACTATGATGATGATGTGTTGTCGGCTTCGAGTCAAGTTGGTTATTACCGAAATCCAACTTCAGTTGAAGAATGCGTGAAGTCATTGTGAAAATTTGTGATTTGTGACACCATCTGACGGCAATTTCCAGATTCAGAAGCGATGCTTTCTATTCACCGAATGATTGACGATTGTGTGCTATGATTACTCCAAAGGAAGCTGGGAAATGAAATAAAACGACTCATTTGGGAAAGTCGAAGGGAGGTCAAAGACTACGCCGGATGTTGGGAGGCGAAAATTAAAAAGTCGGAAGAGCATCACGCAGCTACCATGAAAAGAGGAAATAATAATCGATATTTTAATGTTGCTGCAAATATTTTATGAGGGTACAATATATTTTCTTTATACAGACCAATCTTATGAGGGAAGAACTCAGATTTGAAGAATTAGGTCTGATTGTTGATTCATGTCGAAAACTAATAACGGAACTGCATTGAAAGCATAACTCAGAAATCATTCAATATTCCAACTATAATACAATATCTAATTTATCATATCGTTTTATGAGTAGTGATCGAATATTTATGATGAACGTGAAATCAATAATGTCTGTTATAAGTTATAAACCATATTACATTAGGGCATCAATTTATTCTCGCAATAGAAAAAGAATATTCATTGCTCATAAATGTTACTTTTTCATGGACAAAACGATCTCTTTAATTCATCAAAATGACGAACAGATGGTAATTGAATGTTTTGATCCTGAGGGAAAGAACTTGGAAGTAAATTAAATGGCTATTTTCAATAAAAGTGGCACTGTATTGAGCAAGAATGAGAATAAGTCGATTTCACATGTTCGGTCGGAAGGTCTAGGCTGACATTGGGAAAAGGGTGTCTGACTGAACAAGTTCTGAAGGTGTGTGAAAATGTGAGTTAATTGTTTTCCTAACCGTCGGCCTCTCTGAAAGCCGATTTTTTTTGGGAAAACGTTTTTATTTGAGGCACAACCTAATGATACTCGCAATAAAGAGAACATTTTATTGTGCCGTTGTTAAACCTTGCGTAAAACACACAAACCCATTATTAGCAGGGACTGGTGATCGACCAGAGTATTCAAAAACAGAAGAGAAAATATATCAATATGTAATGATAAATTGCGACACTGGACTACGATGGAATCATATCATTATACTCATATTATAAAGGATACGTAGGTAAATAAATATATGTATGTACATTTATGTATTGATAGGTTGGAAACTCGGTTGGAAATGTATAGATGCTTTAGACTTTTTTTATAATAAACGCCCTTAATAACCTGATTTTTACTGATGCCTGCTGCTAATGGTTTTTGTCTATCGAGATGTCTATAATATGACTTTAAATGAACGATTCAAACAAAGTGGCATGCACTTAATTGAAAATCATACTTCTGTCTCTAAATTAATGATCTGTAGAACTTTTAGTTTTATGGTTAATAATGAAGCTGTCAGAACACGGCTTTTATCAAAGTCCAGGATTAATCCGATGAAATAACTGAGCATTAACAGCTCTATTTACTGGCTGGAGGCGATATACCTACCAAAATTATCAGGAGTTATCCCTATATATGTATGTATAGATGGGAGGCAGATAACATCCGACCTCAGGAAAATTATTATGGTTATGTAGGAAAAGCCATCTCCGCTATATATTAACTGATCAATTTCAAATTTCGGCTCGTGTTATGGACTTATCGAATTATCTGATAATCATAGACACTCTATGATTGAAATCTGAATCCTTATACGTGTGTGTTAATGAATTATTGTGGAGTCATTCAGCTTCTCCAATGGACAATTTGCACATTTTTTGAAAATATGAAAAATATAAGGATTAGTAAGTACTGATGCCATTCATGTTTAAAAAATCAACCTACGACCTCTAATAATGTAGTTATCACCGATTAAAGAGCGCCAATCAACATCCACTACGTCACAGGATGCGTCTGACGTATTGACTGAGATGACTCTCTCTCTCTCTCTCTCGGGAGGGTAATATGGCCCCACCCCTTTTGCGATCACGCAGTTTCGCGTCTTCTTTTTCATTTATTTAGTATATTTTTGGGTATTTCGAACAAATTTTTTCGCTGGCGACTTTCAAATATTGTCTAGAATACGTATATAAAATTTCAAGTCATTTGAAAATGTATGCAAATTGTCCATTCCAATTCTCCCAGAAATGGTTTCAAAATAATCTTGAATAATCAAAGCGGTTTGACTGAACATAAGTTTTCGCTAATTTTGTATATTAATTAATTATAGGAGCAGCACGATCAAAGGTTGAATTCGTGCAGCATCAAAAGGCTTGCCCGCTAGTTCGGTGGCTCGTCCCGTTCGTTAGGAATGCTAATTCTCAACAAAAATCTTCCTCATTTGTATTCTTGATGAGCATTCGCATTTGATCCATTCGACAACAGTTTTGTTTTGTGCACTACTGCACTATGCCATCGCTTCCTACTTTATTAAAATGTTTACAAATATGCCTTCTTTTTGTCAGTTTGTGCTCTACGCTCGGATGGTTTAGTGATTGTTACTACATAAATTGTACAGTTGCTGGAAAAATGATTTTGTTCAAAAGTAAGAGTTGAATATTTTGTTGAAAAACTCAGTTTTTATCAATCCATTGAAAGCTAAAAGTTATACAAAAAAATGGAAAACTTGTCGATATTTTTATGTTTTGTTATGCTGCCAGCGTTTACTTGCCTCACTTTTTGTTGTGCTCTTCATTGTTTTTGTCTGATTTGTTTCTGTCCAAGGGGACTTGGACACTTATAAACCACCCGTGGATTGTATTAATGATAGTATGACAGAGTGATAATTGAAGACATGAATGTCACAATCGCGGACAAAAAAGATCATCCAGGTATACTCAGGGAGGCGACGGAGATCAAGTTTGGAAAATAACATGATTTCTATTTTTTTTTCCCAAAAACTCAAAACAAAGGAAGAGTCTGTGCAATTAGAGTAGATTACAGTGACGTAGCGCGATAAACCAATTCTTTCAGGCCAAAAAACGCATTTCCAGCTCAGCTATTAGTAGACTTTGGTATAGGTTTCTTTGTTCCTAAATCTTATAGAGAAAAACAATAATTTCGCGCAGGGAAGGATGTCACTGTGCTGTTTCTATTTATTGAACGGACTCTACGAATTCGAAAAGGAGGACATTTGAGTTTTTTATAATTTTTCTATTGTTCAATTATAACAGAAACGTGAACATTAACAATACAATTACTGTTTGGGGTCGCACTCCACAAGTCCCATTCATAGAATTGTGAAAAAATCAATTTGCTCAAATTCAAAAGTGTTATTGCGCCCCAAGAGCCACTCGCCTTTCATCGATATATGACAAAAAGTAAGGGTCGCTTCGTCTTACGACCATCTGTCTATACGTGTAAGTAGCCAGTAGTCATATTCCAGTTGATAACTTTTTTGGTTTGACATCAACAGCTATCGATCGAGCGATATAGTCACCAAAGGACATTTTTGACATTCTTTTCCGTAAAATATTATGCACTCACTGTATACACATTTTTACACCTCTTATACGGATCTCACACGAAAAAAATTATTACTGTGTTAATTGACAATCAATAAACTCCTGGAAGAAAATATATTTCCAATAGAGTGAGCGATTTTTTATTTTTCCTCTGAAGAAAGGCAGTAGCCATTCTGTATGTTATGATTTGTTTATATGTATTCCTATATTGAGAAGCCGTTTTCTCATTTCGCTATAAAAGGAACCCCATTCGAAGAAAATATTTTACGTCGAAATATAAGCAGTTCGCTTATGTTTTTTTACCACGTTATTAGTCGAGCAGAATTGTTTAGCCTCTGTTCCAGAGTTCCAGCTGGCAGAGTTATTGGGATGGTTTTTTTTTCTAATAAAACAGTTGAATAGTCCTAGTCCTAGTCCTACGATACGACTTTAACAAATCGAAGCTACTTTGTTTTATACTTTGAAGGTAAAAGAAAAGAGGATAGAGGGAATAAAGATAATCTCTGGAAAATTATGAGGCAAAGTTGCTCCGGATGCAAATCCTGAACAATGCACTTATCCAATCTAACGGTAACAGCGCTCGACAATTTGTGCATTTTGCAATTTCTTGCGAAAAATGCCCTTTTTATTGAGATTATATCTTCCTGTTCGAATTCGAAGAAGTGTCTTTAACTTTCCCCTAACTTTCTACTCGCTTAAAAAACTTTTTAAGTGAAAAGTAATTTCAATATGTCTTTCAAAAATGCTCAACTCTTGCAGATTTTACATTTAACAACAAAATTGCATTAACCCCAATAATTCAATTAGATTTAGATTTTTTGAAGAGTCACATATTTATTTCCTTTAGATAAAGTGCGAGCGTCTCCATGCCAAATTCTCTCAAAAAGAAAAATCGAGATAGTTTTGTTTAGTTTTGTTGAAACATATTTTATGTTTTTTGTTTTGGTGATTTAGAGATCGATAAGATGATCGAAATAAGCTGATGGAATAACCATAAAACACATAAAATGCTTGAGTGCCTCGCGTCCCTGAAACGCTCAGTATCAGTCGTATCCATCATAATTCTTAAATCGTGACGGTCTATATTTGAGCAAAGTTAACTCAATAAATAGGTTGAGTCACTCCCGCAAATCGTCAAAACACCCATCCTCTTACTCCGTCTTGCCAATTCACTGACAGCAGTGAATCGACGCCAAGTGAGCTGTGCATTGTGCTACGTAGTGGAGCGAGGGGTAAAGTTGGTCTTTTTATATCTATCAATTTGAAAGACTATATTTTTCAATGTCGGCTAACGCTATTTGTTCTTGTGTTATAAATATCAATGAAATTATTACTACTGAAAACGGTGATTCTTTCTTCTGATTTTTTGACTATTCTAGGCAGCTGTGAGGAATCGAACAAAAAAAAATCGTGTGCAATATGTGCGCATATACCTGAAGTGAAAATTCTCAACCTTGAAAAGCTAGATCAAATTCAAAAAATTAAAGAATGAAAAGATCAATGTACCAAAGAACGAAATAAACAAATTCTCTGACACCAATAAACCAACATCGACTTCGAAATCTTATTTATTTCGTGTAAAAATCTACACACTCGTGATTTCTCTAGCTAATTTCTTACGGTCTTCGGCCTTGTTGAAAATTATTTAGACTTGAGCTAGTAAGTACCTTGCCTTTGTTAAGTTTGACACTGTTGGGAAAAACATTGACAATTTGCCCAATAACGTCTTCTTCAGCCATAAATTCAATAGCCTCATCAGAATTCCGCTATCCATTTCAGATAAGAACTAGAATCGGCTGAAAAAATCGTTCATTAGGTCCCTGTTTAGTCACAAATACAATGCCACAATCCGAATTTCACTATCCTTTGTAGTTTTAGTTGCTATGATGCTCATCAAGAATAATCTATAGATAACCATCAAGGATTTGACAGTTATACATGCCCAAATCAAACTCTGCTCAATGTTCGCAAGAGGGAAACTATTCAGCATACAAAAGTTAATTAAATAAAATTAAAACAGAGTTGCTCGGATCTAGCCCATATCAAATTTTGAGAAACTTTTTTTTTTGTAATTCAAGAATTTTTTCATGCGTCCCATCCCTATATACGTGATCAACAAAAAAATGGGAGCGAGACATGGATGGGATTGTTTGATCTACTTTTTCGTTATGTATAATGTATTCAAGCCAAATTGGTTCGAAAATGTGACTTTCAGATAATCACATCAAATACTTTCGTCCTGAATATAGGAAACGAGAAAAGTAAAAACTAGTTTTTTATTGGGAATCTTCGGATATATACGGTTCTGGGTTCATTACGGTATCAAATTATATTTTAAATGTTGAAGTACGAGTACGAAGCAGAAATCGATTCTCGTAATCCGATATGAAGCAACGAGTCGTATATTGCGGTCTGCTTACGTGAAAATTTCTTAGTTTATTGGCTTTTTTGTAATTTGTAATCATCTAAATCATCAAGGAGAGCTAGCGCAAAGAGCGAAGCTTTAATTTATAACGGAGATGAATGGCAACCGATTCCACCATGTCGGTTTGAATAAAGTATACGTACATATGCTTCAGAATAGCATAACGTATTTGGAATCCTCGAATCCGAGCGACATATTGTAAAATATATCGGACATGTTTTCGCGCAGAAAATCTGGAAACAACGAGGTCAAGCACATCCACAAATGGGCGCGTTTATGTTTTCTGCAATTTACGCTGCGACTCTTGAACGATATATTTATATTCAACTAAGTATTGTGCATTTTTTAAAAACATACACGGTTTTTACGGAACTTAAGATTCCCCGGCAAATAATTTGGTTATATGAGTCATGTCTCTTGACCTAAGCGATACATGCAAAAAGTAGTAGAAATAATAATAATTATGATATTTCGAACCCAACATTTTCCATTAATGTCTAATCGTGAATTCTGTGTATATTTTAATCGAGTTGTTTCTATATGTGACTTACAAAGGGGATTTCCAACCTTTATTGAGCCGATGGTTGTTCGATTTCAATTTATCATTTGTCTCCCTATAAAGCACTATTTTTCTGAAATCAACTGAGGTATCATTATTTGATGAATTTTCTTTATAATGTGATATATATTAAAACGACATTATATTGTTCTGTAAATTGACTCAAGCCGAGTTCTGCGATCGATGGCGGATTAGATGCACTCAAGTACAGTTGAATACAAACAACGATGTACATTATGGAAGACACACATAGTATTTTACTGATCATAAGGCTAGTTCTTAATAACTGAAATGTGGGCCGTAACCTAATTCTAATTACACATGGCATATATAAGTCCTTGAATTATCGTTTCATGGGATAGCAACAACAATAGGAATATTCATGATCTGTCAAAGTCTCAGCTTGCTCCATTTTGGGTATAGTAGCCCTGAAGTACTGATGAGCCGTATAATCATAGATTAAACGACTTACCTGTAAGGAAGTTCGATCTTGATTATACAGGGTGGTGCAACCAAGATGGGGTGGACGATTGTGGGAAAATGGTGAGGGATTTGGATAATTTTTTTTTGCTTATCATAGTTAGTCGAAAAGGCTATGTTTTAAAAATATAGCCATAGTACAGGGTGTCCCAAAAAGTCTATGGCAAACCAAACTTGTATTTTTTTAAATGGAGCACCCTGTATATTAATTGATATTCCAATTCTTCCTTCAATTTTGAACAAAAATTGTGATACAACTAATGTCATTAAATTCAACCGTTATCGAGATATCGCGTTTTAAAAATGGCATTTTTGCAACTTTGACATGCTATAAAATTCAAACTATTCAAGTTAGAGGAAAATGGTTTGCACTTTCCTATCTTAACTTTTCAAGAGCTCTTTTGTCATTTGGATAGAAGGTACCGTCAACTGTCATTTTTTTTTCGGCACATTTTGACATTTTTTCACAAGAATGAATTTAATCTCCTTGAATAGCTCTTGAAAAGTTAAGACAGGAATGTGCAATCCATTCTTCTCTAACTTGAATAGTTTGAGTTCTATAGCATGTCGAAATTGCAAAAATGCCATTTTTAAAACGCGATATCTCGATAACGTTTGAATTTAGGAATATTAGTTGTATCACAATTTTTGTTCCAAATTGAAGAAAGAATTGAAATATCAATTAATATACAGGGGGTTCCATTTAAAAAAATACAAGTTTGGTTTGCCATAAACTTTTTGGGACACCCTGTACTATGACTATATTTTCAAAACATAGCCTTTTTGACTAACTATAATATACAAAAAAAAAATCCAAATTTCTCACCATTTTCCCACAATCGTCCACCCCATCTTGGTTGCACCACCCTGTATGAGGAGCCACTTCCGCATAGACCACCATGTAGTTACGCCCCTGGCGCGGAACGAGCACTATGTTCACCTAATAAAAAAGCAAAAAACACCCTTCCCGTGCACCCCGAAGCCTCCTCATCACCTCATTATGGTTTCTAGTGCCTAGATCCTAGATCGCTTACTATAAAATGGGTGGGTTTCTTACTATTTGGTTGGATCTGGAAGATCATGTACCATGGGAGGGTTGGTCTATGCGGAAGTGGCTCCTCATATAATCAAGATCGAACTTCCTTACAGGTAAGTCGTTTAATCTATGATTATATTTCGGAGCCACTTCCTTATAGACCACCATGTAGATGTTCAAAGCAACGCGATCTAAGCTCAACACTAATGTATTCAAACAAAAGGAAATTATATTCTTTTCTAGTATGTCAATGAATTTATTGATTGATCCGAAAATATAATAGCGAATATAAACGATTAAATAACTCTAACTAATTCAAGAACAGTAACATAAGTGTTTATCAACTAATAAACTATCTTTATAACAACAACATCTATCAAAACATCCCTAAATTATATGTATTGCAGTTATAGTAATTTCTTAAAACTATTTCGTAATAAGGATAGTTTCTGCAAATTTATGGTCCTTTAATATTGGTTTATTGTAGAATTTTGTGAATACATTTGACTTTTCCGTCCACCCAGCTGCATTTCTAATAGTTTCAATATTAATGCCTGATTTGTATGCAGCAGAAGTTGCAGCGTGGCGAGTACTGTGAGTACCGAATCGGGTGGTATATATACCGCTATCTTTTAGCACAGTTTTAACCCACCTGGAGATTGTCTGGATCGAAGCTCTCTGGTGAGGTTTTGTATGTGTTATAAACAGAAAAGATGCTTCTTGTCTTATATTTTTTGTTCTATCTATGTACGCTATCAAGGTACTAGCAACACAAAATTCCGGTTTTTCTTTAAAAAATGGTAAATACATTATCGGTTGTGCCCTATTTGGGGCTGAGGTTTTTATCAAATCTGTAATTTTGATCTCAATATGATCCAGACTTTTCTTTATATTTAAAACCCGGATTGTTGATAACGTCTGCATTCTCTGAGCAGAAGCCAGAGCTAGAAGTGTCACTAGTCTTAGAGTCAGATTTTTTAAGAAAGTGAATTCAGTGGAAACATTGTAGAAAGATAGTTGAGTACAATACTAGGGTCCCATGTCACTGCATATTTTGGTAACACAGGCTTCAATTTGAACATTCCCTTGAAAAAACGGTTGATTACATCCTCATCCTCAAATTGATTGTATAACAACCTTAATGCTAAACGGTGAGTATTAAGGGATTGATAACTGTTTCCCTTTTCAAATTGAGAGGTAAAAAATTGCAAAAAATCTTTTGTCGAGGGTTAAGCAAAATCAAAATTTTCTTTTTTAACAAATTCCAACCAGCTTTTTAAAGAAGTACTGTATTGTTTCAAAGAGTTTGGACTCAAGGATGAGATTAAAATATCTATTCCTGAATCTGGAATGTTTCTTTCTGGATATGCCTGCTTGATAAGTGTCCTGCAACCAGGGTAATGTCTCTTTCTAGAAGGAGAGAGAATCAATCTAGGATGTGGTTTGAAAATCAATGGACGTCTGATTAACATTTTTTGAAAAATCGGATACCCTGGCTGGGTAGGCCAATCAGGAACAATCACAATACCTTCGGATTTTTCATTTATAATTTTATTTAAAGTTTTTAAAATGATTGAAAAAGGCGGAAATGCATAAAAGAATTGATCCCATTTCTGAGTAAACGCATCAACGAAGATTGAATCGGGATCCTTTTTCCAAGAAACATAATATTCACTCTTAGCATTAGCCTTTGATGCAAATAAATCTATATCTTAGTTGGTTTTCTGAATGTGCAGATTATGTGTTTAAAAACCTGTGAATCTAAAGAATATTCCGTTTCTATGGGCAAGGATCGAGATTCTAAATCAGCATCAATATTATCCTTTGAGGCAATATAAGAGGCAAACACCCATAGTTTTCTTTCTTCACACCATTTCCATATTTGCTCTGCTATATTGTGTAACTTGCAATACTTTACTCCCCCCATCTTATTTATATAACTAATTGCAGTCGTATTATCTACCCTCAAAAGAATGTTACAGTTCTCCAGTTCTCTTGCAAAACATTTGAGTGCGTAAAAAACGGCTAATAACTCAAGATAATTTATATGACACTCACTGTCCTCCTTATTCCAGTGTCCATGGGTCTTTTCATTATTACAAACTGCCCCCCAACCTACGTTTGAAGCATCAGAAAATATTTCGTACTAAAACGTTTTCGAACCTAGCTGGACCCCGGACAAAGTAATATTGATAAGCCACCATGATGAATCACTCTGAACATCATGAAAAATACCTACTTTGCTATCAAAATTATATTGATTTCTTATTAAAGAAAGATATTTAGCCTTTCTAGGGATTTCGTATAAAGCCATTCATAAACATATGCTGGACAAATAGATATAAGGTAACCAAGTAGTCTCGCAATATCACGGATCTTACAGTGGTTAGAGTTAGACAACTTCAATATTTTTTGTCTGGCCAGTATCATTTTTTCGTTTGGCAACTGAATTGTAAAACTGGAACTGTCAAACAGAAAACCCAAAAACTTACAACTTTCTGATGGAACTAACGTACTCTTGTCGTAATTTATAAAAAATCCAAGGCTTTCTAAAGTTTGTCTCACAATAAGAGCGCTTTTGGCGCACGATTCTTTTGAACTACAAATAATAAGTGAATCATCTAAATACATGACCAATATAATTCCTTTTGATCTTAAATATTGTAAAATAGGTTTACAGAGTGTTGTAAACACTAATGGTGCAGTACATAAACCAAATGGCAAACAAGTAAATTCATACAGGCAATTGTTAAATATAAAACGAAGATATTTTGTATGTTTCCCTTTAATGGAAACAAAAAAATATGCATCCTTCAGATCTATGGAGCACATATAGCAGTTTTTAGTAATCATATCTCTGACTGATTTGAAATTTTCCATCTTGAAATGAGACCATGAAACAAATTTGTTCAAGCTTTTCAAATTTAAAACAAAACGATATGTTCCATTTGGTTTTGGAACTAAAAAATATGACGAAATAAACTGACTTCTACACGGTTTACATTTTGTTATAGCTCCAATTAATTCTAATTGTTTTGTGGAGGTAGAAAGATTATGAAATTCATTTTTTGAGAATTGTTTTTCACTCAATTTATAATGTTGTTTTGGCCTTTTAAGGAATAGAATTGAATATCCATCGATCCAATTTAAAATAATTTTATCGTCAGTTATAAGCGACCATTGCCTCTTATATTTTTTCAATCTGCCTGCATAACAATTCTCATTTACCTCTAATATCCTCTTCCTCTGTAGGTTTCTGTTCCCCCGAATGTCCTCCTCCTGCCAGTTGCTTCTTGAACGGTTCTTGATTCCGAAACCGCGGCTTGTTGAACTGTCGCTTCTCGTTTAAGTACTGGTTATGTCGTGATGGCTGTGGTGATGGCTTACTCACAAAGTTCGATTTTTTTAATTGCACTCTTGGTCCAGCTCCCATCTCTTTGTTTGTCTTCTGTGTATCTTGCGCTGCTTTGTACTGATGATGGGAATTTTCACCAAACAAAAAATCATTATGGCCACTTTGATCTGCTACTTTCTTCACCACTGGATTGAGGATCGGTAGAATCTCATGTTTTCTATGTTTGGACAGGAGAAGATGGGTTTCACAGAGAAATTGTGCAGAATTAACTAGGTTTTGGGTTAGACTCAGGTTTGCTGAACTTCCCTCTACAATCAGTTCATTCAACACCGACCCCAATGCGCTGAGACCTTTTCCTAGTTTTTCTTGGATAGCTGACAAGTACCCGTTCTTTTTGGTTTCAATTGGAGAGAGCATACTTAACCTCCGGAATAACTGGGAGGGTTAAGCAGCGAGCAAGTTTTGGGATATGCCATTTTCCATTAATATTTTCGCGAGTCTTAGCATCCAAACCATTTTTTAGATAAAAAGACCAACGGGAAACAATATCATCGTTCAAAGGGATGCCCAAATCTGCCTCTATTGAAGGATCTGCTCCAAGCAGACTAGCAGTAGATGTTGGATTTGTTGGGGCTACCAAGACAGCACCATCATCGTCAACAATCATAGGTTCAGAATTATCATTAGCCTCATAGATATTATTTTCCTCATCTTCCGAGGAAGATACAAGTCTACGTGGATTTATTCGCTTGGATGTGGAAGGTTCAGCATCGTTTCCACTGCTACTGCCTTCACTCTCACCTAGAGAGATAGAAAATAATAACACGGTAGTCATGTACATTTTAAATAGGAAAAAAAAACATAACGCCACTGAATATTTTCGAAGTAACGTCGCGACGCAATAAAACCGACCCCAATTTTTATGACATGAGTCGTCGTCGTACTACCTGACTAGGGCCAATGTTCAAAAAATTTAGAAACAAAAAACCCATTTTACAGTGAAAAATACGGACAATTTTTGATTCATGCGGTATAATTGCATATCATCATTTTGCCCATCTTGCGACTGTGTGCGGTATAATTGCACATATAGTCCATTATTCTGTACATTCGCAAGACTATTTTTGTTTTCTGCGGTAAAACTGCATATAACAATAGTCTATTTTGCGAGTCTGTGCGGTATAATTGCACATAGTCTTAGTGTAAGGGGAGTTGTACATAATAAACTTTTTAATATAATATTTTACGCTCGTGCGGTTTAGTTGCACATACAAAGCGTTTTTAATGAATGTAATATGATCATAATCAATATTAAAAAAGAACTTACTTGTGGAATCAAACATTTCTTCAATTTCTTTTTCATTTGATTTTTATCAAAACGTTATCTTCTTGGAGACATTTTCAAAAATTCACGGACCACACTACCAACTCGTTCCGCACTAGAAAGCATAATGAGGTGACGAATTATTCAGAAAAAGCGTTGCGCATGAAACGTTTTACCTACCATGTTGGTTTTAATGAGACTTCTGCGTTAGAATAGGTTTTTAATGTTTTACTCATCCTTCTTTTTGCTATCAGAAATCGTAAAAGTTGGATGCCATAAATTTCAAAGGTTTGAAGACAGTTAGTATACACAAAAGTGACCTTTTCTTAGTGCGAAGTTCTGATATACTGTCACTCGTAACATCTGTTCAAGACGTTGCTCTGTTACATAATTAGATTAGTGAAGCCGAGATTCCGCAGAGTAAAGTGACAAACAAGCGCGATATAAAGTAACGTTTTCCCACAGTGCGGTTCTACAATAAGGAAGTAGGTACGGCGGCTATATCGAGGCAATATTTTTGTAATGTTATATGGCACAAAGAAGACATTGCAGCTCGTCGCCTGTGCATAATTTCCTTTTACAGTGCACCACTTCATTTTCATATGTATGACTATAAACTTTCGCTTCATATTGCCACCATGTTATTTTACTGCTTACTAGGGATATTATTAATGTGTTTTGCCGGGAAAATGTACGTATTTATTTAACACCTGTCGAACTTGAGAAGAAAAGCTTTTAAAAACTAAGGCAACCTACATGCGAAAACTCACAATGACCTTTGAAACATTCAGTACCTAAAATACCATGTCGAACCTCCAAAATCTACAATTCAATAATTTCAACCGGTTGCTCATAACAACATTAATTATTATGTCATTCAATTTTATCGCATTGGTACCTACATTCGTTTATCTTCTATCATTTTTGAAAGTCCACAAATTCGCTTTGGAACTCACTACGTTCAATTGATATTTTCAAGTGCGCTTCAAATTGAAGCTAAAATTTGGTCTATCGTGTTTATTTCAATTTGGAAATTTGATATATGATCAAAGCCAGTTTGAACACAATTTATCAAGAATGTGTCATATTTTATGGCCAACTTAAAGAGGCCATCTCCGAGTTATATCCTGAAACAACCACTGAAAAAGGTATATTATCTACTGTCCGAATTGCATCCGTCGATAAGCAACAGATCCTGATAATAAAATTTATAATCTATTATCAAGCCATATTATATTATAATATTCAATTGCAAGTGAAAATTTCCAAAGAATTTATTATGAACATAGAATATCGATATCTAATTATAAGAGAGTTGTGAGTTGTAATGAGACTTACGATAAAAATATTGTTCATGTATACTGATTTGTTTATCAATTTTTCAACCCAAATTCGATAAAATGGAATTCATGCTGATGGCGATGACTGGTAGAGGGTTTGGACTAATAGAATTCAACCAATTTACCATGGACCAGTTTGTCCTACACGCACTGACAAATATGTGGAAGTTGAGATTCAATGGCCGAATCACGTCCGGCCTTAGCCATCAATGTTATTCAAAGACATAAACCTTTGGAATGCCAAATACATACGTTAAAAATGTTGACGCTTTCGCATCTACAAGGCAACGTCGTTAGTGACAAACCTTCTAGTAATGTTAGAACTCAGAGCAGTATAGCAATTTCCTGAGGAATACCTACCATATCTTTGGTTTGTTTTCCACTAGAGATTTTTCAACGGGATTGTTTCAATATGGTCTATTGGTAGTTTGGTAGAAACCTAATGAAAAGCATTCAATATAATTATTTTATCATTCTCTACGACACTTATATAGGGTAGCGTCTCCGAGTCGTATATTTTATAATAAGTAATTATTCTGTTCAGTTAATCTTCATGTTTATTTCAACCATCCATCCATCTTGCGCCAATGTTGATCTGGTATTTTTGTTTAAATATAAGGTAACCGTATAACATGGCAACAGTTACCGATTGTTTGGTAACTATAATATCAAGGCAAACACCACAACAAGCACATGTTCGTGCGCCTCCCTATACACACACCTACGTACTCACTGACAACACTGCAATCAAATCCCCACTCATTACTTTAAACTCTTGCGATGCCAAAGTTATTCTGAACAAAGAATCCTCCGCGTCGTAAAAATCTCATTTTCTTTTAAATGTACAACATAATAGTATATTGTGCAACAAGCTACCCATGCGAGTTGTACACTATACTTTTTCTACGACTCTTAATAATTATTATCACTATTGTGTAATTAATATCGATTTTTACTTTTTGTTTTTGGCGGAGGTGCCAGATCATTTCATTCCCATTCAGTTTGCACTCGTGGCAACAGTTAGGGAATGGTTTCATTTCCGTACAGTTGTACAATGTGCCACGTTTCCTAATCGGTATCGATTGCACAATGGTGATATTACCGTACAGTCGTAGAAAACATACCTTTCGAAACATGATCGAAATTTTGTCAAGCTGCATAGATCAGCGCTTTATGATCCGTTAATATTTTAAAACGGCGGTCATACATATATGGACGAGAATGCTTTACAGCACAATAAATTGCTTAAATTTCTTTGTGATCGGTTGGATAATTGATTTCGACTTTATTCAAAGTTTTACTGCCGTATGCCACTGGATTATGGTTTTGTTCGATAGCGCAGCACTGATAACAAAATTTAATGGACAATAAATTAATTTTGCTCCGAAAAATCTGGATAGTCTAATCCGGGTGGTCAGTTGAAGAATGTTCAAGCTGGCTGGCTGGCTGGATATGCCCATTCGAATGAACCATATCTTCTACATAATTTGTTAAAACATTGAGCCAAGTATCTCCTAAACATTTTAAGATCCTCTTTTTAATGGGATCAGGAAATATGTTTTAGGATGTTATTATGTCACCTAAATAAATAATGTATTTCCTCAAGAATCCCCAACTGGAAGATTTTATTTTAAGTTATGCACGTCAGGATTACCAAAAAGATTATCAAAATATCCAAGGTACGTATTGTAAGCAAATTAGTCGTGAAAACCACAAAAATGGAAACAAGATTTGAAATTTTGGTACTAAGCTCACAAAAGGAACCCAAATACAGATCCGAAGAGTTTCCACCTAGGTTTCCACCCTACCTTAGTCTGAAAACCACCCCCAAACGTGACATGGCGACGATTTTCGGCGTTTTGGTCGTAAACCTTAATTTTTACGAATAAATGTTATGGGACTTTTGTTCCCATTAAATTATTCACAAAATCTGTCATACAATATTTTTTTGCGTATCTTTCATCCAACGCTCATAAATGACCTTGGAAAATAAACGTAGTTTTTAGCGCCCAGACAAAAATGTACACAGGGTCGTTTTTTGCGGCGATTATCTCGAAAAGTATTAGCGAGAGCAAAAAATGTATAGAATAAAAATTAAAGAGCAGTTCTTTCTCAACCAGGTCCACATTAAATGAAATATTTATGAGAATGTGTTAGTGAGCATATAATAATTTATTATATGTATGCATTTCGAACTTTGAGCCTTTGAGCGCGATTCCACACCACTCTTAATGAGATAGAGCTCTCGGAGCGTTTTGTGAAAGTGTTTTTCCCTATTATAGGCCTATTAACTATATTTATTCATTTCTCTCTGCAAATTCGTTCTCCTTGACGGGATTTGAAATTTGAACAACTCTGCTCATGAAAATTGGAGCACAATGTTTTGCAGCGCAAACCAACTTCCAGCCAGCTGCATCGCTTTCCACAGTTTTTTTTTACAGCCGCAGAGTATAAGCTGAAGAATTGGCGCTGGCGCTGATGGCGATCAGAGTTCTGTTTATTTTTCTCCAGCCTCATTCATTTGCATTGAACTTTCTTCCTTGCCACGAATGAATCTGATAAAAAACACGATCAATTTTGTTTATACTCCTTATCGCTCTTTTTCCATCGAATAAAAACATAATTCGCTTTTTGAGAGATGCTGTGAGAAATAATAAGGAGAAGGCGTATAGTTCCCATGACTCACAAATTTTTACTATTTTAGAGAACTGGAAATATATTTTATTTGGCTGCGACACAACTTCTGCCTTTCTCGGCAAGGAAATATTATAAACATTATTTATACAAGAAAGGTACAAAAAGTGGTCGCCGTGTTTAAATACTGAAATACTGAAATACTGAAATACTGAATTTATTCATGTTAGTAAAATACAGGATTTTTTACACTCGTCAAAAAAAAATATAACATGATGTAATGACTAAAATAACTATAATAGTAATGTGGACGAACAATTTTCATTATACAATATAAGAATATGGGCTTAAATTTAACAATCAACGAATATGAAATAAAATGAGCTAAAATGAATTAAAATAAAATCGAACAATACAAAATATCACATCGCTGCATTCACATCAAAATTTAAAAAATCAGTGGTGCTGTAGAAGGCCTGACTTATCAAGTATCCTTCATCGTCAAAGATGGCATTGCAAGACCTGGAGCGAAATTTACGCTTGCCCTATCACATCAGGCTCCATGAAATGAGACATCTTAAAATCACTATCGGTTCACTTCATTCAATAAGTTAGTTGGCCAATAGAGCCACGCAGTCATTTACTCTCGACTACCACCGACATCTGCCGCGTCAGCACAACATTCTTATCGCGTTTTCTTTCCATCAAACTCATTCGTGGCGAGAAAGAACTGAATGCAACTAAATTGGGCTAGAGAAAAGTTACATAACAAAATTCTAATGCCAGAACGAGTGACTTCAATTATCAAGCTGATATCCTGCGGCTGTTAAAGGATGTAGAAAGCGATGCAGCTGTATGAAAGCTCATACGACGAATTTGCAGAGAAATCATTAAAAAATTACATTTTATCGGTGGTTCGGATCTGTATTTGGGTTCCTTCTGGGAGTTTAGTATTTCATTGCCGTTCTTTTCCAGTCAATCAATCAATTTCCCAATCTTGACTAACTTGTCAAAAATGATGTGTGCAGTTTAAAGCTATGCAGGGTGTTCAATACTTATTTAACAAGCGCTTCAAGACGCCCACTCGAAATAGTGTGACTGTTTTTATACAATAAATTCGACCAAATAATAATTCCCAAGAAATATTTTCATTTTTTTTTGTGCTCTGATTGGATAATAACAAAACATAACTCAAGTGTAATTTGCAGATTATTGTTATGCAGCCTAGTTTAACTTGAATTATTTTAGGCTTGACTTGAAATTCTCAAGTCGGCTTCCAGCGTATTAAAGAGCGACTTGTTTAAGCCGGGTGAGTTCAAATCAGTAGCGGCTCGTGATGTGCAAGTATGGGTGTGCGCTAAGCGCTACCAAAAAAAAACTGAGTGGAGAATACGACGCATTCACCTTCTCATTTGAATAATGGATAATTGGTTTAAGGTTTGTGACTTAACTAAAATGAGATCCAAACAAAATCGCAATAAACCAAATCAGAAAATCGTTGTATCTATCGCTTCAGCAGAAAAAAAAAACAAGTTTAGTATTGTTTCGTGGAAACAAAAGTCAATTATCACCTACCATTATAAAAAAAGGCCATACCAGCAAAAGTATACGTATATTAATATAAAAACTGGAAGTATCTACATCTACAAGAATCTTATCTTTAAATAAAAACTCTATAGCTCGGTTTTTTAGCTTGAATTAAGGAAGGAAAAGTTTGAAATTATGTTTTGCACCCGAATTTTCACTTCCACTAGCACCCTCCGACTCACCAACAGCGTCAGCCCGAGATATAATTTGTAGTTATCGTACCTTAAAACAATTAATAATTATTGAGTCTGACGAAAACCAAAAATACAACCAACAAAAATCACCATACATAGATAAATATATTATGTTGGGTTGAAATCATTTGCGTTTCAGTTTACAAGAACCACGATACAAAAAGAACGGTATGCCAATTTGTTCTGTCAAATTTCACATTTACGCTTCGCGCGTGCCGTTGCCGAGAAGAAAGGCATCTTTTTCTGCCACTAACTAAGGCTAGACTTGTATACAGGGTGCCACAGATTCGAGTGCATGCATGGGGATCTCAGTTATTATAAGAGATACAGGGTCGGTTAAATGGTTGCAAAGTTGCGCATTCTTATGCTCAACAAAATGCCGTTTTGAAATTTGAAAAATTCCGACAACTTCCGAAGATATTTGGAAAAAACCGAAAATTCGCAAAAACGTTATTATTATCTCCTGAGTTTATTTGAGAAGATATTGTGAAATGAATTACACTTTCTGATTGCCACTTTTTCTCCTCTAAAAGATGGCGGTATCAAATTGAGAATCTGACGTTTCGTCTTTGACCGGCCATCATCAAGTTAATTTTTTTAAATACGGACCTGGATTTTTGATTTTATTTCTAGTTATCTTTTGACGGCATTGAGGTAATTAGATGAGGGTGTAGAGCAATGGGTTGCCTTAGCAACGTCAATATTTTTAATTATTTTTCACCTATTATTGTTATTTTCAGTATTTTGTTAAAATTGATTCAGTTTTTTATATATATTTTTTTTTATTTTCCATGTCATTTGTGGATTTAATTTAATTTCATCCTCGATTTCATCAAATGTATCGTTATTGGATGTTATTTCGATTTTGGTTCGGTCAATTAGGCTTGTTTACTTATGCAGGTTTTCTCATAAGAATAACGTGTCGAATAATAAAGATGGATCTATGAACCAAACTATGAGTTGGGGAGAAAAGGGTTGCCTAACTAATTTTCTCTGGTATTATTTTTTAAATGAGTATTTTTTTCGACGATTGCGATACCTCAATACATTAAGGACGTCAATAGATAATAAAAAATAAAATAAAAAATCCAGGTCCGTATTTAAAAAAATTAACTTGATGATGGCCTCTCAAAGACGTCAGATTTTCAATTTGATACCGCCATCTTGTAGAGGAGAAAAAGTGGCAATGAGAAAGTGTAATTCATTTAACAATATCTTCTCAAATAAACTCAGGAAATAATAATTACGTTTTTGCGAAATTTCGGTTTTTTTCGAATATCTTCGAAAGTAGTCGGGATTTTTTAAATTTCGCGGCGTGTATGTGTATCGTGGATGAAACGGACTGACAGGATGTCAATAGTGACTTACTGACAAGTCAGATAACAAATAATTGTACTGGAACAATGACAAATGTACTAAATTGCTTCGTTTTTAACTAAGATATGAGTACAATCAGCACACAAATATTGTACAAGTTTTGGGACTGATTTCCATAGAAAAAATGAATCTGACTTGAGCGCCGAACGAATACACATATATATTTACTGGGACAGGCTGACAGACAGCATCGTGACTATTGAACGGAGTAGAAGATGTGAAAAGCGCGGCAGCTTTGTGCTAATAGATAGGGTATTTTTGCACTTCTAGGCAATATAAAAATAGCAAAAATACTCCGTAATATGAAAAATATTCTGTTTCGCCGGCAGTGAGCACGAGCGCTCTTATTGACAAGCCTCCCCTGGTTCAAATGCGCTTAAAACTATGGATGTAAGCGTATATTAATATTATCAGCCACTGCCACGGCCAGCAAAAACAAGAAGAAATGAAAACGAGATTCTATAAAGAAAATTCTTATAACAATTTTATTTCGATTAACGGTGCATTTTCATATAGCCTAGAGTCCCACAGAAGTGAAAAAATATCGTTATATATATCAACACAAACCTTCGGCGCCTCTAGGATCTTTTACTCCGTTGCATAGTCACTGTTCTCTCAGTCTATCCCAGCCTATGTGTGTATGCGTTCGGCGCTCCAGCCATATGCATTTTTGCTAAGGAAATTTGTCGGTATTCGAGAAATCACCCCATATTTGAATACACTCTAGGGACGGAAAGCGTTTTTACTTTTTCAGCTGTGTGTCAAACCTAGTACAATAATTGTGCTGATTGGACTGATATCTTAGATCAAAATAAACACACCTAGTACATTGGTCATTTTCCAGTACAATTGTCTCCTGTCTAGTCAGTTGTCACTATATTGTCATTGTCAGTCTGCGGTCTGCGTGTATTCATTCAATATAAACAGATTTGCCAACAGTGGGGATTTCTCCTTACGGGTAGGGATAATCATGCCATGTATGGACGTGGTCGAGAATTTTTCATAACCAATAACACGTATAGGGAAAATTAACACTTCACGGTATTTTAGAAAGTTGTACGCCGTGATGTGATAACCATACACGTTTATTAATAATGATACCTCTACTTTTACCGAGGTGGATTTTTTTAACGGTAGCCTAATTGAAATGTTTTTTCACGAAACAATATTTGATTATTGTTTTTGCTAAAGGAATAAATACTTCGGTTTTTCAATTTGGTTCATTCCGATTTTATTTGGAACTCATTTTGATTGAGTCACGAACCTCAAGTAAATAACCAATATTGGTGTGGTTTCCTTTTGGTAGCGCACACTCCTTCCTTCACTTCACGAGCCGCCACTGATTGTGACACAGTAGTCATTTGAATTTGAAAATTGAAAAGATCAATAGGCATATCAGAAAATCATTCAAATTAAATTCATCTGTGGCTTAAAATACCTCAAAAGCCATGTATAAAGTGGCGGTAGGCCCCCAACTGAACCGAGTGCCTTTCATAAAAAACTATTATGTGTTCACGTGTGAAATAAACTTTTTCACATGTGGATCATTCGATGTATGATGAACCAAACTTGTTTATCAAGGCTATGAGACTGATGATATTTAGGTATTCCTAAAACACCTTACGATATGCTCGCACCAGTAAATATTATAAATCTATATCCGCCTTCTCTAGGCTCTGTCACCTGCTCAACCTCAACAATGCACTGCCGTTTATTGGAATTCCTCAAGTTATGGAGCGAGTTGCTTCATCAAACCCGTATTAATATCATAAATTCATGGAGTATGAATTTTAGGGCAAAACACAGATATAAATACGGAACCTCGCCGCTTTCAAGTCGCCTGTGTATCGTGCGAAAGGTTGAAGCAGCATCTGACCTTAGCCACGGATTGTTCGTTGTTATCCCATGCACAAGCACAACGAGCGATTGGAAAAAACTAGACACGTCTTGACTTACATCGTGCCTTAGAAAACAGCTTATCTTCGCGACTAGAAGAATTTTGCAGATGCAGCTCCGTAATTTTATCGATTCATATAATCGATGGCCAATTAAAATACATGTGTCCATATGTTTAAAGCTTTACCCATATCTACCAAAGGCATTTATTTTGTCACTTCGGAAAAGAACAATTTATAGGTTGATGTTGATAGTGTTTCTATTTACATATAGAAGAGAAAATTAAAGACAAATAATTACCTCATCAAGCAGCTCGAACGTGATATGTGAACGATTAATATTCGAATTCGTCCTAATGATATTCGAGACAGTTCATGTTAGGGGAATAAGAATTTGAACAAAATAAATAACCAACATAGACAGAATTTGTTCTAGTATGCGTTTGAAAAATTCAAAGCGCAGTGTTTGAAAACGATTTGGCGTCTTCTCTGAGCAACGCTTCCATTTAATTCATTATTCGCAAAATGTCCGCCACATATAAATGAGAATTACGAGAATGGTGCGACCCTCGTTGTGGCCGTTGTGGCCAACCACGTAAACGGTCCCCATAAAAATTATAATAAACATTGTACAGACCTTTAAGAAGGATATATGGCTCCTAAAATATGGACTACTTAAAAATAAATCTAATAAAAAGTATCGTTTTATTCGTCCAGTATGTTTTGCCGCTTTTAAAATGTTTTTGTAGTTTGGGTAGATTATATGTTTGAGCGATAATATTTGCGGCAAATTACGGTGATAATAAATTATATGTAATACAAAAACTACTCGGAGAACACCTTTGTCTAGAATGGTTAGTATTATTTTTTATTTTCATCATCATGAAAAAGAAAGTCTAAGAAAATACCAATGATAACAATCAAATCATAACGCTAAGCAGTTTTTATTAATTGTTGCTACATTGTAATTTCACATATGGCTGGCTTCAGGCAGACACGTGCTAGGTACTAAAACTATATTCTGTAATGTGGTCTGAATTGAGATGCATGATCAGATAACGCTTTAAAAATGTATAGTGGGAAACACAATGTTATTGGATGAAATTGAATAAAACATACTTGAGACTACAAATAAAAACATTATTATCTATCTTTTGATAAATCTAATTTGAGTTGAATCGGTTTAGAAAATAAAGTGGTGTTTCTTGGCCCCTCCCGATTCACTTTCCAAATTCTCAGTATATAAGTCGGTTTGTTTACGTTCCCTGGTTTCAAAGCTGTCAGACTTAATGAATTGGTCGATAGGGATGCGGGGGTTGTCTGTCTTCTAATGAATATTAATCACGATATAAATTACACATTATTCTTAACATTTCCAGCAGCTCGTCGTCTATGGCGGCACTAAAAAATTTCCAGAGCCTTGAGCTGAAATGTAGTTCCGATATTGGAAGCGTCGGAAGCCATTTGAATTCGATTACATATTTGAGATTCCAGTTTCCTTTTTTTTGTTTCTGACAAAAATAACGTTTTGTCCTCCACGAAGAAGTTCAGTCGCAAAAACTCCTTGAATATAGTGAACGGGCGTAACCTATAACAGAACGTGTTGGTGTCAAACAAAAGAGAAAGCTTTAACCGATTTTAATCTGCTAATGGATGTGCCTCGGTACTCTCTTTGGTACCCACTGGAGAAAAATAAATCTATTCGTCTTTACATTTCTTAGACTTCGTCTCTTCGTCATTATATATGATCAACAGTGAAAGAGGGCGACAATCACGTATTTTATAAAATCCAAATAATTGGAAAATCTCATCTATATTCAGTCATCCAGAACGAATTGAGTATTTGCCACTTGTTATTCCAGCATGATGACTATTTCCCTATGGCCCAATGTGGGAATCTGTCAGAATTTTGGATATTGTAATGTAAATGTAATCAGAGTCAGAATATGGCTTTTGCACTAGTGGATTTCCTGGTTTACTGTGAATTTAATCACTCAAGAAATGAACTGGAAGCATAGTCTTCAGTGTAGTAAACAGTTTTCTATATTCAGTCACCGCCTCATTCAGATTTCGGATAATAACATAGATCAAATGGTGCGGGCTCTCCTTGCCTGATGCTAAGATTATTTTAGTTACCGGACAAAAGCAGGGGATGTTAAGCTCTCCTTCCTGCCAAAAAAACTCCCTAAGGACTTTTCACCACGTTCTCCCAGAATGAAATCAGAATGCTTGGTCAAACCTATTGCATACTATTTATTATCAACTATCCATTAAAAATGTTGTACCTGCATACATGCATCTATTCGCCAGTACATCAGATATTCATAAGCTTCTCGTAAGTAAGACAAGACACTTGAAAAAAAGGACTTGAAGGATCTTTTTGTCTGATGGGCAATATGTTGTAAGGGCGGACCCTAATACGCTATCGGTGTCTCTTGGGAGTGTCCGATCTTTCCCAATTAGATATCCAGACTGTTAGCTGAAGTTACGATATAACTGCTGGATCAGATATATAAATAGTTGGGTTACAGCTACCCCCGTCTAGGAAATTCCTTATTTCTCTCTTGCCGCTACTGTTAATGAGATAAACCGACTGTTTATCAGTATTGCAGCCAACCAGAAATTCATGCCCTTTCTCCCTTTCTAAGAAGGAAAAGTATCAACGTTCCATTTTTCTAAATTTTGATCTAATTCTAACAGAAGTGTTTGTCACATCTGCGTTAAACTTAACTCCGAATAATCAGCGGTTTCTATGAGTTTCATTATCACACTCTTTATTCTTTGCACGAACCAAATTTTCGAGAGGTGAGGTCTGCCCCGCATCGAGTGTATAGACTCAAGAAATAAAAAGCTTCATTCTTATTATGTTTGTTTATATAAAGAAGATTTGTCAATTGGGATTTCTCGCCCGTCGTATTTTCGTTCCCCGTAGAATTATTCGCAATCTAAAATTGATCCTTTTCTCATTGCTACGATAACCAATAATGAAGGAAATAGATCCGCTCAAGCTAATTTATAATTTATTTGGGACAAAATCTCCACTGATCAGCTCGCAGCCTATTTGTTAAGACATATACATCATCATTCCAAATATAAATGGCAAAAAGCAGTATTTTTTGCCATATTCTTCCGCAAGCTCCGAACTCCTTCGCTTTTCAAAAGGGATTTAGTTTACATTTAATCAGCGCGAATGAAAGCAGACGTTTTCAAAAGAGGCTTTAAAATCTGAAGCTTATTATGGTGAAACTATCTTTTTTTAGAGTTTTTTTTTCCTAATAAATATCTGCTCTTTCATAGGGTGAAACGCAATATGATTTTTGTTAATGAGACGGTTTAAAGACCACGTTTATTTTCCAGCATTGTCATTGATAGTGGCCCAGAATTATAGTTGATATATACAATCATTTCAACTTCTATAGGTTTTGAAAATAAATGTTATTCTTCCTCATATACATAAATCATCACAGAGGCTACAACCCTTATCGCTGTTCTATTGTTATTGTTTATTTTCGAAATTTTTCGAATAGGGCTTGAAATAAGTTGCAATATCAGAAACTTTCTATACCTACTGGAAGTTTACAGTCTCACATCAACTGCAAAAGTTACTGATTAAACCTTAAACACTATAATACCTGAAAGTTCACATATTAAGAGAGTTATAATAATAAAAGATAATAACATTCAAAATGAAACATCAAATTTGTATAGTGATGTAACGAGTTTCGCTATAGAAACCACTAGTCGAATTTCAATTTATGTATTCAAAGTCACTACAGCACAACCACAAGTATTTATGTACACACTCGCAGCCTATTTATGTTTAACGATTTATATTTCGCGGCCAATCAACTGCTCTGAATTGGCGGCACCGCATTCTTATACATATTTCAGACCCCTACGCCGAAATTGCAAGAATATCCCAGGTCTTTCGAGAACTCTCTTTAAGCTTCCACCGCGTTCGCGCACCGTCACAGTGGCTAAGAACTCGCGTTGCAGGGCAAATATTGGCGACAAAATGATGTCTTGTCACATTGCACCCTCCTTAAAACATTTCGTACATTTCGTCCCGAAATGTCTTCATGTCGGTATCGGCATCTGTTCCCAAAGATGTACGATGAAAATAGCAGTCCACTGTCCTTTGGTTCGTCCTAGTGGAAGGATGGCAGCACACCAGGATGTCAACGCCACTCCCCTTGAAAATCACTTCCAGCATGCTTCTCATCACACGCCAGTCCACGCGGTCATTGGTCATCTTCGGAATGCCCAAACGATTAATTCCTGTGACATCATCGAGTTTCGAAGATGATTCAGGGTTCTCCAGACATCACTGTAGGTGGTCGGATATTGTGGAAGCTTTTTCGTTACAAGGTAGAACAGGTGTCGTGTTCCTTCTCTGATTGGTAGCACCTTCCCCACCTCTGGCCTTTGTCGTCGCAGATGGTCCAGTTGTCCAAATTTCCGTTAAAAAGCAGCAGCAAGTCCACTCTTTATGCTGAGGTCTTCAGTGGCCCAGTGAGCCAACGAGTATTCGACCGGTGCTTTGAACAAATCCAGCTGCCTCTCCTTAATAATGCCATTCTCGACTTTCTGGCCATTGGAGTGAAGGGAGATGTAGGTTTCCAGTGACGTATCCTCCTTGGGTGACCTGACCAGCCTTACTTCAGCCTCCTGATCGTCATGATTCCCAGCATACAAGGCCAAACGGTTGAAAAGAACAACCCTGGGTATTCTGATCCTGTAGACGACGTCATTGATTCGATCCTGGATCTCATATGGGCCCTCCCAAGAACTTTGCAGTTTTGGGAAGAAGCCACGTTGCCGCTGTGGTCGTGTGCCTTCTACGGCATTCACGTCGTAAGTCTCCTTCATCCTGTCGCTGACACTTAGAATGTTCAGACGGAATAGCTGGTGTATATCGTTAATTTTTCTTCGAAGATCGCTTGCGTAGTCTTCTTCAGCGACAGCCACCAAACTTCAGATTAAAGGTCAGCCGGAGTTCGCGACCCATGACTATTCTAGCAGGAGTTTCGAGCACTGCAGATGGGTATGCCAAGAGGAATAGGTGGAGGTGTTCGTTCCAGTCTCTTTGATGGTCAGAGATAACTTTGGCCAAGTGTCGGTTGATGGTCCGGCTCATTCGCTCCACCTTGTTATCCGATTGTGGGTGCAGCGCTGTCGTTCTTGTCTTCTTGATCTTCAACACTTCACGTACATTCTGGAACAATGCCGATTCAAAGTTTTTGTCCTGGTCCGAATGCAGCTCCAATGGAACACCAAAACGGCAGATCCATCCCTTAACCAGTACATCAGGTACTGTTGCCGCTTCTTGGTTTGGCAAGGCATACGCTTCGGCCCACTTGCTGAAATAATCCATCACGACCAGGATGTATTTATTCCCTCCGTTCGACTCAGGAAACGGTCCAGCATCTATGGTGATCCTTTCAAACGGGCTTCCAACGTTATACTGGCGCATAGGAGCTTTTGGGAGTTTCAGTGGTCCATTGAAGCGCAAACGGCACATCTCCTGCACCACTCTCGGACGTCTCCCTGGCAATTTATCCAGTAAAGCCGTTCTTTTCGCAGCGTCTTGGTTACTCCCACATGTCCACCCATGATACCATCATGGACCTCCTTCATTACTTCTGACTGTCGGTTTCCAGGAACGACTATTTGCCTCCGATCTTCTGTGCCATCCAGATTCTTCACCAGCCTCTTCAGGATGCCGTCGTCAAGAACCATCGAGTCCCATTGAGCCACGTGGGACTTCACGGTGGTCGAGAATCGCGCGACTCCTTGCCAAGTTCAATTATGAAAAGAGCAAAATTACCGACATTTGTCCACATATTTCCCTATGTGGGGAAAGAAACTAAAGTAATTTGGAAGTGATAAAGAGGTCGATAGGTTCTTGTCAACCATTAGGTTGAAGGTGAATGAAGGAACTGTCAACCTGTTTTACATCAAAATGTGGGAAATCTGACCGTATGTTGGTCCTCAATGTAACCTATTTTTTACCTGTTGGTAAATAACAATGACAGGAAAAATACACTTGTATATTAATGTGAAATGGACAAGGATACAGAACTATGGCACCGTCGCGTACATGTAAATAATGGAGTATGAATTTTGTCACGTGGCAAATTTAAACAATTACTATGGCGTCTTACTTGGTATAATATTTACGTAGTAGTCTATTGATTATTGGAACAAGATGTAACTGTGAAAGAAACTTTTCTGTATAATATCGGCAAGATACTTGCAGAAAATTCATGCGCCCTAATTACATGTCCATTTCGATACATTATTACCAGAGCTTGCAAAATTTTGAAACATAACTTTGAATCCAAAATAACTATAATAGCCTAGGAATGTTATAAATAAACTTGCCAGTGGTTGTTATCATCTTTGAATATGTAAATATCCCCAAAAGAAGTCAGAAATTCAATACAATTCGGACATAACACATTGTTTTTCTAGATGCTGACATTGAAACATGGCCGCACTCATATGTTGTGTACAAGGTAAATTTTTCGACCTTGATGACATTATTTCTTAACTTAGGTCAAAATTGACTAGATATCGACCTTTGTTATAACCTAATAGACAGGTAGCAATAGAGTCAGAATTGTGGTGATAATTTAGTAATATTTCACCTAAATTCAGATGAAGAAATAAGTCTTGTCCTTGAAGGTAACATTGTGGTTATTTTCGAGTAATTTTAGACTTATTCTCACACCTTAAACAGGGTGTCCGGAAAGTCAACGATAATACTTAAAGGCGTGATAGACCAACTCATAAGCTTCCAGAAAAACATAATATACAGGGTGTTTAATTAATTTTGCGAAAAAATTCAGGGTGAGTTTCCCCACTTAAAAATCATAAGAAAACTTTATATAAAGGTGTGTCCGAAAATGCTTCGTTACAGAGCTACAGGGTGTTGAAGTTTTATTTTTATTTTTGTTTTTTCCAAATAATATTTGAACCAATGTCTATATTTCCATAAAAACCTACACTCATTTGTCCTGACATGTACAGCCATAACTTTTTTGGACGTAACCGTATGACATATTTGAGTGAAAAAACATATTTCTTCTTTATTTTTATGCAAAAAAGGCATACCTGTTAGAAGTCTCTACATGGAACCATTTTCGAGATATTTAGATTTGAAATAACTAATACATATGATAATGAAATTATGGGCGAGCATTGTGTTTCAATGATAGTGCCAAAAATACAGCATAAGTTTCCTCACTTAAAAATAAAAAGAAAATCTCATATAAAGATGTGTCCGGAAATGCTTCGTTACAGAGCTACAGGGTGTTAAAGTTATTATTTAATTTTTTTTTTTTAGTTTTTTTATTTGTTTTTGTTTTAATAATATTTGCATGAAAGTTGTTGATAACATCACACACAAGTCGACTTTTATCTTTTTCACTAAAAATATTAAGCATTAATGCGTAATATGTTATAACTTCTAGCAGGTTACCTTCGCCATAATTTCAAAATCCCATGTATTAATTATTTCAAATCCAAATATCTCGAAAATGGTTCCACGTAGCGACTTCTAACAAGTATGCCTTTTTTGCATAAAAATAAAGGAGAAATATGTTTTGTCACTCAAATATGTCATACGGTTACGTCCAAAAAAGTTATGGCTGTACATGTCAGGACAAATGAGTGTAGGTGGCGCCCTCTACAAGTAAGAGCAAAACTGAGATAAAATTCGAATTCCGCATAAAAAGAAACCCCTCAAATACCGATTTTTATGGAAATATAGACATTGGTTAAAATATTATTTGGAAAAAACAAAAATAAAAATAAAACTTCAACACCCTGTAGCTCTGTAACGAAGCATTTCCGGACACACCTCTATATGAAGTTTTCTCATTATTTTCAAGTGGGGAAACTCACCCTGATTTTTTTCGCAATATTATTGAAACACCCTGTATAATATTTTTTATTTTTATTTCATTTTTTTTTATCTGACTGCTCCCCACCACCTTTTCCTTCGCAATTACAAGCCAGTCACGAAAATTTACACGTACTTGGTTAAAAAGAAAATAAAAATAAATTATTTCTCTGTAAAATAAGATTTTGAATATTTCGAACTTTTAGTGGCAATATCTCGAAAATCATATAGTTTCTACTAAGGTCATATTATGTTTTTCTGGATGCTTATGAGTTCATCCATCACCCCTTTCAGTATTATCGTTGACTTTCCGGACACCCTGTATATGTCATGATTGTACAAAAGACCATGCATGTTTATCTTTTTCTTTTCTTTTGGTCTCGAGTTCTTAGATTGTTTGTTGGGACATCAGGTCAATATTTCAAATTTTCAAATGATTTGGCCACCTCATTGATTTGAGCGTTTGAGGTTATTCATAAAGTTGAATGACCTTTGTTATCTTGTCCTTGAAGTCAACTTTTTTGGTTATTTTCAAGTAGGTTTAGACTTCTTCGTATCCCTTATATTTGTCGTCGCTGTATATGACACAATTTATGGTTATTTTTAGTCACCTGTAACTATACTGAATAACTTACAGGAAAATTATCTTATAGAACTTTATTTATGTCGTGAATAAGATATAGTTGCCTCGAGCTGAATAACCAATAGCTGTTTATGACATTGAAGTTAAATTGCAAGGTAAAAGGAGGTAGTTTTATACCAAATCAAGACATTTTTTTTTTCTTTTGGTCAAGAGTTCTTAAATTGTTTGTTGGGCCGTTGCTTGCATCCGTGTCATTTCTTCAGGTAGTGGATAGCTTAGGATGGATGCGCTAGAAAGTGCCCTTTTCAACGTGCCAAAGACTTCCTGGCAATCTTCGTCCCATTGGAATCGTCTCTGTGCCTCCGTGAGCCTATGGAGAGGCCGGGCGATGTTGGCAAATCCTTAGACATACCGCCGGTAGTTGGTAAACAAACCCGGGAAACTTCGTAGTTTGTGAATGTTCTTTGGAACTGGCCACTCCTCAACTGCCTTTTTTTTTTGCTGGTCGACAGCAACTTCCTTCGCCGATACGATATGACCAAGGTATTGACTTTGACTTCGGAACAGTTGGCATTTCTTCGAGCTCAGCTTTAAACCAGAACTTCTTAGTCTTCGGAATACCTCCCCCAAATTCTTCAGATCTTCGAATGATTTGCCAACCACGATTATGTCAACGAGGTATACCAGGCATGTTGACCAGGATAATTCCTTGATCACAGTCTCCATTAGCCTTTCGAACCTGGCACGTGCATTGCATAACTCGAATGGCATAACAGTGAACTGCCACAGCACAGCACAGCGATCTTCTGGGTCCACCTCTACCTGTCAATATCCGCTCTTCAGTTCCAGGGTTGAGAAGATCTTTGATCCGGCCAATGTGTCCAAAGTATCGTCGATCCGTGGTAGCGGATAGCTGTCTTTCTTCGTCACGTTGTTCAGCTGACGATAGTTCACACAGAACCTAGTTGAACCGTCCTTTTTCTTAACCAGCACAACTGGCGAACTACTGGAAGGCTCGATGATACCGCCTTTCTCCATGTCCTGGATTATCTTGTCCGCCTCTTCCTTCTTCGCTAAAGGTAGTCTTCTAGCCGTTTGACGGATGGCTCGTGCACCTTCGGTGTTAATTTTGTGCTGTACCACGCTTGTCCGACCCTTCTCCTCCGTTCCGTTGTCAAAGATGTCACTTATATGTCTCAACAAGCCTCTCAATCGCTGCTTTTGTCTCTTATCCAGGTCCTTCGAAGAGGTGGCAACTAACTTCTCCATTTCTCACGTGAGAAGTCGCTTCAGTCTTGCACAGCTGTTGCACCACGGAGGAAATTGACGAGCAGAGTCCCAGCGGCGTTTCCTTTGCCAAGCTCACTGGGTGCTGTCATCACTCTGTCAGGCACACTCCCCTTCACTTGTACCTGGCTCTTTCCACAAGCAATTCCTCGTCCTATTTCGGAGTCGTGTAGTCTAGGCTCCATGCAACATAACGGTGCTTTCTTCTTTGACTCTTCCATCCAGACGACTCTACAGGGACATTCTCCCTCCTTTCTGGAATTGAAGCATCCCCAGCCAGCAGTACACGAACTATCTCCTCTTTCCCGTGTAGAATTACCTCTTCGTTGTTGACTCTCAATGTTCTATGCCTGAAATCCAATTGGAAGCCTCGGGAATTCATGATGTCCATTCTGATGATGATTTCTTCTTCAATGTCAGCAACCAGCATTGGATGTTCGAATCTGGTGCTTCCCAGAGACACTGCCCCTTCCACTTCACCATCTATTTTCGCCAAGACTCCTGTTGCCGTTCGTAGTCGCCACTTAGTTGGTTTAATCATTGTCGGTGTTGGAATAATATCGGGCCTGAGGATCGTCTCCGTCGCACCTGTATCCAGCAGCATGTTGCGTTGTTCTCCATTGATCAAGCCGTCTACTACGAGCTGCTCTGTTTGGGTCCCAAAGAGGCAACCATGGCCGTTTTCTTCGGGGCATACTGGTTACAGGTCGACGATTGCTCCTTCGCATCGTCCATCGACGCCAAAGCAGGTGCCCGCGTCTCTATCTTACATCGACTACGAATGTGGCCAAGGTCTCCACAATTCCAGCATCTCAGCTTTATTCGCTTGGAGGCCTCTATCTCCTTGACGACCCTCCTCACAGTTGCTTCGACGGTGTCCTCCTCCGGAAGATCATGTTCCTCCATCCATGACAAACTGCTTCGCCGCTTCAAATTCCAAGGCTTTGGCCAATGCTTTAACCAGTCTATCGGGACGATGAAGTATCAGGGACTACCTCATTTCCTGGTCTCGAAGTCCATCCAGGAAGGCCTGAACTGCAAGCCTCTCCGTAACGTTTTCTGGCGTCGTTGGATAATTCGATAAGCCAGTCGTGCAAGGCGAGCTACATCAGCTTGAAACTCCTGCAAGCTCTCGTTGGTCTTCTGAGAGCGGTTCTTCAGCTGAGAGTGGTAAGCGTGCTCCAAGTGAGTCTGACCATATCGAAGCTCCAGGTGTTTCACCAGAACATCGTCTGGATTCCCGTCGTCTCCCCGCGAAGTGCCAGAGTTAATGCCAGTGCTTTTTCCGGTCCAGTCCATCCATTTGCCCTTGCTGCTGCCTCGAACTGGTTATGGTGATTGTTCCAGGACAGCTTGCCATCAAACTGTAGTACTCTCATGTGGATTCCGGTGGTATCAGCTTCTATCTTAGCACTCGCACCGTGACTTCCGATTATAACTTGCCTTCGCACTTCCTTGATTTTTTCTTCCAAAGTCTTGACTGTATCTCCGAGCTGTTTCCCGATTATCTCTTCCATATCCATAGCTCTAGAAGATTTTTCGAGCTTCACTTCCAATTCCTGTTCCATAGCTCTAGAGGATTCATCGAACATTTCCTCCATCTTCCTCGAGTTCCTCTTCCATTGCTCTAGAGGATTCTTCCAATTTCTCCAACTTCCTAGAGTTCTCTTCCATAGTTCTAGAAGATTCTTCCTGCTTCTCTTCCATAGCTCTGGACAATTCTTCAAACTTCTCTTCCAACTTCCTGGAGTTCTCTAGAAGATTCTTCGAACTTTTCCTCCATTTTTCTAACAACTGCATTGGGATCAGAAATCTCGAATTGGAACGTATCGGGATCAATTGCATCTTCTATTGAAGCCTCACGAAGCCGTTGTTGTAGATCAGCTTTTTTTCCACTTGTATCCAAATCACGCTCCTCCAACTCCCTCTTCAACTCGGCAACCTTCAATACGGTCAAAAACACTAGTTTTGCAGCCATCACAGCGAATATGTATGTCCGTTTCTATAGCGCACAATAAATCCCACTTCTGACACCAATTGTAACGAATTTCGCTATAGAAAACACTTGTCCAGTTTTAACAATGAATCAATCAATCAATTGCTTTCTTTGCTTAGATAACATATAGAGTTCTAGCATCGTCAAACATTTCTAATTTATATATTCAAAGTCAATACAGCACAACCACAAATATTTATGTTCACAATCGCAGCCTTTTTATGTTTTACGATTTATATTTCGTGGCCAATCAATAACTGAACTAAATTGGCGGCACCGCTGTCTTATATTTATCCCAGGCCCCTTCGCCGAAATTGCAAGAATATCCCATATCTTTCGAGAACTCTCTATGATGTATAAGCTTCCACCGCGTTCGCGCACCAACACAGTGGATGAGAACTCGCGTTGCAGGGCAAATATCGGCGAGAAAATGATGTCTCGTCACAGTAATATAGATCAAATATGTAATGATGATTAAAAAATCCAAAAACAATAACTTAATTGACAGACTATTATTTTAAATCATATCTCTTTTATTATGTAATTTTCATAATAGTGTTTTAGTTCAATCAGTTTCTTATAAGTAAAATCAGAAGACTGTAGAGAACCTATATAAAAAAAGCGGATCAACTTTCACTTTTCCGACATTTTCATAAGATATTGTTCTCCTAAAATATTTTTATTCTCGAGTTTGCAAGAATATTACATTTTTAAATTCACACCAAAATGCCAAAACTGTCTCGAGAATTAAGAAAGCTTTATCACTCAACTACTTTATCTATTTCCTCATGAAGCTATGCTTAAATACAAAATTTCAGCAAGACCCTATCGCCAATTTATTATTTTTACAAATTGTACCCCAATTTGAACCGGCATATCTTGGTCGAAGATACATGTGCTTGACTTGTTTAGATACCTTTTGAAGACACTCTGTATAATCATATACTATATCTATTGATTTCCTTCTAGATCCTTACTAATCTTAATTTTCCATTGCAGGTACGTAAAAGCCAAGATCAAGAACGGTCCGTTAAGGGTAAGGAAATTGAGATTCAAGATTAACCAGCAAATGGAAAACATAGTTCTGATGAAAATATAAACAAAACATCTTTGTTTTGTGAAAAAAATAACATCTAAAACTAGTCTTCGTATATACATCTCATTTTATTGAGGTCCAAGCTTGGACCTTGACAAGTATGCAACCCTTGATCCAACAACAGAAATATTCCTTGTTCCGATTACCAATGCGAGACCAACTACATATAATTTTATTATTTCCTTTTGTACACATCAAGATTTATTAATTTAAAACTGTTGATATAGGTAATATGTCAATATTACATATTATGTTGTTGGTAATTCGTAATCACCTGAAAATCTTACACCGTGCTACAGGTTCCAGGATTAATCTGCGAATCGAGACCCCCCCTCCTTTATCAATTTCCTGACCTGTTCATATTAGTGACAAATTTTCCAGATTTTTTTGAAAATTTCGCCACACCCCATCAAAAATGTCTTGCTTGGCTTTAGCTCGACGCAAATTTAGATAAATAATCAATTATTTAGAAATCAGAGATTTATACAAGTGACTGTTTACTTAAAAAATCAATCATACCAGTATAAGCACTGGTACCTGATCTTCTTTATTGGATAATGTAAAAAGAGCCTATTAGTGAGAATACATATTATGTAAGGTTCACATTCAATTTGTTATCGAATTGAAACTGGTAAATTTCCTTTTGGCAAACTGGAAACATATGCTAGGCCAAATTCAATGTGAATGTTAGCATATGATTTCCGTTTGCCAAGCAGAAATTTGACAGTTTCACTTTGAAATGAAATTCAGTGTAAACCAGGCATTTATGTGAAACATTTCGAAAGCGAGTCTGCTTCCGTCTTCAGTCTTCATTAGAACCTAAAAAAAACAATTAGTGCAAATTTTAAAAATATCTTATAATTTTATATGTTTCGTGAGTGATTATCAGCAAAATTGTTTGTGTATGACACAAAATATCACTCTTTAATGATGTTGATTTTTTTAAATTTTCATATGATAAGTATTTATTATCCATTTTTGGGCTATGTGCCATTTCCCAATAAAGGTAACCATGTATTGCTAAGATTGAATACAGAGCAAGTTGCAACACAATTTATTACATTTCAACATCATGATATGCACATTCATTTTGGTTTTTCTGATCTCTATTTTAGAAAAAAAAAACACAAGGTGTAGAAGAAAGTTAATACGAGGTCAAAATTCAACTTTTTCTATTTCTAGATATATCTCATATGAAATTCCATATCCTCATTGGTTTCAAAGAAAAAAAAAATTGAAAAGGAAAGAGTTTATTGATTTATTGCTTCCACTGTTCAAATTAGACCAAAAGCTTTTATGAAAAAACATTTTGGTTTCTCCGGTTTTATATTTTACCTCGGTCATGAAACAAAACACATAAATAAAACACTAAAAATACTAAATATTCAATACTAAACGCAAACCGCATACGTCAAGACTATACAGGGTGATTTTTGAGTTGGTATTTTTCTTTTAACATTGTATAGAATGCAAAAAAATAAGAAAATTTTTCAAAAAAGTCTTATGAAAAAAATGCCTTTTTTATCATAACTTTCCTACTTCAGATATTTCCACATTTTTTTCATTACATTTGAATTGTAGTAATGTAAGTAATTCACCTTACTTCAATACAAATTAGACAAAAACGAATTTAACATACATACAAAACACCATATTAGATTTTAGCGATTTTGCCGTGCATCAAAATGGCTTTTATTTTTTTAAACAAAAACCGCTCGTCGTACGAAAAAATACCAAGAGACCAAATTAACTCCAAAGTGGATGAGTGTTTCAAAAATAATATTGATTTTAAGATAAAGCAGTGGCGTACTATTTTTTCTTTAAAAAAATCAATACAAATACGGTTCGAACGCCACTGGTAGAAATTTTTTAAAAACTATTACATCAAGAAATGTAATTTAATGGTCAAAAGAAGTGTACCAAATTTTGTGGAAATATCTGGAGTGGTAGGAAAGTTATGATGAAAAAGGCATTTTTTTCTTAAAACTTTAACACCCTGTATCTCGGTAACAAAGCATTTTTGGACATAATTTTATTTGAAAAATTTTCTTTTTTTCTTGCATTCTATACAGTGTCAAAAGGAAAATACCAACTTGAAAATCACCCTGTATACTGGGTGACAAACAAAAACAGACATTAGTCAACCTTACCATCGCCGTTGACTGTCAAAAATATGTCGTATTGTATTGTATGATTGTCAGGGACGAAGTTTGGACTTCAACGTGACGGATGTGATTCTACACACACCTACACAGTCTTGGACCCCCCAGTTTTATCCCCATTTCTAGAGATACTAAAAATCTGGTCACATAAATAAGTACTCTATTCTTTTTCCCAGTTTAGGTGCTCAGACTTTTTTTGTTGAGAAGTCATTGTGCCCTTTTGACATCTGAAAGAAACAAAAAACTACTCTTGACGGTTTTTCATAGTGGTTTCAGAAGAAAAATGGATAACTTCATTCGAAAGAGGGGCAAAAATTATACCGATCCTGAAAATTACACTACAAAGTAGACAAATGTATCGCATAAACCTGCATAATTTATGATAAGTAATTAAAAGAATAATTTACGATAATACTTCATCGTTAAATCTTTTTGTTAATAAAAACGGTTGATTAACCGTGACTGAAGTTCCTCAAGCCAGCAGTATAGATACTACCAAACTACTATTATAGATGATTCCAATCGTAGTACCTTGTTGTATGTGACCCATACATAGTAGCATATGCTACGGAGAGTAATGCATGCTTCGTTAGTGTAATAGATTTATCAAAAATTCAGCATTTACTTTTTTACCACGATTAATGTTGATGCATTCCACCATTGCCAAATTCTTCATTCAGGATTTTATGCTAAAATAATAATGTCATTGATTCCACATGATAAGAGGTTCAAATTCCATCATAATATTTTCAAGTATGTATTTCCAATCAATTTCTGTTTTTGTTTGTGCCTTTGCTTCAACTATTGTTTAAATCAACTTTTTTGAACGCAGTTTGCCTATTTTGAGAGCAAAAAACATACTGTCTGCACTTTCCGATGACTTTTTATTTCACTGGCAGCTCAATGGACAAGACACACCTTTTCAAAATCCACAAACGGCGTTTGAAAAACTTTATTTTCGAAACACTTGTGGTAATGAACATGAACATAGGGCAAACCGCGGGCTAAACAATTGAAATGACCGAACCCAATTTTCACGAGTAGTGACAGCCACTTTTCTGTAATGAGTTTAGTCTAATCATTAGTTTTTATATAATACTTAATATAACTTGTTGCTTTTAGGATTATGCGCGTACATTTTCTAGCCGATATAATATTGCTCCATGATAAAATCGGAAAGGTAATAATGAAAACAATTCGTTCGCAATTTTTCTCTATCTTGGAATAACAGATCGGATCAAAATAGCAGTCATGTCAGTTCAAAACACCCAGCTGATGCAAAATTTAGTTACAAATAAACAACACATGAGAAACTTCAAACTGTCTCATTATTTATGTTCGATCTAGGAACATGCATTCTATGAATTTGGAATGAACCACTTATTTCGTGAAAGTTATTACCGGTTCCAATTGACAATCCGGATTATTCTCAGAACTTCTTAATTGAAATGTATTCACCTATGACTGTAGATTTGAAAAGTTGTGTTGGATATCTCCATATTCCTTTTTGTTTAAAATAGGTATATCTAATTATTCATGCATTATCCTCTTCATGGACCAGGCAGATCAGACTGTGAAAAGTATATTAGTATGCTCGCTTTTGAGTCGAGCTCTCAATTAGTACTGTGGAAATATACCACGAGATGTATTCAAACAACATGTGGTTCACGCGAAAATCGTAATTAGATTTCCGAGTAAAATGTTCAATACAATTCAACAAGAATAATATGCACAATAGACAGCAGCACAATATTTTTAATTAAAGCATACCTTACTTTAACGTCATTCCGGGATTCTCCAAAAGAGATCTCGATGTTTTATAACTCCGCAGCCTTAGTGGCGATTGCGATGTCATCTATTCAGATATTCGGAACAATTAACAAAACATGCGATTCATTTCAAGATGAACAGTTCGCGTAAGTCATTTCCTGCGCTATTTGTTTGAGTTCAGTACATACTACTCGAATCTTGAGGCTTTAGATGAAAACGCATAGAAGCTCCTAAATTAATTCAATAAATTGTACTGTCGTTCCTAGAAGTCGATGGTATTACACCGATGCGCCGAATTCCCAAAATTACGTGAATGGCTTATTCGACTTAACATTTGATATGTCGATCAAATTTTGCATCAAGATTCAGTTTCGAAAAAATGTTTAAACTCGATAATGTCAGCCAGAATATTCTATCGACACTTTCGAATCGACGTATTCCATCGCATCTGGGATGACATTTCAAAGTAAGTAGTAACATTTGAGAACATGATAAGTTTTGTACCCTACATCGAGTGATCGTGGTTAAAATAGTTAGATTAAATACATATAGTGGATCTCAAAAAGTAATAATGCCGCACCCACCTTTTATGCCATTTGAAACCATCGTGGAATTTCGGAAATAAATACAGCCAAGTGGTTTATCCGTTGGGCCGTTAAGTTCTGCTGTTTTCAACTTCCTAAACGTTGGTGGTATTCTCGTTTGCTTTATAGGGCACTTGTATCTTGTAGCTCGATTGAAACTTTGCCGTGTATTAAACTCCAGTGTTAAATAATTGCCTTGCAAAAAATAAGCGTAGGTAGAAAATATGCCGCGTGAAATACATATCTACCAAGACTTTTCTCTTTCGCCTTCTACGGGTTGGTTCGGGAAAAGTTCATTAAATTCAATTTCTTGCGCCATTTTTAAAGGTGAAGATATAAATTTCCAAAACAATTAGCAATGAGATACGGTTATTTCACATAATTATGGACCACATGTTAACTCTGAATTTTACTCGGAAACTGTTTCCTTTCTACCACTCATCTGGAAATGACAAATCTAATAAATGTGTTTCATAATTTTAACGGTCCGCAATCGACATTTCAGGAAAGTTCGCGTGTCAGCAGAAAAGTTGCTACACCTTCAACGATAAACTTTCCAGAATTATTTACCACGTAAAAATCTAATTCTACATGCCTTGGTAGATCGAAATTGAAATTGAACTAGGGAGAATATTTGATTGTATTTTATACAGGGTGTCCAAAAATAACGTTCGAATAATCTGAGGGGTGATTCTACATTAGAAGATTACTTATTTTTCTTAGAAACAATGGTCCGGGAATGCATAGTTTTCAAGATACAGGATGTCAAACTTATTCTTAATTGTCTTAGTTTATTTTATTTAATTGTGGGGATATTATCATTATTTTGTTACGCTGCAATAAATCTTCAGAGTGTCTTCCATTCATTCCAATACATTTGTCCAAACGACTTCTCATTGTCCTTCTAACTCGATGGACAATCCCTTGTTTATTCTATGACTTATGACTCGCTGTTCTATAATTGCCGCACGTTGTCAACAGGAACCGAATAAACCAATTGCTTTAAATAACCCCAAAGGAAATAGTCCAGCGGGTTCAAATCAGGCGAACGAGTTGGTCACGAAATGGGTCCACCCCGCCCGATCCATCGGTCTGGATATAAGTTATATTTAAGTAATCACGATTATCACGAACTATTTCACTAATTTGCGCTGATGCATCATCATGTATGAAAAACATTTCTGCCCCTATTCCGATGGGTACTTCTTCTGGCAAATCCGGCAAAGTATGGCTCAAAAAATCAGCCCGTTGAAACGCTGAGGCATAACATATGGTCCAATTAGACCGGTCCAAACGTTAATGGAAAACCTATCTTGAAATCGGTTTTCAAAAATCCCATGGGGAGTTTCGTCGACTCGTACATGATTATTATGGAAATTAATAACACTTTCGCGCGTAAATCCTGCTTCGTCTGTAAACAACACTTCATTCAAAAAGCAACGATCCTGATGATGATATTTTGTCTGCATCCAGTGACAAAATTCTAGTCGAGGTTGTGAGTCTTGATCTTTCAATGCTTGAACTCTTTGTAGATGATAGATATGAATAAAGAAGTTGATCATGCAAAATCTCTAAAATACTATTTTCTTGTACTGATATGAGGACTCACTTAAACCGCTTGAAGAACCCTTTCTTCCATGTCCACAGTCCGTGTGGTACGGTTTCTTCCACAATCAATCTTATTTGGTTGAAACCTTAACCTCTTAACCTTCGATGTATTGTACCAAATAATTCATCACAAGGAAGTCGACGATTTGTAAAGGCTTCGTGATATAATCTACGCACATCTAGAGCACAACCATTGGCTCTACCATACATAAAGTGTATGTCGGTCATTTCTGCAAATGAATATTGCAGGCATCTTTAAAATCAAATGCACTAAAGCGCCCACTAAATTAAAATAATATTATTTGACACGACTTTAGGCTGCTATGTAAACACGATAAACCTCCTGTCATGTATTAAAATTTGTAGCCAAGGATATTTAGGAAACTTATCAGGAACCCATTTTTTAAAAAAGTTTTGACATCCTGTATCTTAAAAGCCATGCATTTCCGGACCATTGTTTATGTGAAAAAAAACGTATTTTCTCATGTAGAATCACTCGTCAAATTATTCGGATGTTATTTCCGGACACCCTGTAATTAAAAAACAATCTGCGTAGATATATACACTTTATACTTTCAATTTTTACGTGATACCACACCATTGAATAATGTCCAGGTATAGTAAAATCTGCTCAACCATATAGACGTTTTTGCTCAACACTCAAAGTCTTAAAGCTCATTCATCATGATCCATTCTTAATCATTTGTTTGCTTTTATCCAAAGTGTATTATAGATGTGTCGATAGTAATAACACTGATAACCTTTGTTAAAAAAAAAGTAACGGTGTAACGGAGTAAACGGTGTCATACTCAGTGTCTTTCGTTAAAAAGTTGCACAAGAAGGAATTGAACTTATCAAAATCCATAGGATCCTTTAAGACATTTCAAATCAAATCAAAAATGCATACTACATAATAAAGGGTTTCTCAAAATCGAGTATGAAGATTTTAAGATCATATTTACCAAGATCTCTCTCAGCCGCAGTAGTATGGGGAAGATGGTGGATCCCATAGGATTTTTTTCCTGCTGTGGAAGCGCAGCTTGGCAGATTTCTTTTCATGTTCTGTTCATGTATTTTCAGGCTACCATTGTAAGATGTCGCGTGTGTGTATTCCCGCGCTTTCAATTTTTATCAGGCTTTTTAACCATGTCAATTGGTTTTTATCAGTCCCTTTGTTCATTGTGCTTTGTTCCTTTAAACTTGTAATATGCGTCCTTTTACAGTTTTAACATTTTAACCCCTTTTACAAGTTTTAAACCATTTTATCTTTTTAAAATGTTTAGTGTAGTGAAAGTTCGTTTGTGTATTTTAAACATTTATTTTATTTCTTGTTTACAATTATTAGCATATGTATAATGTGTGATTTTCTGTTATGTGTTGGTGCCTTTTGAAACTGTCCTTCACATTCGGTGAGTTTTTCACTTGTTTTCTTGAGTTTCGTTGCCTTACTAATTATTGTATCTTTCACCATTTTATGTTAGACTTCCTGAAGAAGGGGAAAATTTCTCCGTAAGCTTGAAAATCGAATAAAGAAGACTTAAAGTAGCCTTCCTCGTATTATTGACTGACAATTTGCACATTTTTTGGAAATATGAAAAATATAAGGATTAGTGTGTACTAATGCCATTGATGTTTGAAAAATCAACCTACGACCTCTATCAATGTAGTAATCACCGATTAAAGTGCGTCAAAATCAACTACGTCACCGAATACATTATCTATCTCTGTCTGGCGTATTGACTTAGATGACTCTCTCTCTCTCTCGGGAGGGTAATATGGCCCCTCCCCGTTTTTGATCATACAGTGAAATTTGCGTTTTCTTTTTTATTCATCTAGTATATTTTTGGGTATTTTGGAAAAAAGATTTCGCTGATGACTTTCTAATATTGTTTAAAATACGTATATAAAATTTCAAGTCATTTGAAAATGTATGCAAATTGTCCATTCTCTTTGATAAATATTTTTACAGTGGAGAGAATATTGCAACGTTGTTTTGCTATGAAGACCACTCTTTGATTTAGACTAATTTATTTGCACTCTATTCATGTACAGGGTATTCCCGTATATTTTTGCACCCTACCTAAAAACTGATCGTTTTTGACTCGCTGCTATGATCATGGCTAAATATGTGACATTGATCTGATTATAGTTCGAAAACTGATGCATGAAATGCCGCAAATATACATACAAAGTGGATCAGCCAAATGGATTAAATTCGATAACTAATGAATGGGGACGTTTTCGAAAAAACCCTCAGACAGGTCTATTGATATTTTCGGTTGTACATTTTTTTCCAGGAAAAACATTTTATACAGGGTGTGTCATATAGCAGTGGCTGATGCCAACTTTGTTATCTTAAATCGAACACCCTGTATATTATTCAATTTTAGGATTCTTCAGAAAACTCTAGACATATTTCATGTACAATGTCTTATACCTATCTTCAACTGTTTCGGAATAATTCAGTTTTCAGATTTATTGAAAAGATTCAAAAAATATGAATTTGCTAGAACACAGTCAATTCTAATTTCCCATTTAGGTCTTGATAATAAAAAAGTAGGGAAAATACTTTAAGCGTGTGTTTCTACTGATATGGAAATATTGAAAAATTGTCTGAATGCGTGACAGTAGTTGTCATGCTTGATTTTTTGATTTTATTTATTTTCTTTACATTATTATGAAATAGAGCGTATAATACACCAATACCAAATTAGGATTTCTCACATTCGAAAACGCTAGTATACTTATCAATTTTGAATCTGTTATCTTTATCCGTTTAAAAATTATTGAAATTTTTCGAAAATAAAGTTTTACTTTCAACACCCTGTATCTTTTAACGACTAGCATTTGCCACCACATTTATTAGAGAAATCTTCTTATTCTCATTTATATCATCACCTGCTGCTCCATGGCGGATACGTTATGAGACACCCCGATTTTTAAAATCAGAAAAAAACGTTCTATAAAAATTTGAAAATATGTATACAGACCGATCCATTTGAAATCATCGACCTGTCAATATGTGACATTCACTTTTTTCACATTTTAGCCTACAAATTCTAAAAATTCATGAAAAAACATGGAACTTTTCTATTCAACTTATTTTAATATATTTTCGAGTCAACTCTCCAGGTGAGGTGCAAGAATATACGGGAAGACCCTGTACACACACTAACACTTGATTTATATTCACACTAGCTATGCCTTGTTTATGTACTTCATAAAACCGAAAGCATAATTCACAACTGAACCGCTACTCACTGACGCGTCCGCGATTGGTACTTCTTCATTCCTGATAAGGCTAGGAATTTTTCCAGATCTTCGTATTCGAATATTCGTTTGAAAAACGATCAAATATTCGAAGTAGTTGATTATTCAAATACTCAAACACGTCACTTTTAGCCAATCGAGCTGCAAGTGACGTTAATCACAGATCAAACTGGAATGGACTCAAGATACCATACTGGATGAGTATGGTATCTTGCTTTTAGGTAATTTCAATGCACATTGAACTACAGTGCGACAAGCAAATGAACCTGTGTGGAAAGAATGCCTCGGTGGAAATCTGATTGGCTACTCACAGATGACAGTCAAACATCCCATGGCAACCGCTTGGTCATAGGCGTGGGCGTAAAAAATTATTAACTCTACTTTTTTTTGTATATCAATTTCTTTAGTATCGATTATTAAATAATAATGGAGTGAGTATATGCATGCAAATTTGATACCTATTTGGTGATTTATTTGCAGTCTTTACCATAATTTAAGCTTTAAATATCTGATTAAATTAACTTCACACACCGATGAGATGACAACCCTCTAACCCAAACTAACCCAAACGTTGTTCAGGCTCATTTGGTTGTCACACTGTGGTCCCGTTATACGACTAAACTGCACGTCAAAATAAAGAACATAGCAACTTTTTTGCCCATATTCAATGAGCTTCAACTTTGAAACGAATAAGCGGATTTTGTCGAGTGTTTCAGCGTTTTGATGGCCGACTTTCGTACATTCGACTGACTTTTGTAGATTTTGTGTGAGATGAGGTTTTCTATATACAGGGCTCGGAAGGAAATGATACACTTTTCAAAAATGTCAAGATACTGTCATTCTGCTAAAAATTATTTTTCACAAAATTTATATCACAAGGTTATAGCTAAGACATGTTTCTCGGGATGTATTTGGTATTTTTCTGATAACTCTTCGGAAACAAAAGATAATCAATCTTTATTCCAATCAGTGTTTTGCGATGTTTTTCTTCATTCAGAGAGATTCAACTAAAGTTAACTTCAAAATATCAGGATAAACGATAGTTTCGAAATTCAAAAGAAAAAGTTGAATCAACTTGAGCGGTAATATACAGGTACACTTAAAAATACGGCAAACGATAATTATTATTGAGTCTATTTTTTCAATATTGCGAAATCAATAAGTGATAAACCTAATTGGTTAAACTTTTTATCGAAAAGATATTTTGTAGGTATATATCAGCCATCAATTTTGCGAAACCAAAAAAAAACAAATTGTTTGTCGTATTTCTTAGGGACCCTGTACATTACCACTTCAGTTAAATCATCTTTTTTTCAACTGTTTCAAAGGTATCGTAGGTATATCCTAAAATTTTTGAAGTTTAGTCCGCAAATCTCAAAAAAACATCACAAAATACGAATTGGAATAAAAAATAATTATCTCTCGTTTCAGAAGAGTTATCCAAAAAATACCAAATACGTCCTGACTTATCTTAGCTATACCCTTGAGGTATACATTAAGTGAAGAATTGTTTATAAGCAAAATGACAGTATCAAAAAAATTTTAAAAATTGCATCACTTTCTTTCGACCCTGTATATCATAGAAAACCTCATCTCACACAAAATTTACAAGAGTCAATCTAATGTACGAGAGTCGACCTCAAAAACGCTAAAACAATCGATCGAGAAAATCCGTTTATTAAGTTCAAAGCTACAGCTTATTGAAAATTGGCAAAAAAATTGCTATGTTCTTTAATTTGACGAGCAGTTTATTTGAATAGTCAGCTCCTTCGAATATTCGAATATTATAATCGGATATTCGAATAGTTCGATTATTCGAATACTGCGATTACTCGAATAGTTCGATTATACGAATGGCTCGATTAATCGAATAACGAATATTTGAATTATTCGATTATTCGAATTTTCGGATAATGTCATCATGGAAAAATTCGAATTTGAATATTTCGAATATTCGAATACTCGAATTTACTCGTGACAAAGTTTCCGGTTCCGGAACGATTGCTGGTATTTATTTTTCCAACGGCAATTGGTCAAGAGCCGCGCGCCGATGTCTCTCGAATAATGGATATTATCAGACAGTGACAGTGGCTTGCGCTGGAGGAGCAATCTTCGCGAGGTGGGAAATGGATGGTAGGTGGTTTTTATCCCCGGTGGCCTCGAGTGGTTGGCTTCGACACAATATTATAATTTATAATATATATATTCCATAAACTGTGGTAAGTATTGTCAAAGTTTACTAATATAGTAAACTTTGGTATTGTCATGTTTGTGAAAAAGAAGCGCGCAATATGTGGAGTGCGATATGTGTGAATAATTTTCATCAAACCCAAAACAGACTGTGAATACCATATTAAAATCCCATGTAATGAATTCCATCAGGCCAAATCATTCAAGTTTCTTGGACAATTAACAAGACTTCCAGACATTGCGTTTTCACATCGAATTTTGTCAACTTACCTATCCGTATGGATTATGCAGATATATTCCGTAAATTGAAGTTCGTTCTGTGGCATACATATCCTAGCAATACTAATCAAAAGACGGCTTGCGATATATACAGGTACACTTAATCTAAGCCCCAGTAGGCGTAAACCTCCATTCCACGGAGACAATTTTGATTATGGATCACGACGACATGAATATCCGATAATAAGTTTGTTATACAGGATGAACAACTAAATAGGTGGGATTTACACTGATTCAAGTGGATAGTTTTGGAGCTTGAATAATAAAACTCCAGCTTAAAAACAGTTTCTCGACTAGTTTTTGATCATCAAAACTATTCATAGGCGTGACAAGTTGTTATTGTTACCATGACTACGATACGCGCATTGCATTACAAAGAGATCAAGAGGTTTGATTTTGAAAAATCTCGGATCATAATTCTGCATATTTTGGAATGACAAGTGTGACACATCATGATGTTCAGGAAGTCAGGAGCTATCCAAAAATGCATAAAAAAGTTGGGTTTGTATTTGAAAAAATTAAGTTGATGATGGTTGCGGAAAATCGAAACGTCGGATATAAATTCCGACCACCCTACCTTCAAGAGGAGATAAAGTGACCATGAAAATGTGCCACTCGTTTTCAATAATTCCTTCAAACTAACTCAGGAGGAAATAAAAAAGAATTTTGAAAAAATCGATTTTTTCCGGATATCTCCGGAAGTGCTCCGAATTTTTTAAGTTTCTCAGCGGCATATTATTGAGTGCCAAAATGCGCAACTTTGCCTCCATTTAACCGACGCTGTATCTCTTATGGTTTAGGAATTAGCAATGCTATCCCATCGAATTTGTAACACCCTGTATAGTTCCAATAAAAAAAAATTGTATCAATTCAAAAAAGAAGGATACCGGTAGCACATAAAAGTTTTATACTTTTGTATTTATTAAAAGGTTTCAAAATTTCAAATCGCCAAATCCATGCTTGATCTAGAATTTGTAGTCTCTGTATAAGGCAGATTCAAATACCATGCTATCTCCTGACAAACGAATCGAAGTCACCTATACGTGACTTATACAACAAGCAGAAAAATGCAGTTCGTTTTGAATGCCCGATATTCTTGGGTCTTGTCGCATCGAGTTTCCTTGTTCCCGACAAAAAGTTTGGACGTGAAATGTATCTGCTATATAGCTGAGAGAAACTTAATTGAATAAATCCTAATCCCTTCGTCTAATATCAAGTTATTCGGGAACATTACGCAATACGCAATGGGACAATGAAAACTCGCTGGCTATACAGGATGTCCCGAAATTAGACTTCAATATTTCAACAACGTATTCTACACCCCAAAATAGAAATAAAACTTCATATAAACTATAGCATCCACAGACTCTTCGTTTTCAAGATACAGGGTGTTAAAGGTGAAAACCTGGATGACGGTTCTTCGTAAATATTTCCGAAACCTGTAAAGATAATTGGAAAAAATTTTGAACACTTACGAACCCTTTTTCGCTCTACCTAATGAAAGGAAACTTACTGATTACTGATTACTGAAGTACAGGCGCTACGAGTTTCGGGCTGTTGGCCCCGACACCGCAGCCTCCAGTTGGGCTTATTGTATCTTCTCTGTGCCTGTCTCTCAGTCAAAGCACGAATAAGGTTTATAACTCGTTCTACTGTTTCCCTGTACGTCCTTTGAGTAGTGGTTGTGAATTCCCCGTTATCTCTTCTCCAGTACGCCAGCGCTTCACATTTAAATACAATGTGGGAGGCTGTTTCCTCCTCCTCGTTGCACAGCCTACATATATGGGTTCCTCGTTGAAAAGGCCCATGATATGCATATGTTTTCTTAGAGTGCAGTGTCCAGTTAATATGCCTGTTGCTTTCCTAAGCTGATTCCTGCTGAGTTTCAGTAGGCTTCCAAAAAATGATTGTTCGATCTCGTCTGCCGTCATTAATTTACTGTGTTTCAGTCCTGGTGATTGGCACCATCTAGCTTTCTGTGGTTTTTTGGACCAACACTTCAGCCAACCTCTTACAGGACCTCAGTGCAAAACTTCCTCTAGGAGTTCCTCTTAGCTTCCCTTACTTCTTTATTGTATTTTGTCAAAGTATGGTGGTATTCATCCCATTCACCGGTCTTCTTGGCCACATTGAAGAGTCTGCGTGTTTCCCCTTTCATCTTGTCAAGTCTCTCGTTCGACCAGGTTGTGTCCTTGCATGAAGAACGCCGGATTAGCGGACAACTTTGATGGTAAGAGTGAATTATGGCGTTTTGTAGTTGTTCCGCCACCACCTCAACATCAAATTTGTTAAGCATACGTTCCTCAACCCAGCCTCAAGCTCCTTCCGGTATTCAGGCCAGTTTGTTTTGCGTGGGTTGCGGTACATTTCTGACGGCTTGTCAATACTATTGATTTCCATCAGTATATACCTATGGTCCGACAGGATACGTGCCATGCACCGCTGGATACTGGGATTGATACGGGAGGTGGACAGAGTGACATCAATAACTTCCGACCGTATACGGTTTGCAAAAGTGGGCTTGTTGCCCTTGTTTAGAATCTCCAAATCATGGGTTATAATAAAATCCAATTTTGTTGATTTCGCTGCTCCCCCAGATGGTGTGATGCGAGTTGGCGTCCATACCTATTAAAGGTTTCTCTGCCCACAGTGATTCACTAGTTTCTCCAGATCTTCCGATGGTGGGCGTCTGGGTGCATCGTATAGGAAGGGGAAACAGAGGCTATTATAATGTCCTTCTGGGTTGCTTCCTCTTTGTAGCTTAGTTGGACGGCTACTTGATCCCTGGAATTTAGTTCTTTAATATTGAGAGCCTGCACTCCGTTTCTCACGTATATGCAAGCTCTCACGTTACCTGTTGATTGCTCATTGTGAAAGATCTTACCTTCAGTGTTTCCTAGACCGGCTATTTTTCCCTTCGTTATCCAGGGTTCTTGTATGATAGCCAGGTCTATGGTATTCTTTGCCAGCTGTTGGCAAAGGGCAGCAGATGCTCCCTTAATGTGCTGAAGGTTTATTTGAATTACCCTCAGCATCGAGAGCCTCCTTCTTGAGAAGTCTGAAGGTTATCTGCGTTAACCCAAAGTAGGCCCGTAAAATTCCGGTTTTGCAGCTCCCTCAAAGATCTACTGTCAAGACCGACAATGAGTGTCATGCCCTCATTGTCCGTCTTGTGGGTGATAATTCTCCAGTCCTCGGTCTTCAGCCCCATGTTCTGGGTTTTGAGAAATTGGAGAGCTTGTGCCGGTTTCTTGACTCCTTTGCCTGCACAATTTCAAAATCTAAAGTTTTTTACAAAATAAGGTTATCTTCTCTTACCTCGCCAGGACGCACCATTCTTGAGAAAAATGCATTTGAAAATCATATTACAAACGAAATTGCATATACCAAAACTCTCAGCGAAAGCACGGGTTTATTTGTGATAGCCTAGCCATCAGATGCACACGACATATTTTTCACTAAAATCAGTGTGTAACAAGATTTTCAATTGCGTTTTTCTTGAAAATGGTGCGTCTCAGCGAGCTACAAGAAGAGTACCTCATCTGTAAGATTCTTAGATTTTGTAGGCAAAACAACTAAAAATAAACAACCAAAACATTCAGGGCATATTTTTCTTAAAGCCGCCCCTGTATATCCCACTCATAAAGGGTCTACAATACTAAGTTATCGTTCATTAGATTGAGTGTGAAAAGTTTAGTAACTGTACCAAATTTTATTCAATTATCTTGACAGGTTTCGAATATATCCACAAAAAACCGTCGTCTGTTCTTCACCTTTAACACTCTGTATCTTGAAAACGAAGAGTTTGTGGATATTAGTTTATATAAAGTTTTATTTTTATTTTGGGGCGTAGAATACGTGGTTAAATGTTGACATCTCATTTCGGGACACCCTGTATATCATGGCACATTTTTATTGAACTGTTTTTTTTTAATGCGCTGGCAATAGCTTGTGGACATAATAATATAATATATTAGACATGTGTACCTACTACCTACAATCAAATTCGCGTCTCACTTTGGTTTTATTATATCAATAACATTGGAACCATGCATAAACCTGGATAACCTAACTGAACATATTTCAGAAAAGTAATCTTTTGATTACAAATAGTAACGAAATAAAACGTCGGTCGAAATCAATTCTCGTTCTACTTGTGACCGTTGATCAATAACACGTACAAGAAAAGATATTTTCCTTTTTTAACGATGACTTGTTTTTGTGTACATTTCATATTCTGCTAATATTCTTGAGGAAAAGGAATCAAAGATGATTTTTGTATTAATGTTGATAGAAAGTGGCCATATACATCTGTGACATATGTGTTAAAGCCAGCTTACGTTCACAAAAATAAGAAAAATAAAAGCTGATATATACGGTCATATAATCCGAGATATGGCCCAGTGATGGGACAGTTAATTTGATGGACATAGGTTTCGAAATGCGATGTCGTATCTTAGCAGCCTCATGGATACTTCCGGTATACCTATACCTCAATGTGAAAAGAACACAATGTATCTAATATGTGGTAAGTTGAGGCAAAGCATTTTATTTCACGAGATGTTACTTTTAAAATAAATAACGCGCTCCCACTTTCGCAGCTTTTATTGATTCGAAAAGTTGTTCCTTGTGATACAGAAATAAACAGCCGAATCATTATAGATGTATTTTAACTATTTGTAATGCGATTTGAAATTCATACACATACAGGTATGGTCATATGTATTGGAAGGGCCTTAAATTTGATAAAACATCAGTTGTCAAAGAAGTGATTGGGCATCTAAAAATTTCAATTTATTTGTCAGTTTATGTGTCCTAGCGATTTTTTCCAAATAATTGTTTAGTGACCCTTTTTCCAAAAAAAAGACTCCTTCTAAACTTTTTTCTTTGTACCTTTCGAAAAATGGCTAGAATCATTCAAGAGAGGGGCAACATGTATGTGCAAAATTTTTGTACTTTCTGAAAATTTCATAATAATTGAGTATTGGATAATCTAGCTATACAATTTTGAGACTGGACTCATTTTTCAATTATTTTGAAATTTTCAGGAAGTACATAAATTCTGCCCCTCTTTTGAATGAGGCTAGCCATTTTTATCAAAAGTTACAAAGAAAAAAGTTTGAAAAGTATCCTTTTTTTGAACGTGAAAAAGGGGCACTAATCATTTATTTGAAAAGAATCGCTAGGACACGTAAACTGACAAATGAATTGACATTTTCAAATGCTCTCACTTCTTCGACAACTGATGCAGGATCAGAGTTTTATCAAATTTAAGGCCCTTTTCATACATATGACCATGACTGTATGTTTAAATTCCATACATTTCAACTTTGAAACGATGGGGCTTACGCGTCAAAGAGTTATCCAGGAATAATTTGTAATTGGCTCGTAAATATATTTGGTTTATTTGCGGGAGTGGAAAGCGTTCTTTATTGGAGCGTTCGGAGCGAAGAAAATCTAATCAACTAGTCGAAAATATATTATGATGTCTGCTTAATAACCGAAGCGTTGTGAAATTTCTTTCGAGGTGCTTTGATAATCAATTAGTGATTAATCTAAAGCTATCCGTGCTCAGACGATTGCGAATCTTTAATATAAATAAAGCAGAAAGTTATTCAACTTTTCCCGGAACCGATATAATTATAACTAATAGTAAGAACTGGAACGGAACTTTTCTCAATTTTCGAAAACTCAACGGAAACTATTTAATAATCAAGACTTGTTGGGGAAGAAAATATCCCCCTCTCAGTTCGAGAGGGCTGAAGGAGCTTCTTACCTCCTTTTTGTAAACGATCTTGCTATTATAACATGAGATAAAGTAAACTTTGCCTCAGCTTAGATGAACTTTATTTAAGCCCTATACAAGTCACATCAATTTTAATTATACTAAAATATTTCTCAAAATGTCAACTCTTTGAGGTCTTGAAGTAAATATTCTACACTAATTAGTTATGTTGGCAAAAATGTTAGGGTCTTTTGTCTTTGTAAACTTCATTTGATCGCAGACACTTTCAAGCTAGGTAATAGGATCTAACATTATATTAACTTTGTGTATTATGTTATAATATAATGCAGCTTTTCATTAACAAACATATTTACCCATGCAAGGCAAGCCACTGTCTTCTCATATCACATTTAATTTCTATTCTATAATCAAACCTTGATATGGTTTTTTTTTTAAATAGTCAAAAATGTTGATGTTAATCGTATCAATTATCAGGAACACAATAGCTTTGACAATCACCGCAGAAAACGAATAAGTATATATAAATCTTATTTTTAACACGAGGTACCCTCGATTCCAGTGTTATTATTCAGCTTCCTCCAATTAACAGTCGTTCATATGTCTTGTATAGTAACAATATTAGCTCATTGTGTACTGTGCAATGTACTGCTTTATCTACACCTACACGGGTCAGTCTTGTCATTTCCTCCAATTATAAATTTATCTCAACCCAGGATGTGCTTATGGGTTTTATGTTGTTGCGTATACATATTAAGTGTCCAAAAGTGAAATAGTTAGCTCTTGTCGACTATGCATTCATTGTATTGCGTGAAACTAGCACTAAATAGATTCATTATTCTTGGAAGAAAAAATAAAATGATTTTGAAATATTGAGAACATTTTTTATGAATTGAATTATTTACAGATCCAAGCGTCGGATTAATAATTTGATCTTCACAATTGAATTATAAGACCAATAGGAATCCAGAATGTTTATCAAAATGTTCAAAAGTAGTTTTTATCATATCCAATAATAAATAAACTCACAAAGCTCACACATCTATAAGACAATATAATCATATGCGATATTTTTGGTTTGATTGACAAAGAGAACTGTATCTCAAAAAAGTAATTGCTGAGTCGATAGATGAGATAAAAGTTCTTTCTCAATCAAAGTTTGGAATAAATCTGACTTTGTGATGTGCATAAACAGGACATAGGTATAGTTTTGCTCAATTCTCGAACGCGAAAAAAAAATATTATTCAGCGATTTTTGTTTGTTTGAAGAGATACAAAATATCTTTTCAATCAATGTAATCGACTGACGTTCGTTTTATGGTGAAGTATAACTCGAAAAATGTGCCTTTTTATTCAAATCCTAAAAGTGTCGTAATTCATGCTTCGGCACGTTTTCCATAATGTTCACCTATATGTTCTGGAAAATTTGAAATATATCGACTATTCCTATACGCGTTTTAACGTCACTGTTTATGTCAAAGGTGTGGTTTATGAAGATTCAATACTAACGTTTCGCAGTAGTTCGTAAAAAAAGTCAATCAAAGCTCCAAATAGATATTGGAAACTGTGACTTCAAAACACCATAATCATAAGATCAAACGAACTCACCTGTGAAGTTCGATCTTGATTATATGAAGGCCTCGTTTCGTAAATAAGGTGGAATGTAGTACCTCCGTCTCTGGCGTTATCAGTCACATATTTTAAAGTAAACAAAGAACTCACCCTTTGCACCGCACACCCCTCGTCTCTCCGGCTCTCACATCAACCTCCAGTCTTCATTTACAGCCGACATTTTTGCAGCTATTTGGGGATCGGGAAATTAGGGAGGGACCTTACTTACTTCAACGAGGCCTTCATATAATCAAGATCGAACTTCACAGGTAAGTTCGTTTGCTCTTATGATTATATTCGGCCTCGTTTCGTAAATAAGGTGGAATGTAGATATTTAGAGTAAGTTGCAAAAATTAGGTTTTTTATTGGTAGGTAATTTTATAACATTCTATTGGGTACTAGAACCTACCCTAAGGTTAGAGATCTAACCGAAAACCAAAATAAACTGAACAAAGGAGAAAAACGTAGAAACAAAACTAATGTTCTCAAAAAATGCAAACTTAACTGCTAGTGAAACAGAACGAATATCAAAATTGCTAATGATACATATAAAGTGTAGCAAAACGATCAACATTTAATTGTCAAAACTGCCTCAGCGAAAGTTTGAGTCGACCTAAGAGGCCTGTTATAGACCTGTGCAAACATTTTTGAGTTGCTAGACCAACCCGCTGATAGTCTGATTGTATCGAAATTATGTGAAAGGAGCTCGTGGGAGGCAGTCAATAATACGAGGAAGGCTACTTTGAGTCTTCTTTATTCGATTTTCAAGCTTTCGGAGAAATTTTCTCTTTCTTCAGGAAGCCTAACATAAAATGGTGAAGGATACAATAATTAGTAAGGCAACGAAACTCAAAAAAATAAGTGAAAAACTCACCGAATGTGAAGGACAATTTCAAAAGGCACCAACACATAACAGAAAATCACACATTATACATATGCTAATACTTGTACACAAGAAATAAAATAAATGTTCAAAATGCACAAACGAACTTTCACTACACTAAACATGTTAAAAAAGATAAAATGTTTTAAAACTTGTAAAAGGGGTTAAAATGTTGAAACTGTAAATGGACGCATATTACAAGTTTAACGGAACAAAGCACAATGAACAAAGGGACTGATAAAAACCAATTGACATGAATAAAAAGCCTGATAAAAATTGAAAAACGCGGGAAAACACACATACGACATCTAACAATGGCAGTCTGACAATACATGAACAGAACAAAAAGACATCTGCCACGCTGCGCTTCCACAGCAGGAAAACCTAAAATATGGAAAACAGAGCGTGTCAAATATTAGTTTAACTTAACCTAAGTAAATTGCCACCCTTGATCCTTGATAGAAACACGTGAAAACCAAGGGCACTGTTCAGTGTCAAAGAAAAACTATCATTCATTAACGTCCACAACATGGAGAGTGAGACCGTCTTTGTGGATTCGCAGCAAGTAATTGTAGATTATGCTCAGGTTTTGGTAGTCACTCTGTTTATAACTATTTGGAGTCGTGTTTTTTATGTGTACCATTTCCAGGAACAGTCTCTTGTAATAGTTGTTAGATCTTGCCAGTACTGTGACATCGTCAAATTTAGGAGTGTGACCTGTGTTTACATGGTGTTGTGCCAAACCACTTGTCTGGAGTTTTCGTTTGCAGTCACTTCTGTGTGATGCCAGGCGAGCTGAAAGTTTCTGTAAAGTTTGACCAACATACGAACACTCACATTCTGTGCAGGGAATCTTGTAGACCACATTCCTCATGTCCTTGATGGAGAAAGGTGTTTTAGTTTTGCTGTAGATTGATCCCACTGTTATTGTTTGTTTCTTGGCAAAAGTGAACCCATCTTGGCCAAGTACCGTGATCAATCCAGGTGTCAAATTTTCCAGGTGAGGAAGAGTGTAATAAACCCGTTTCTCCAATTCTGGTGTAGGTGAAAGTTCTGTATCATTTGGTGGAGGGACTACTTGGCCATCAAAATCGTGTCTAGCACTGAAAAGAAATTTGTTAATCATTCCAATTGGGTAAGAATTTTCTTTCAAGATGTCTGCTAAAATTCGTGAAGAGTTGTCCCTCATGGATGGGTGAGTCAACAAAACAGCTCTTCTCTTCAGTGCCAGAATAAGATTTATCTTCATCTTCGTGGGGTGGTGAGATTTGAAGCTGATGAACCTATTCGATGCCATTGGCTTCCTGTACCAACTCGTGACTATCGTGTTGTCATCTTTCCTGTGGAGCCTCATGTCCAGGAAGGGGATGCTGTTGTTCGATTCCCTTTCAACCGTGAACTGCAGATGTGGATTGTAAGAATTAAATACTTCCAGGGTTGATTCCACACTATCCACAGGTAAGGCAAGTATGAGGTCATCAACATATCTTTTCATGAGAGGAACATGGAAGGGCAGCTTTTGGAGGCAGCTTTCCACGAGGTCATCAAGTACGTAGTTCACTAGTATGGGGGAGATGGTGGATCCCATAGGTGTTCCAAAAATCTGTTTGTAATAATCATTTTCGAAGATAAAGAAATTAGAATCAAACACAAACTCCAGTATTTTCTTCACCAGGGGCAAGTCCAGACTGCAATGTTGTGAGATTCTTTCCCAATGATTGCTGATGCTTTCCATGATGACCTCCAATGGTAAGTTGGTGAAAAGGGACACTACATCAAAGCTAACCAGAATGTAGTTGTCAGGTAACTTTAGATCATTAGCGAAGTTGCTGAAGGCGAAGGAGTCCTTGACATGGAAATCATTGTTGTAGTCATACGCTCTGGATAAGATGTCAGTGAGGAATTTAGCCAAAGATTC